>NIJG01000111.1:534388-546764 GCA_002201625.1 Euglossa dilemma
CAAGGCACCACAAAACGGTTCATCGTCAGTCGCCAACAATTGTCATGGCAGTGAGCACGTTAACAGTTACACAATAGTTGGTGGTTGAAGAACAGCTGGCGCCCGCCTGACTTTCAATGCTTCTGGGCTCATGGCACGCACCTGCTTTGTGATCTGGTCATAATCATATGTGACAGCCAATCCACCCTCCGAGTTCGTTTTTCTTACATACCCCCCCTTGCCCTGGGACGAATTGTTCATGTTTTTCTGCCTATCCGTTGTAGCGGAATTACTGTAAAACGCATCAGCAGCGATGCTACCTTCCTCCTCCTCTTGACGATATCGCCTGTTCTTTAGCCTTAATATCGAGTACACCGCAATAGATATCAAAAGAAGGAGAAACAATAACCCTACTGCAGCAGCTGCTGCAATTACCCTCATCTCCGTTGGATCGCGAATATTTAATTTGATGTTAGTAGAATCTCTGCCTTTTTCACTTTCCACTAAAAGGGTGTAAATTCTGGCGTCCTCCCTTTGCAGATCTTTGATCACCAACTTTGCCCAGTAACAGTTTGTTGGCATTTCGTTTTCCTTTACGTGCTCTAGCGATAATGCTTCGTACTTCGGATGAATACTCTCACCTTCGAAGAAAACGAATGGTTATTAAAAATTAATTAATTTTTTTACAGAAGCAAAAGAGATGATTATTTTATTATCGATATTGAATCCTCTGACGTATTAAATGATAATTTATTAAATTATCGGATATTTATCGATAAATATATTTTAATACCTACCAGCCCTGATATGCGAACTTCCCCATTGCCAAGCAACGAGTCTAGGAGGCGGTCTTGAGCAGAAGCGAGACTTCAAAGTGTGTTCCGGTTCCCCGGCCCATCCCAGCGACTCGTAAATGCCCTTTCCACCGGAAGAAGGCCTCGCCTGTATCTCAGGCGGTCCGGTTACGTGGAGCACGTAACGAGCCTCGCTAGGCATTTCTCTCCGCACTCCGTTGATCACGTTGAACGCCACACATCGATATTCCCCTTCGTCAGACCACATCACGTTTTCCAAACGCAGTCGTTTGCCACCGTCTTTGGTCTGCAGAGAATTCTCGATGGTCTCCGTCACGCCACCGCGGAGATGCACCCATCGATACTGAGCTGGGGGATTCGCTTCAAAATCCATGCATTCAAAGGGTTCTAAACTTGTACCGAGAAGCGTAGTCTCTTCGAATTTTTGCACCGTATCGTTCTGACCAGGGTCTTCTGGCTTGAATCTAGGACCATCTAAAAAGAAAAAAGAAAAAAGAAAAATAAGATTAAAAGAACGAAGATACTTTTTCAACTATCTTTTGTGAATTTATCACTGAAAGAAGAATTGTTGTTAATATAGAAAGGTTGTAATATTCTTTAAAATAAGCCAGAATTTCTCAGAATTGATTACAAAGAGAAACCTAGTAACTCAAAGCAAAGCATAACTGTACCACTAATAAATGACAAATAGACGTTCACATCGATGAGCACGACTGCCATTACTCTATCCAACCGTTCCTCTGTCTGCGATTAGGATACAAAGCACAACCGTTAACCAAGGAAAGTAGCCAAATTAACGTGTTCTCGTGGCTGATCACTGTGGTTGTTGTTGGTGAAAGAAAAAATGAAAAAGAGAAGTAGGTATCATGGTAAAAGTCGGACTACGAACATTGTACGTCGAGCCTGTAGTTAGCTGCAGTGCTTTCACCGATAACGTTGACCGCCTTGCAAGAATAGAGACCGGCGTCGTTTCTCTTGACCGGCTCGAATCTCAGCTCGGAGCCGGTCATCGTGCTGTTCTGCTGCGTTCTGTTTAGCATCAACGTTACCACGTTGCTTGTTACCACGATGGGAGCTGAATCCTTGAACCACTTGATCGTTCCGCTGGGATTGCCATCCGCGAAGCATTTCAGGCTCATAAAGCTGGCCGAATCCTCTAGGGCTGCGACCAGAAGTCGAGGCTTCGTTTCTATTCTCACCTCAGGGGAATCTAAAATTTAACCTACATTTTAATAACAGTTAAAACCTTGTCAATAGCGTATTACTAAGATCCTACTTTTTTAATCCTACACAGAAATGCATCGAAGTTCTAATATGCAGATTTGACATTCTAATATACATACACCGTTACTTCACAGATACGACACTGTTAAAAATAGAAATCTTGCAAATAATTTCTCTAACTCCGAGATCATTAGAAACTCAAATCCTCATTTAATAGTGGATTTCCGCTTCATGGAAGATAAGATTATTATCCGCTATGACTTTCCAACGTCTATCCAGTAGACTGACCAAAAGTGAAGTGTAGCGTGAATTGCAAACGCAGTTGTTTTCATTCTGCATCAGTAGAAACTTGTCTATACTTGTTAGACAAAAGTACGCATAATATACATACAATGCACATCCAGACGTGTTTCCGCAGAAGCTGGAACGACGCTGGATGGATGCATCGTGATGCACCGAATCGGCAGACCATGGTTCTCCCTTTGTCCACGAACCCGCAGGAGGCTATGGGCTGCCCAAGTTTTGGGACTGTCCACCTCTGTTGCGTTTGTCTGCTCCCTCAGAGGCTCCACTTCATCTCCTCCTATGTACCTGTGTAAAAAAAAACCAGAATTAATATTTAATCATCTCATACATTTTGAATTAAATACATCATAACAATTTAGGATTAATTATGAATCTTCTTCCTAGAAATATCTTCTCCAAAATGTTGTTACAATTGCTACATTCTATGGCTGAAGAATGTTGTCACTGTTCCATTGCAATGTAATCGTAAACAGTTACGTTCGAGTTTCCGGAAAGTGGTTTAGCAATTTCCCACGAATACCGATATTCAAGGTTTATACCCTTTCTAGCATGATTCACGGGGCGACTATGCCCGCGGCCAGTTTCTCCGCTTCTATGGCTACAATCTGCATAATTACGCTTGCCACTGCATCTTCAGTGCATTGAAGCAAAGGGAAACGGATGGAAGAAAAGCGGGAAAAAATATAAGCAACGACGAACGATTTAGGCAGCCTGCCTATTTAAAGGCTGTAAAAACAGCTGGAACCTCGCCCCGTTACAATGGTCGGCATAATTTCTACGAACTCAAGGCGAAGTGTGAAATTAGGAATTGTTCTGGCTCTCTTCGTTCTACATTCGATACGTTTCCATGGAAAAAATGTCTGACAGTACGTGAGTCGCCGAGTGAAATTCGCTATTCCTAGCCTTTACTGTGAATCGTACACTGCGAGCATTGGTGTCACTAGAGGTATGGAAAATAGTGAAAACCTATTCATAAAATCTATGAATTCATTTATGCAAACGTAGATACAAAAAGGATCATTTTTTAAGGCATTACAATCTGTCAATCGAGCAGCTTAATTATTTAGAGAATTCTTAATATTTTAATATCGATTAAAAAATTTATTTTAAAAAAGCACTCTTCTATTTGACGTTTAAAATTTGTTGTTGCGTGAAAATAGCTTTAGAACGGGAGAAAGTGTTTTTTCATTTCTCAAAGGTACCGGTTAAACGCTTGAGAGATGAGGGGTTCCGTGAAAAATGAAACGGATCGGATACAATTCACGGACAATTACCAGTGAAATCGTTTCCCCACTCGCAGGACTTCCTTGTTCAACCAAATCGTTTGCGCTTTCTAAGTATTGACGATTAACGATCTATAACAACGGGATTCAACCGTGACGATACTTTTGTTACTCTTAAGAATGAAACGGAACAAATCTTAGATACGATTCTGCATGGCCAATCGCGATTGATTAACCGTGCTCTCTAGATATGAAAGTTGGAAAAATTGATCTTTGTAAAGCAACCGCATTGTACAATCCAGTTTATCCGGTATAATATAATTCACAAACGTCAAAGCGTGAATTTATAAAATATATAATAAGAAAGGCAATATATACTGCACAGTTCATTCAATTATAAACATAAAAGTTATACTAGAGGCGACGGAATGAAAATAGTTCCTTACATTCGTAGTGAAAATGAATTATTATCTGAAAATCAGATCAAAACGCTTGTGTTTACACTGCGTAACACGTGTGTTCACGGCTGCCAGACGTTCGTGGAAATTGTAACACCGCTCATGCGAACGTGATGATCGGCATAGAGTCGGTTCTATGTTATAAGAATTTAGATGAGGTGTGGCTAGCTGATCACTAGACCATGACACGAAAAAGACGTTGCTCGCTAACCTCTCCGCTGCATAAACATTACGTTATAGCTTCTTGCCTCAGTTACAGCCTCTGAGAACCGCGCTTTTTATCTCTCAGTGTTTTCATGAAACTAGAGAATCTGCGAAGACAAAGTATGCGTTAGTATCTAGTTACAGAAACAAGGAACTTTAGAGATTTTTTTTTTTATAAACAGCTACTGGAATGCTCTACGATGATAGAACTATTTTTAATAAACAAAATAAAAACACGACGACGATATTTGTAAATTATTGGTATTGTTACCTGTTTGTATAAGGTTTCGCTTAAATTTGGGAGTTAATAAAGCAATTTCAACTACAGTTAGCATACCTCTGAATGAAAGTCGCTGCAAAAACAATAGGAATATAGCCAGTACCGTTGTACCAGTGTTTTGTCGCGGTTACAATTGAAATAAATACAGCGCGAAAACGAAAAGTTAATTGACAAGAATGCGTCTTCGCCATTTTTATTAAGTCATTGATTACAAAACGAGATTAAAAATTATGCTCCGATGGTTGAGCAAAATTTTTTGTTGTTTTTGTAATTAATGACTATGGAAGGTTGCATTAGATTCACCGCACTAGCGAATTAATTAACGAGCCTCACCATTTGATAAGGGCCGGTGGGTTTCCATATCTTGATACGCAGGAAATGGTAACTTCCTGACCCTCCCTTAAAGTTAGGGCGGAGTTTAAAATTGTCCCTCCGTACTCCAACCGTGGTTTCCGTGGTTTTACTGAAATTCACCAAACAACGATATATTTAATAATAATAATGAAAGAGAAAGGTCAAGCTTCTTCTCCATCAATTAAAATTGCAATTATACTAAATCTTCCAGTCACCACTTTCATTTCACTTTCTTTTCTACGTTACTACGATATCGAATAATAAGAAATTCTCGTTTCATTAAAAACTATACTTAAAATAACCGATAACAATTATGCTTATTAAGACTAAAATTTATAATAATAATTTGCAGGTACACTATGACCTGTCCTTTTTCAATCTTTTGTATAATAAATTACGTTCGTTTTAACCCAATGAATACGTGGATTAGAATCCAAATCGGCAGAAAATTTTCGTTAAAACGGTTATTGCAAAAATCCACCAGCAAAGAGGAAAGTAGAACGGAACGAGTGGTTGGCGTTGCGTCACGTTGTGCCCGCGTTTAGTGAATTTTAAGTTGCACCGCCAAATCTGCATCGTTCCATTGAGAAGACGTCAGAATCTGATTAGCCGCACATATGATTCGTCGAGGATCATTCACGCCGAGGAAAGCGATATTTCTCTGGTGACGTAAATATGCAACGTTGCGTTAAAACTAAGTGTACACACTTGTTTAACGATTTAACGTTTCATGGAACGCTGTGCAGATCATTATGTGGCCCCTGGTGATTTCTTAATTCTATCATAAGCGTATTGCATTAATATTTCAGCCATTTGAAACGGTAATGCTAGCAGTGTTCTAGGAAAAATTGGATTACCGGGTTGATCAACTTTAAGTGCTTTCCCAGACTTGGATGTTGGTGAAAAAAAATCGGGCAATCTGTTACCATATTTTTTCCTTCCTAACTATCTCAAGTCGATAGTATCGCGTACACATGCAGCTTGGTATCGAAGATCTGTTCTCGAGTGGATGAAAAAAATTCTTGGTCTAGTGCATGCTCGGAAAATTCAGTCGGTAGCAGTGATAGAGTGAAGTGGAATACTTTTTGTAGACGTGAAACAAGTCTTCGTTTATGGAGGAATTAATGACTAATGAATATAAAAAAAACCTTCGGTATCGCTTTAGAGGGGTCAATTTTCTGAAATAGAATATGGTACTTTGCATAAAAAATATAAGAGGAGCAAATAATTATTTAAAAAACGTTTAAAAGGTATAAAATATGAATTTACTAAAAACACAATACCTGTTACACGAATTAAACAATATCTGAATGTTTAACGTCTGTCTAAATTTAAAAAGAAGGATTTTGAAAGATTTACAAAAACAAAAAAGTAACTCGATGATAACTAATTTGTTATTTATAGGTTATTAACCCTTTGCACTCAACGATCTTTTTGTTACAGAAAAATAGTAGTTCGAAGATTTCTTCCCATAAAGTCGACGAGATTTTTAAAACGATTAAATAAGAAATCGTATGCGAATTAAGACACAGAATTATTTTATTTCGATACTTCACGTATCGTTGGGTAATATTAAATTTGATATATTAATTATAATAATATAATATAAATTATAAAATATATAATAATATTATTCTTAATCTTTAGAAACTGATTAAATGGCGACTGAGACTCGCCTCTCGAGTGTAAAGGGTTAATAATCCGTACAAAGGTGCGATGGGACACTAACGAGAAGAAAGGATTAAATATCATCCCTCTAGCGGCAATTAATCGAAGTACCGGTGTTAATAAACAAACCTCTGACTAAGAGACGAGATGGTAACGAAGTTAAGGCATCCTGCCGCGTGAAGTCGCCAGAAGTGACTTGACACTCCCAGTATCCGTCGTCGAAATCGAGGGAGGCTCTCCTGATAAGGAGGGTGCAATCGCTACCACGTCCGCTAGCCCATTCGTATTTATCAGGATGCATGCCTACCGGCTTCCGGTCTTTCTGCCAAATGCACTGACCCCGTTTGTCTTGCACCCTGCATCGTAATTGCACATCGTCTCCGGAAGAGACCTCTTGATACAGTGCCGGAGTTTCAGCAAATCTTTGCTCGGCTGCAATTCGGGCAACGATCACAAATATGATCATACTGCTACTTTGAAAACGCGTAAGCTTCATTTTATCAAAGTTGCAGTTTAATTCGCGATTAAATACGTGTTTTTCAGAATTTTTTTTATCGATTATTTTAATTACCCACTATTGGTAATTCATCGACTCTTGCGGTTATTAACGGTTCCAATCTTATATAAATAATTTAATAATTCTGTGATATTGTTATTATTCTTATTTAAGAAATTAATTCGTTATTAAATATATCACAAAGTCGTTATTCAAAGTGATCGGTATTAACTGAATATCGTTCAACACTTTCTCTATGAATAATCGATAGTTAAATCGATCGCGAAACGTGCTGGCACCAAACGAGTCAAAAACGAAGTCTTTTTAAAAGCACGGCGCGTAAAATCACGTCACTGGTATTCCTTCTGTATTCACAATTAATTGCACAAATTCGGATCGTTTTAACACTCGTTTAAAATAAAAGAAGATTCTTTTTAGCGAATTCCCTTTACAAACACTGTCTATCTCGGTTAGGTAGAATTTAAAATATTAAATATTCGACACTTGCATAAAAATGAAAGAGTATCACAATTTAAATTAATAAATAAATTTTAAATCATTGTTTCAGGGAAACGTTGATAATCATGTTTAATTTGTTGGTTCACAATCAACATCGGGGATCACTCTGTCGAAGAACATAAGACGAAGTGAACTGTTGTGAAATTCGAAGGAAACTCCGTAACTGTGGAGATCCTGCAGCGCCATCGCCGGTGGTCGGTCAAAACATTTTCACGTCCCTTGTGAAATTCAAATATCATATCGCGTTTTCTTCTAACAAAGCAGAGCAACACACGTACAAATTAAAGAATAATTTAGAAAATACAGGCATTTAAACAACAGCCTCGTTGGAGTACAAGTCTAAAAGGTGTGATATTTATTGTAATTAAGTCTTTAATACGTTACAATGGTCATCACTTTCGTTATCATTCGTAGCGGAAAATTAAATTCCACCGCATCCCATACGATCCTTCACAACAGTTATTATTCATACGTCACCATAGTTCTTACAGATTCAAACGTCACTAGCCATCTACACTTATTGTTTATTTTTAGATTTGACGCATCGTTAACTAAGGCCTCGAAATGGTATATCAAAAGGTAAAGTAAAATCAAAATTTCGAATTGAAAATTTAATCAGATAATATCCTTTGTCAAAAATAACCAAGCTTTTCCACATTTCCCCTTTTCAGACGTCGCTTATATGGACACGTTATTGAACCTGAATATTAAGTACGAAGGATCGTAATTTAACAAGAATAGGCGGATCACATACGGGAAGCAGTAACGGCTGAGAAAGAAGAAAAGAAAACAGTCGGTGGACGTAAAATTGAGTGTATCTAGGACGTCGGAGTACAATGCTAGAAGCACGTAGTGGAACTGAGCCAGAGTTAAAGCCAGAACGTTCACCGGAGTGGAAGCGGAAGACGGGCCCCAAACGCGGGCCCACGCGTGCGTATCCAACCCTGTCTCCTCTGTTGGCTATCCTTATTATTCGAGCGTGTTATCATTATGCCATGCTATGGCGAGTTTAGCCGCCCATTTGTTCTATGTACTCTTTATTTTGCGCTTAGCTAGCGAGAACCACCGTTGCGCCCTCTCTAATTACAAACCCAACCCCCAAACTTGTCGGTATAATGTTTCGGGAGAGAACCACTTACGATTAAGAGTCACTAATCGATATGAAACATAATTTAATTTTTAGTAGACACTTTGATATGATTTTAAAGATGATATCTACTGTTTGATTATTCATTAGATTTTTTGTAATTTATTTACCCCAAAATTTGATTGGAATATTATTCATTAATATCGCAGACTATATAGGTAAATTATCGACAGTGGTATGCATCACTTTCTATTCACGATAGGCATGTTAGGAGCTAATCAGGAAAATCATATTCTAAGGAATTTTCATTTCCAGAGTAATTTGTACCTAATGGTAGAGTAACTAGCTACTAACGATTTACATCGTTGATGGATGAATGGTATAATAGAGAGTAAAAGCAGTTTTAAGTAATCGATGAATCACCTTTTCATGAAAGTGTGACTTAATGACTGCGCTAATGAGCTGTTAATATATTCGCTCTCTTGCTTATCTATTTAATAATCGAAACAGGTTAAAGATAGGAAAGGAATTAGTTTGCGCAATTATATTAATTACGCTTGTTTAGGGTTGTTCTGTATTCTTGAGAAACACAGTTTTCCCGTGTGGGAAAAATATTGCGACTTCAGCCCCTTTATTTCTTAAATTAGCCTCTCGTACTCGTGAATGAAAATAGACGTACAATAAAATATACGTTACGTCTGATAACCCCCAATTACACTAGCCAACAAATTTTTACATTTTCTCTAATCTGTAACATCCATTAGGTAATTGTAGAAATTGCTTTTCTGAATGATTCTCAGTCTTTGAAAAGTGTGAATTTTTTCTAAAAAACGCTCGACGATGCAAAATTATAAGAAATTTCTTTAAATCACTTGTAATTTGAAATAGTTTCTTTATTGGATATGTAAATACGACTGACTTTTTGGTATGAAGTTGATAAAAAATAATCTTCTATTTCTCTTGTAAATTTTCAATGTTCTCTTTGAACTTTCAAAATAAAGATCGGGCAATATCTGATCAGATAATATAAGAAGATGAATGAAGATGAATCAAGGTGAACAAGGTAAGTAAGGTAAAAGAAGGTAAGTAAAGCATCTTGATAGAATTTTTGGAAATGGCGTCATTTCTTGGAATCGGTCGGCGAGATACCCCCTATTATATTCTATTATCCTGATACAAAGTCGTAAAATTGGCCAAAAATTTTACGGCAGCCTGTAATAGTATTGACCATGAAACTGAGAAAGTTTTGTTCACTGGAGCTGGAAAAGTATGGACCACGAAGTCGGGAAAGCTTTGACTATCGAGGCGAAAAAAAGTATTGTCCAAGAGTCGCGAAAGTTTTGTCCGTTGGCACAGTAAAAATATTGTTCACGGAATACCTCCTATCATGTTATGTATTCCTGATAAAAAGTTGTCAAATAGACCAAAAACTTTAGGGGACTGTGAAAGTTTTGTCGATATACCTCCTTTCATTTTATATTCTCCTGATACAAAGTCGTGAAATCGACCGAAAACTTTAGGGGACTGTGAAAGTTTTGTCGATAGACCTCCTTTCGTTTTACATTCTTCAGATAAAAAGTTATCAAATAGACCGAAAACTTTAGGGAACTGTGAAAGTTTTGTCGATAGACCTCCTTTCGTTTTACATTCTCCTGATAAAAAGTTGTCAAATAGACCGAAAACTTTAGGGAACTGTGAAAGTTTTGTCGATAGACCTCCTTTCGTTTTATGTTCGCCTAATACAAAATCGCAAAATTGGCAGAAATTTTTAGAGCGAGATTGCAAAAGTTTTATCAACAGACTTCCTTTCGTCTTATGCTCGCCTAATATAAAATCACAAAATCAATAAATTAAGCATATAAAAAGATAATTTCTATTACTTTTCAATCCTATTAGTTCTCGTAACAAAAGTCACGATTTACCAAGTTTGTACGATTAATTTATGAACTTTTGAAACTGCATTGCAAAGCTGGAGCTTTAGACAACATTTTAATATCACTTTTGTATATAATTTGGTGCTAATTAGTTTACTATTAATAAGTATTTGAAGCCAGGCGTCATTCGACAATAATTTGTTAATTTTTCAGCGTTTAATGTAGACATTTAGAATTAATAGTCAGCGCCATCCATGATTTTGGATTGAAAACTTATGCTCTGCTATTGCCATCTATGATTTTGGACTAGAAACTTGTGCTCCTCTTTCGCCATCTATGATTTTGAACCAAAAACTTATGTTCCACTTAAAAATCACAGATGGCACGGACTATTGATTCTAAATGTACAAGTTTCTAGCTCAAAATCATAGATGACGCTGACTGTTAATTTTTAATTCTTCATTAGACAGTGAAAAATTAACAAATTACTCAATGTCTGCGATTAATTTGTGAACTTTAATAATTACATTGCAAACGTGCATCCTTAGCAAACTTCCCAATATAATTTTCGATATTAATTTCTTCTCAATTAATTCATTATAAATGATAATTGCACGGAGTGTTTACTTTACGCATACCTAAAAGAAGCAGGTTGTTTATTTATGATAACATTTATCTCTGACACATGTTCACGATATCGTACTATCAACTTTATCGCTTTAACTAATACCAAATTATTCCATATCTTTAATATCTCGAATGGTTGAGAGATCGTTACAATTTTTATCTTTATAAAATATTCATTTATTTTTTGGGCAATTTTTTCTTATACATAGAAACGTAAATATATTTGAGATATGTTAATATACTTTAATATAAATTTTTAAACTACAACGGTTAATTTGTAAAATTTTTAGAAACTGTCAAAACTGAATATAACGAATATTTAAGAAAGAGAAAAAGATGAGAAGTATAGATAAAAAAATACAACTTTCGATGTGTTTCATTACGAGATACAAGATCGACTAATCGATGTATCGCAAGAACCGCTTACCTAGTCGTGACTAACCTCAGAGCTGTTGTGAACAATGGCGACGTTTCGACGAAAGTGACATTCTAACGAACAAATGTGTTTTTACACTTTAACGTTAATCTTCTTTTGTAGATATTAATTACGCTTGTTAGCTGGTAAACCGACAAGAATCCGTGTTTTAGAATGGCTTTGAACGCTAACGCGTTATCCAGTGACATAAGCCGAAGAAATCCACAGGATGAGTACGAGCTCATTCAGAGGATAGGCAGCGGAACGTACGGAGATGTTTATAAGGTTTGTCCGTTCATGGAGTCTTTTTATTTACGTTAGGACTCGTTGTATTTATGTGTTATACAATTTGTTCAACAGGCAAAAAGACTTTCCATGAATGACCTCGCCGCAATTAAGGTTATCAAGTTGGAACCAGGTATGTTTCCCTAGTTTATCGGCCTGTTTTTCCGAACTTTTCAAATTTTTATTCACTAAAGATTTTACAGAATTATCGTCGATTCACGTGACAACTTGCATTCTTGATCTACTTTGAATGATTTAAAAAAGCTGATTCAGCTAGATTTCAGACTGCTTCTTACACTGCTTTTTTGCAACCAAGTTACAATTAGGCAAACAATGATTATATACATCTTGCACCGTTTTTTCATCTTTTATCTTTGTGTTATTACACAGATGTATACAATATAATTTTGCAGTGAAACTATATTTTAAAAAAGCTTACAAGCTTGTATATTTATGTTTGATAATAATACATGAAACACTCTTAAACATATTCAGTATTTTTTTTTCATTAATAAATAAATTGTATTTGTTAATTTGTTTATGGCTACTTGTTTTACATATA
>NIJG01000111.1:559342-577676 GCA_002201625.1 Euglossa dilemma
TATTTAATTAAATGCTCTTCGAAGAAGAAATGTAAGTTCAAAGAAGTATAAGGATTAGCGTAAATAACGAAGTTGAGATTTCGTTAGTTCATGCTCTTTCGAAAAGGAGAAAAGAATGGGAAACTATAAGAATTGTCAATACTGTCAATAGCGCGTTATTAACCAAAGCTTTAGCTGCGAATAGAAGCGACAATTTAACGAGAATATTCTTGCAAACGAAATTATAGAAGGACCGTGTCGTTGTCGCATAAATGAATTGTAGGTTTAAGGAGCTTCTCGATGAGATGCTGTATAGGAAAAGCGAGATAACGATCTCGTTAAATTTCTTTAGTTCGTTTGCAACAGTGTTTTCCAATACTCTTTATACAGAGAATACTTTCGTTATAGATTTTTTCTCGATGTTTCAAGGAACTTCTTAAGAAATTCATAGAAGACTCATGATTGGTGTTGGTGTTTCAATTTTTTTTTTTAATAATATAAGCAAATAGGCAATTAACTCGCGTCGGAAGTTGGAAAAAATGAAATTTTGATTGGAAAACATTGATGTGTTACCCTTTCGGTGCAGCGATCTATTGCACAATTTTCATTAGCCGAGTCAATGTTGTCCTTGAATGAAATTTCTCACGCTGTTTTGTTCTCTTTCTGCATTGTCACGTGTATTTGTAAAAGAAATCGATACATTTCCACGAGAAATAACGAAGTAATGATTCTCTAATGTTTAAGTTTCGTACAAAGAGAGTATTAATAGGTGGCACTGCTATAGATAATAGAGGCAAAATAGTGGAAGTCCGTTTAATCATAGAGGTTTTAGCTTGGACAGCATTGATTTTAATAATTAGCATAATCTTGTAATTAAAAACGTTAGAATTTTAACGACTCAAAATGATTTTAGTGTCGAAAGGGTCGTATTGATGCACTACTTTTTCTTCATTTTGTATCGCTATACAAGATGGTTTTCTTTTTTTTTTTTTGTTAGCCAAACACAAAGGTCATTTCTGTGTACAACATCGATCGCAGAAACTCTATAAACGAAATGAATCTTAATTTATTCTTTATATTTATATTCGTAACCGAAACTAACGGAGATTTGAAAGAGACAGATTCTTCTGAATAGAGAGAACTCTAATTCAAGATAATACTAAACGGTTAAATGTATTATATAGTTATTACAGTTGTATATAATGTGTATAATGAATGATCGTTTTTTTCAGTTCATTGAGCATCTCACCTTGTAGTCATTATTTTTCTTTTTTCTTTTCCTTTTCTTTTAAATATACATACAGTATTGCGAAGCTAATTTATGAACATTATGTATCATTTACTCTTGTATCTGTAAACACGACTAGCCGAATCCTCTTGTAAATAGACATTTCTCGTAATAAAACCTACCTGAAGTAATATTTAGATCTAATTTTAAGATTTAAATCTTCAACTCTACCTTTGGATCCTTCTTATAACATAAACGTATAAATGAAAATTTATTTCTGTTCCTCCTATCGGAAAATAATGAAAACAAAAAGTGACAATAATTAAGCTGATTTATTGCAAAAATACTAGATCCTTTGCATAGTGTAATTGCAAGTAAATCATCAACTCATTCGGTCATGAGTTTCGTTATTGTCTAAAGTTAAATACACCATGGATTTGTTAACCTTTTTTTTAAATGTAATAAAACAATACTTAACCCGTTAGGTTCTAAGAATAAATAAAAAATAAGGAGCGACTTGCTTCTTTGATTAAACGAGTCCGTTTATTGTTGAAAAATAAAATAATAATGTCTGAATCCTAACGAGTTAATGCAAGTACAATGATGCTTAAAATATTCAGTCGATATGTATATCGATTTACAATAGTCTGACTAATGACATTAAAAATATAAAACTTTTTTTTCGTAAAAATTCATAACAATACAGGGTGACTATAACTTTCAACATCAACTCTTTATTGTAATAATTTATTTACATTATAAATGACTTTATTAGAGAATAAACTTTATTTAAATATTTAAATTACTGAACGTTAAAATTTTTTTCCTACTAGAAACGTTTTAGATAAATTTTTTTCCAATTACCCTGTATTATTAACATGAAATTTATATATGACACGGATTAAATGCGACATACAATAATTAAAAGTATCACTTATAACGTTTTGTTCTTTTTACCGCTAATTTACATGATATGACAAATTGTTCGGCAGTATTTGTTTCAATGTTGTACAATACACGTGCGCTTCAACACTAGAACTTCATATTTGCGCAAGAAATAGTTTACACAAGGAACGAATAATATAAAGGTAAACGTAACGTGTACATAACAATAATATAGTCTTTATTCATATGCTTTTATCAAATACGAAGTTAAAGGGAGATTTGTAAACGGTAGTTTATTATGTACATATTATGTTTCTCATTGAAATATATGACTTTCATCTAGATCAATGTAACTCTTTATATATCCTGCTTTTGTTCATTATGTCCTCGATTTTTTTTTTTCTCTTTTCTATTGTACTAATAAAATATAATCTCAAAGATTGTACTTAACAGATTACTTGAAAATGAACTTTGTGACTCTTAATCATTCGAACGAGTATTACTGATGTGGATAATAATTTCTTAACCCTTTCAAGATTTATTTCTCAAATTACATAACTATATATATATATATTTTTTTTTTAATCGAATAACAAAAAAAGAAAAATGTATTAATATTTAAATAAAAATATTTCCTAATCTTAAAAGGATTAAGTATATTGACAAACGTGAAATTCCTGTGTTCAAGGCTCCTGTTACGAGATTTGTACACTTTCATTGGCATAAATTACGTTTCGATGTGACCCTGCAACTGACCCACTATTTTCCGTACCCAGCCAGCTTGACTCTGTCCTGCCGACACATCGTCCTTTTCCTCGCTATTGTTCCGCAAGTAATTGCTTTGCAAACTATTCTTAGAACACTGATACATACCATTTTCAGACACAGGAGATTTCATCGGAACTTTACAGTCCAATTCCTGCTGTCCTTTCAAGAAAACTGACTTAATCTTCAAATAGTCAGGCTTCTGAGCCACGTTGGGTTTGCATTTCGTTGTTATAATATTGTATCCTGAGGGATTTAATGTCGTGATTGACTCTGCTCTCTTCTTCGCTGGCACTGGTGGCGCCACTTTGCTCTTAAATAGCGTACAGTCCTCGGAAGGCTGACTCGAAAGTGGCCTGGCTACTAGGACCTCATCAATATCGCTAAATATTGCACTATCCCGGAACGCGTCGTCAACATCCGCGTCCACGTAGTTCTCGATCGTTTCAAATGACTTTTCATAGAAACTGTCCGTTTCACTTTCCCGATTCTCAATGCTTTCTTCGTCTTCCTTCTTTTCTTCCTTAGCCTGTGACTGATTGTTCGCTAACTGACCAAGTCGTTTGCTTTCAAAGAATAATACAGTTGGGTCTGCATAATCAGACTGAGCGATTCGAGCACCTAAACTCGAGCTTCCCTGCTTGTAATACAACAAAGGGATCCTCAGGTCTGAGCCACCTCTTGCTGCGCATCCCACAAGCTCTTCCACGTCTGAAGAAGATTCTCTCGAGTGCTTCAGTTTGTTTTTCTTTTTTAATTTGCCTGTACTTAAAGAACGGAAATACTTGGTTCTCTCGAGTTCTTCGCTGCACTCTAAAGTCTCCGTGCTCATAGTATTCCTTAAACCCTGGAGACGATTGCCAGCTTTGGAAAGAACATTTTTAAATAATGTGCTTCCACTGGTGTTTGCTCTGTAGATTTTATGATCAGGATGTATATTCGTGTTCGTCGACGACATATGCATTTCCGAATAGGCATCTGTTAACGTGTCGTCCAAAGAACAGAAGAACGTTGACGTTGAAGTTGAAGTCGAAACAGAAGTCGGGAACTTGGCAATTCTTCCTTCCGGTTGGCACGTAGAAGCATACCTCTCCATATCTTCCAAGTTAATCTCTGCAGGTTTGTCCGAAGCTATTGTAAATGGTCTCTCGCTCATAGGTTTGCCATCTCTTTGTAAAAATCGTGATTTTGTAACGTTCTGAGTAGAGTTAGGATGGATTTGAAAGCTTCGTGGAAGAGAACCACATTTTTGCGGTGACGTTGGTAAGCCTTCGCACAGTTTCGTTAACCAGACTGCTGGGCGAGTCGGACTATCATTCCCATCCAAGTCCTTCTCTTCTTGTAGACCTTCCCATACGTGTTGTAGATTGTCATAATTTCCGAAACCTTTATTGGGTTCTGTAATTCCCTGCTTAGCTACATTTGTACATTCGCCATTCTGAGTCGCCCCCTTATCATTTTCTACTACCTGACTCTCGGTTTCCTTCGGAATCTGTGGTTGAGTTGTTACCTCTTCGCTCCTCGATGTTGAGTTTTCCCTTATTCTAAGTGCAGTCTTAATAACCTTACTCTCCGTCACAATACTCTGTCTCTTAAATGCCTCGAACAACGCTTTCTTCTCCTGTACCAGGTTGACCTTATTTTTCGAATTACTATCTACCGATTTATTATTTTCAATTTTGTTTAAATTATCGTATAACAATTGAAGAGTAGGCTGATGGTCGCGAGAAGAAGATAACGAATTCCAAGTATTATTCGTTTTAACGAATCTTTCTCGATGTCCCGCTCTAATCCGCGATATCCTATTGTTGACCGAGTTGTCTGCTATATAATTCGTGTTTTCTAAATCACTATCATCAGACGTATCGGCAGAAATGTGTTTATTGAAACGTTGCTGCTGTCGAACATTGATTATACTGTTTGTCCGTTGCTTCTCAAGGAGTTTTTGGAATTCTTGATTTTGCATAAGAATATGGCCAACTATTTCCTCGACTGTTTGTGCTTGACTTTGTTGTTCATTGTTCTCTTTGGTTTCAGGCGGTGGTGAGTTTGTGTGTTTGTCGCTCTCAATAATCGCGCATTCGGTTTCAACCGTGGCTGATCCAGTATCGCATGTGTCTTCTTTCTGCTCTTCATCAGACTGGTTAAGGCACACGTAAGACTGGAAACCTGGCTCCGATTTCCTTCTCCAACCGGTAAAGTGATCCTAAACAGAAGAATAAGTATTTGTTACGTGTAACGCGACGTCAGTCATCATTCCTATATTTGAGAAAAAAAAATTCCAAATATGTACCTTGACCTTTGACCCGCGGCCATCTGAAGTTTTAAATCCTTGTTCCCTGGAATCGTTGATGCTAGAATCCTCGTTTTGATTTTTTCGTGGCGATGCTGGAGAATCCTAATAGAATACAAATTAAGTTAAAAATAACCGAGAGAATGAAGTTTGTAGGAAGAATGCCTGGAACTGTTCGTACCTCAATTGTAGTCTCAGACTTTCTGCCACCTTTCTTAAATTTCTGCCTAAGTCCTGTTTCCGATCTTCGTTTTTCCTTTTCTTGTTTCCGCTTCTCCAAGTACTCTGGAGGTGCAGAGTGTTGTTTCTTTATTGATCCTCTATCTGCCAAAGCGTCATCTGTAATAGTTTTATTATTATTATACCATCAAAATTTATTGCGAGAAAAGCTTTTGTTATTTAACGAGTGATTGTACCTTCTGGTTGTGTCTGGCCAAGTTGCAAAACTAATTGTCTTGCATGCGAAGGTATAACCGCGTTATAGTTCTCCAAAATTACCCGTTTTATCTGCAATGTCCATTCCCTCTTTTGTTCCAAATTTCGTGCCTGATGAAAACAAATATATGTAAAACATATCATATGCAATTTTATGAAACATAGTCGTCGATGTATAAATAATTATATTACCTGTAGAGTATACTGCAATCTTGGATTGTCGAAGGGAATTACATGGAAACTAAATGGTTCGCCTGGTATGCTCTCAATGAGCATTAAATTTGAACACTGAAAATATTGGAGACATAGATATATTTTCTTTTTTGCAAAAGTAATAGAAAAAAAAGGAAAAGAAGATTAAAAGCCATACCATGATGTGAGCTTTATAGACTAGAAGCCCATCTTCCTTCTTTTTAGTGAGCAGAAGCATACGGTCGAATAAGAAAGCGTGTCTAGGCGCTTTTGCACCCCGCATTCTGAATCTCCCTTCTGCCACCAGCTCGCCGCTGGTGGTTAAATCTGGACCAGGCCAACCGTATAAAAGGGACTGGATCTCTTGAACACGCACTGCGTGCTCGTGCCTTCGTTTCATTGCGTTTATGTGCTTGGCAATCCCAGTCATGGCGGCTAGCGCCGCTTCGATCGCCTTGCTCCCTTCAGTCTCATTTTCTCTTACTTCACAGTCCGCTGCATATTCTTTTGACAAGTTCTACAAACGGAGAAACATAAAACCTCCATCCGCGTTCCTTTTGTTTCGGCTAGATAGAAGATCGACGATCTAATTTACCTCTAGAAGTAAGTGGTACTTGAGGATCCTCTGGACTGGTTTCAAAAGAAAGGATCCAAGAGGTAACGCGTGACCTAAGGCTGCTTGCCTTTCTCGAAAGGCATGTGCAGTTTCTTCTTGACTCATTAAGTCAGTTAGAACGGAAACTGTCCTAAAATGGACTGTATTAATATCAAGATATAATTGGCACGAGAAGAATATATGAAATTTGATGTAACATTTATTGCCATCAAAATATCCTTGTTCTCGTTAACTATTACCTTGGATAATTGGTACAGTACTCGGTGTATACTTTAAATCCTGAGTTATGCTTTATGAATGTATTTGCCACACAGACTGGATCCAGGCCACATTTCTCTATCTCTTTCAGGAACTCTCTGCAGAAGAATTATAAATAATTTAGCATCATTGTAAATATCGCAATCTTTTATCTTTTATTTTCAAATAAAAATCGTCTTACCTATTGAACTTAAAAATATCCTCAATATTACTAAATAAGTCACTCAGCTGCATTTCATGCACAAACGATGCCGGATCGTTTCTCCAAAATATAAGGTAACCCTGAAAAAACGAATAAATTAAATTTCAAAGACTTAACAGATTATAAAAGGGTAAAATTAATATCGATATTTACCTGGATGACTTGTCGCAGATGTTCCACGTACATTGCTTCGGTGTCTACTATCTCGAGGAGCACCCTTTCCATAGGATTCCTATGGGGATCGCAATAACGCGGCCTATAGGATAATGGATCATCCTCCTCTGCACTGTTTCTTCTTCGGTCACTTCCATCGTCTCCAATTCGGCAGTTGGTTTCTGACACAGTCACCACTCCGCTATCCCCAGAACCTGTTTCCATCGTGTCATCATTTATCATTAAATTTCTGTATCACGGTTTTCGATCATTTTTTCGATTATTTCCTTAATTTTACATGCCCCAAATCGCAATCCATAATAACTAGAAAACACTGTATCTCCACTTATCCAAAATGATTTCAATCGCTTTCTATTAAACAGCCTGAAGATTAATTTTAATTTATACAGCGAACAAGTTACTTCATCTATCTTCGTTAAAATCTTCATTAAGATAAGATCTGGTACAAGAACTTATGCTAAGTTTGCGAACATAATTTCTATTTCTCATACCGTTTCGCGGTATCGGACTCTTCAATTAACGCGAAAAGCGAAAGAACCACGTGAAAAGATTATTTTTTTCCGCGTAACGTGCTATCAGATAATTGTTCGATCCTCGAAATGCAGGCGTTTTCTCGCAATTCAGGCCGTGGCAACGGTTTCCCTTAACGATGACCACGGAATGCCGAGAGAGAAGTTTATTGCCACCGCCGCTATCATTACTGTCATTGCCGTTGATTACGCTACAGCCGGGGAGAAAGTCGGAGGCCTTGAAATCTCTTTCGACCGATACTTCTACAAACGGATTTCTAAAATATCATCTAACATTTTTACATCTTGCTACTATTCGTTTACCGTTGTCTGCCGCGAAGCTTTACAATGAGATTCTCTTGAACCAAACAATGACAAAAGGTGTCCAAAACAGATTCAGAATGATCTGATAATTGATCGATATTGCTCAACGATTATACTGTTTACTTTTGTGTATTTTCGATGAATAGATTACCGCTGTTGCTCTTAACAGATAAACGCAAGTACATTCTTCGGAGAAGAGTATAAAAAGATGATTCAGAATATATGTTTGCTCTTCAATTATATCGGAGATTATTTTATGATAGACCAGGCGATAAGTGGAGATAAGAGTGTTTTTAATTGGCGAGGTTTTTAAATACCTGATAATTTAAATATCCAAAACGACTGAACAAAATTATAAGAATTTTCAATTTTTCGGTTTGCTACCATGAAGCTGAATGTAAAATACTAAGTTAAGGGACTCGACATAGGGAAATTGTTTCAAGAGATATACATTTGAAAATTCCAAAGTATAATCAAATTTGTTCCTTCCTTTATTTATTTAAATTGCCCTATTTTTTTTACGAAAATTATAAACCCTTCTCGGTAATTGTTTTAAGAGACATACAAGTAAATTTCAAATGAAACATTCGAAAGCGTTAAGAGCTACTGGTAACACAATTAAAACATAATTCAGACTGCAAAGGGTTAATTTTTGCACTCGACAGAAAAATAGTAATTCGAAGACTTGCTCGCAAAAAGTCGACGACATTTGTAAATTGATCAATAAGAAATTGTATAGAAATTATGACATAGAATTATTTTATTTCGATACTCCACGTATCTCTGAGTAATATGAAATTTGATATGTTAATTAATATCGATCTTTAGAACCTGATTTAATGGCGACTGAGACTCGCTTCTCGAGTGTAAAGGGTTAATACCATAACTTGAATTTTAACATTAGGTTGATGGGTGAGTTGCTCCAATTATGCGATATTATCAGACTTAAGTAACTTGTACTAAATCTGTTAATATTGCGATTGTTTTCAAATTAAACTTATCGTTTGTTTTCCAAGAAAATACATGGTTTCCTTTGGCTGTAAATTTAATGGGTCTCCGTAAAAATAGGTACACAAAAACCGCCAAAATTGGTAAACCTAGTGTAAAATCACCCCTCTTGCTTTTTTTCTTCGTTTATATTCACCCAATCCCTAAAACTCGAAACAAGAAACCCCCTAGAATTCTCCGAAGCAAAAATCTCTTTTTCATTTCATTCCAACTATTTTCACCCAATCCCTAAAACTGGAAATAAGAAACCCCCCAGAATTCTTCGAAATAAAATTCTCTTCTCCATTTCATTGTAACCATTTTCACCGAATCCTTAAAACTAGAAATACGAAACCGCCTAGAATTCTCCGAAACAAAATTCTCTTCTTCATTTCATTTCAACCATTTTCACCCAATCCCTAAAACTAAAAATACGAAACCCCTAGAATTCTCCGAAATAAAATTTTCTTCTTCATTTCATTTCAACCATTTTCACCCAATCCCTAAAGCTCGCCAAGCATCCTCTCTAGAATCATTCGAAACAAAAATCTCTTCATTTAATTACAATCATTTTCACCCAATCCTTAAAATTCGTCGAGAAACCACCTAGAATCCTCCGAAACAAAATACTTTTCTTCATTTCATTGCAACCATTTTCACCCAATCCCAAAAACTCGAAACAAGAATTCTCCGAAACAAAAATCTCTTCTTCATTTCATTCCAACNCATTTCATTCCAACAATTTTCACAGAATCCCTAAAACTGAAAACAAGAAACCCTCTAGAATCCTTTAAAACAAAATTCCGAGTATCCTGAATTTCCTCTAAACGTTCCCCTACTTGGATCAGCCAATGAAAACCGGCGGGAACCGGGAAGCCTCACCTTGTGAGCTGGCGCAAGTGTCTGCCAGCGACTCAACTGAGGCCAAATAAGGATTGATGGTGCACGCGTTCCCCTGGTTGCTACATCCGCTGGAGGAGGTGCTGGAGGCGACCGAGCTGCCAGACAGCGGCCTCCCGGCGTTTCTGCATCGCCTATTGTACCTAAGCGGCGTCAGCCCGTTGCTTTCGCGTCTGTAACTCTTCTCCTCTATCCCGCATTCGTTTCTATCATCCTGCTGCTGCTGTTGCTGGCTGTTCTCCAGCGTCTGCAACGTGTCGTCGTTCTCTTTCTCGGGCGTCACGTCCTCGGCGACCACTATGTCCACCACAGTGGTGGTCTTCCCTTCGGCCATGTTCTCCTCAGGCTGAGACTTGGTCAATTCGGGATGGAACTGGCCGAATATCGAGCCACGATGGGACACCAGACTCAGACGTTTCTGCAGCACCGCTGGTATGTTGCAGGCAGAAGGAAGAACCACGTGATCGGTGTAGCCATTGCCTCGGCGAGCTAGCTCGTCGAACATACCCAACAGCTGGGGCATCAAGTCCGTGCTCGTTCCTGGAACACCGAGAAACCGAAGGAAATTAGACAGAAAGACGATGGAATGGACTAGACGTGTTTTACATCGACAGTTTTTCTCGGAGTTACCGTTTTTCGCGATTCTTTGCTATGCGAGTGTTGAAACGCTTCTGCGTCGCGAACTCGGCGTGAATATTATCTCGCAGCGGGGATTATTTCTTTGGAATTGGACGTGAAAGGGAAGTTTCTTTCAAAATTTGTTTTTTACAGCAAAGGGCCACGATTCGACGGGTTTTATTAGCTAAATATTAAGTCTCGCGTCGATGATTAATTCTTCGAAATTGGACGTGAAAGGAAAGTTTCTTTCAAAATTCCTTTTTTACAGTAAAGGGCCACGATTTGACGGTTTTTTTTTTTAGCTAAATATTAATTAACAAAGCTGACGCGAAACGAAAGAGAGTTCACTCGTGAATCCGTTAACAATGTGTTAAGTTCCAATTTTTTCTTTTAGACAATTTTTAACCTTGAAGCAGCTGGAGTATAAAAGTATAAAAGTAACGACTTTAATCCTCGTAATTTTGAAGGATGATTTCATCCCTTAGAACAGAAGTTTCTACCGTTCAAAGAACCTTTCAAAGCCTCCAGGTGTACGGAAACTTTCGTTTGGAATTCACATAAAATCACCTGCGACTACTTAACTGAACGAATTAAATAATTCTCAAACTTTCGCAAATATGATAGACGATAGAAACATTATTACCGATTTTTCGAAGAAAAAGCGACTCGCAAAGAGTCACTAGCCTATTTTTTAGGAACGCGAGGCGTCCTGACTCGATTACAATATCTCCACTTTTTATATAAAATCACCTGCAACTGTTTACTGAACGAATTAAATAATTCTCAAACTTTCGCAAATGTGATAATCATTAAAAACGTTCTTACCGATTTTTCGAAGAAAAAGCGACTCGCAAAGAGTCTCTAGCCTATTTTCTAGGAACGCGAGGCGTCGTGACTCGATTACGATATCTCCGCTCGATCATCGAACGCGGAGAACAGTTCTGTTTCGACTATCTTCTATCCGGGGCTCGATAAGATCGAAAGAAAGCGAAAGAATTGGCTCTCGCCTGGCGTTTCTCGCCGGAGCCGGGCTGTCGGTTCGATTTCGCGCGTGCAACCGGGGAATTTCGTTTATTACGAATATCGTGTGTCTGCCCGGCGGAAAGCCCGTGCTTTTACTTCGCGCGAAGCATAACAATATCGTATAAACAAACGGGCAAGCCCTGATGGTTTCCAATTCCCCAGGAGGCAGACGTGAATCAACTGGTCCGATGAACTTGTACGTGCGTGCGCGCACAAGGTTTTTGCATTTCGCGCGCGCTGAAACTCTATAGGGTGATCCAAAGAGAAAGTTCCTAGGCGAAAGTGCCGGATTTTTTAATTCCCTCCTATGTATTATCGCGTTTCTTTTCTGCGTTCCTTCGGGCCACGACTTTTCCGAATATCATTCTCCTTTAACGCTAAATTTAATTAATTTTAATTAACACGGAACCCGTCGATTTGACGGATGAATTGCTGCAATTATGCGATATTGACAGATTTAATTAACTTGTCTGTCTTTAAGTCTGTTAACACTATAATTACCAAACGGGTCGAAATGACCCATCTCAGATATTTTATTTCTATAATTTTTTGGAACATACAAACTGTTTCTAGCAAAATTTATACATAATTTGATTCCGATCGAAACACAATTGTTCGTAGTTATTCATTTTCCTCGTACCACTACAATCANAAATGTCCCAAGAAATATTTATAGAAAACTAGTGTTAATCCTACTAAACCTAGTGTTAATTAAAATGGACAACTGTTAACTTTAGTTCTTCGAAATGGTCAAAATTTTTATTACATCTATATCTTAGAGCATGTGTGCGTCCATTATGAGTTATACTAATGATTTTTTTCTACAAAATTTCGTGGAATTTGATGTTATTATTACACAGCGTTTCTTTGCAATTTTATCTCAATTTCTCTCTTCTTTTTTTCAATTTTTTAATTGGGAATTTTTCGATAGAACGATTAGGGAATATTCTTACAGCAATTAGCGAGGCTCAACTTTCCACGCGAGGTGATTAACCGATCTGCACGGTTTAGGCAGGAAAAAGTTGCAATGGTAATGATCCGAGGAAAATATACGGAGCTGACGGCGCAAGACTCGGAGCGGAGGAAGTTATTCTTTCGGGATTTGCAGCTGTGTCGGGCATAAATGCAAACATGGCTCGTAAAGAACGCGCAAAGAAAGCAAACCGTATTTTTGCACCGTGGGATTTATCGGTGGGCCAATTTGCTTGCCGGACATTTGCGTCCGTGCAGGAAAATAAAACGTTCGTTTTCCAGCCTTCGCTAAAACTTCTTCTTCTTCTTTCCGTTTATTTCCACGAGAACTACCATTTTCCTTGACGTCGACGCGACCATCTTCTCTTAAAAACTCGGTAGAAATTGAAATAAAAGAAGGAAAGAATCACCGCTCGTGATGGAGGATATTTAAAGCCTCTTCAAACTTCGTTCGCTGATCTAAATATTCCATCCGGAGATATCCGTGGATAAATCTCGAATCTCGACACAATCAGTTGATCCATCTCGGAGCGTGTCGAGGCCGAGATGAAAAAAGGACTAAACGGAGTGTCTAGCAGCGCGGAGAGGCAGATCAGGCCGACAATATCTCCCTCGCTCCGCTCCTTTCCGCTCTGCTCCGCTTCGCTCGTTGCTGGCCATATGCGTTCCTGCCCCGATCGCGATGTTGCACTTGGCTGGAACTCGGCTAATAATAGAACGGGACCAACTTTCGTCTCGGCCTCGCGTGCACCAGCTTCCTCGCTGGCTGTCACGCTCGAGACCGATGACACGCTTCGCCGTCTCACCTCCGAATTAACACCTCTGTTACCCGTAACCGACTCCCATCCTTTAACTACCTTCGGGTATTTCTGCGAGTCTCGCTCGTGATAACAGTTTTTCAACCGGACACGGATGTCACGTGTTTCACTCGTGATAATGGTATTTGGACCGGACACGGATGTCATGAGTCTGACTCGTGATAACAATTTTTGGGCCGAACTTGAATGACACGTGGCTGACTCGTGATAAGAATTTTGGACCGAACATGGATGCCACGAGTGAGACTCGTGATAAGAATTTTGGATCGAATTAGATGTCACGAGTTAGACTCGTGATAACAATTTTCGACAGGATATGGATGTCACGAGTTAGACTTGTGAGAACAATTTTGTACCTAACATGGATGTCACGAGTTAGACTCGTGATAACAATTTTGGACCGAACATGGAAGCCACGAGTCAGACTCGTGATAAGAATTTTGGATCGAATTGGATGTCACAAGGTTAGACTTGTGAGAACAATTTTGTACCTAACATGGATGTCACGAGTTAGACACGTGAGAATAATATTTTACGAAACTTGAATGTCACGTGTCTCACTCGTGATAACAACTTTGGACCAAAAATGGATATCACGAGCATGACTCGTGATGATAACAATTTTCGACCGAACATGGATGTCACGAGTTAGACTTGTGAGACAATTTGGGCCGTACATGGCTGTCACGAGCCTGACTCGTAATAACAATTTTGGACCGAAGATAGATACCACGAGTCTGACACGTGATGATAACAATTTTGGATGAAACACGGATGTCACGAGTCTGATTCGTGATAATAACTTTGGACCAAACACGGATGTTACGAGTCAGTCTCGTGATAACAGTTTTGGACCAAACATAGATGTCACGAGTCAGACTTGTGATAATAACTTTGGACCAAACACGGATGTTACGAGTCAGTCTCGTGATAACAGTTTTGGACCAAACATGGATGTCACGAGTCAGACTTGTGATAACAACTTTAGATCAAACATGGATGTCACGAGCCTGACTTGTAATAACAACTTTGGACCGAACATGGATACCACGAGTCTGACTCGTGATGATAACAATTTTGGATCAAACACGGATGTCACGAGTCTGATTCGTGATAATAACTTTGGACCAAACACGGATGTTACGAGTCAGTCTCGTGATAACAATTTTGGACCAAAAATGGATGCCACGAATCTAACTCGTGAGAATAATTATGGATCACACACAGATATCACAAATCTAGCTTATGAGAATAATTATGGACCACCAACGAGTCAGTCTCGTGATAACAATAATTTTGGACCAAATACAGATGACACGAGTCAGACCCGTGAGAATAATTTTGGACCAAACCTGAATGCCACGAATCTAACTCGTGAGAATAATTATGGATCACACACGGATATCACAAATTTGGTTTGTGAGAATAATTATGGACCACCAACGGATATCACGAGTCAGTCTCGTGATAACAATAATTTTGGACCAAATACAGATGACACGAGTCGAAGCCGTGAGAATAATTTTGGACCAAACACGAATGTCACAAGTCAGGCTATTAAAAATAAATGCGGGTCAAATATCATTGCTCGGGCACGGATTTCGTTGAGCTAAATGGTACCGCAAGGGATTAACATTGCCGCGAGGATAGTTCTGCTTTTGACAGGTGCCTCCTTAAAAAGCGCCTTTTCGGCGAACTAAAGTGGCGACTTATCGCGATAGGCGGACAGGACCATTAACTTCCGGCGTTGGAAGATAGATGGCAGGGGGTGAATTCGTTGAGATTTCAGACGCCGCGCGGTGACCCGGTTTCACAGCTCGCCAGAGGTTATGCGATGATCTAGCGTCGATGAAGTAATCTTTCAATCGGAAGATAGATGGAGCAGAGTGCTTTCAATGGCGTTTGTCGAATCTTCAGAATTAGCTGACGCCAGAGTATATTCAGCGCAAGATATTATAATTCTTCTATTCTTAGATCCATGCCAAATTTCTATTATGTATTGAAAATTAATAATCTCTTTTTTCCTAGATATATATTACAGTAAATATTGGTTTATTGCGAATAGATGAAAAGAATTGTTACATTTTTGTAAATTAATATTAAGAGTGAAAATTTTTAGAACGTGAGATTGTTATCTAGGTTATTCTTGATCCATAGAAATATTAAATGAGAAACTGAGAAATTCTCGTTGGAATGGGGTTTGTGGAATCTTCAGAATTAGCTGACACCAGAATATATTCAGCGCACGATACTTTAATTCCTCTATTCTTGGATCTATGGCAAATTGATATTATATATTGGAAATTAATAATTTCTTTTTTTCTTAGGTGTATATTGCAGTGAGTATTCATTTATTATGTTTAGATGAAAAGAATTGTTACGTTTTTGTAAATGAATATTAAGAATGAGAATTTTTACAACGAGAGATTGTTATCTAGGTTAATCTTGATCTACGGAAATATCAAGTCAGAAATTGAGAAATTATTGTTGGAATGGGGTTTATGGAATCTTTAGAATTAGCTGATACCAAAGTATATTCAGCGCACTACATTTTAATTCCTCTATTCTTAGATCCCTGGTGATTTTGTATTATGTCTTAAAAATTAATAATTTTTTTTTTAAGTATATATTGCAGTGAATATTGATTTATTGCGAATAGATGGAAAGAATTGTTACATTTTTGTAAATTAACAATACGAGTTAGAATTTTTAGAACGTGAGATTGTTATCTAGGTTATTCTTGATCTATAGAAATATTAAATGTGAAACTGAGAAATTCTCGTTGGAATGGGGTTTGTGGAATCTTCAGAATTAGCTGACACCAAAGTATATTCAGCTCACTACATTTTAATTCCTCTATTCTTAGATCCCTGATAATTTTGTATCATGTATTAAAAATTAATAATATTTTTTTTTTTTTAAGTGTATATTGCAGTGAATATTGATTTATTACGATTAAACGGAAAGAATTGTTACATTTATAGAATTTTTAAAGCGTGAAATTGTTGTCTAGGTTGTGTTTGAATTAAAAATAAGAAATAGAAAAATACTCGAGTGATGGAATATCCTTTTTCTAGGTCGAACCGTGAGATTCACCCTTGGTAGATGACGCATTTATGCATCTTCGAAAAATGCACCGGGTCCTCAATGGGGCATCGTGGGAAAAGTTGGAAATCACCAGACAGCTCAAGTACATTGAACTTCACTGCCACGGTGAAGAACGGCTACGTTGACATTTATATACTTTTTATCGTGAACAGGCCCACTGTATTCATCTCTACAGGGTGGTCTAAAAATTCACAACGATAATATCTTTCTCCAAAATCCAACTTATAACTACTCGATTAACGTCCAATTCTCTAAACGTCGATCTAACAAAAAAGGAAAATTAAAAGAAGAAAATAAAATGCAACGAAGATGTAACATTTTTTAACTTGATCTTTTTTAAACGGGAATTTGTATGCCTCGGATCGGTTACATGGGATTTATAGTTGGATTAAAATAAGCCGAGGGATCGACGAAAAAGAACAGTTTGGCGTCTGATCGGAATTTCAAGTCGAGGATACTCTTTCGCCAAGGTTTGGATTTACCGCGATCCACTTTTATGCTCCATCTTGCTCAGTCAGACGCTTTCCTCTCGGTTATTCACCTCGAGATATGCCCAGAACGACCCTGTTTCTCCTCTTTACGCTCAGATTAATTTTCTTCTTCACGAAACTACGAATAAACCTACCACCTAACCGAGCCATCACGCGTCAGTGCCCCGGGAAATCACAATCGACTCTTCCGCGAGGATTTTCTTCCAAAACTCCGTTTTAAATTTCAATAACAACCATCCACAACCTGACCTATCATCAGATTGACCAAAATCGATCAAAATCGACCGGAGAAGACTCTGAAAATCTCTTAACACATTGCGTATGAGTCACGAGATATCTCGTTTTCAGGTGTCTTCGATCGACAATTTAAGGAATTAAAAACAGCTTTTCTCGTTACGTTACCAATATAATAAAGTTTGCGTTTTAATTTGTAAGGAAACGACTTTATTAATTTTAATTTGGTATTATATTATCATAAGGTATTAAGTTGTTTCCTTACAAATTAAAACGTGAACTTTATTATCCTGGTAACATAACAAGAAAATCTATATTTAATTCCTTAAATTATCGATCGAGAGAGCCTGAAACGAGATATCTCGTTTTGTGTGCATATATGCATGGTATAAAATGTTTCTAAAGCGAGCAAAAGTGTGCGGACCCTGAAAGCGCGTTGCGTGATCAAAACATCATACGCAATGCGTTAACAGGATGCAAATTCCCTGAAGGTACGTTTCAATTATTCCCAAACCTGAAATTCGCTTCCCGGATCGCTGGTACTCGAACTTTCAATCATTCATGCGTTTCAATTCCTCCAGATCCATATTTCAACGAGGTTCAATCCGCCGCAACGGGCTGGCGCCATATTTCCAACGGCTGTTGCCGCGCAAAAAGCGCCAGGCTTCATCTCCGTTAAACATCCCTAGCGTTAAGTACCTACATACCAAAAGCCGGAGAAAAAAGAAAGAGATAGAAGAAAAAGAAAGGAAAAGAGGCACTTCCTATAGCATCGTCTAACGCGCTCGGATTCGAATCTAAATCCTCCGGCTAACGATCTCCGGCACTCGCTGCTGATTAACGCAAAAACGATCCGACCGATCTATTAAAACGAACCTTAACGACTTCTCCCGCCGGCACTCTATTTCCACCTCGTCCGAGCTAAGCAAAACTGTACACACACCGAGGAGGCCCTGCGCGCCTCGTCTACGATTAATCCTTTTGTCAAACATCGAGCGTAATTGCCCGGCAATCATGGATTACGTCACGTGATTGCGGATCCGCCTTAATGGCCGGCCGAGCGCGCCGGAACGATCCATTTCCATGGCAAAAGTTCGCCAGGTAACCGCATTCCGAGATAATCCGGGACCAGTTCCGCGGCGATACCAAATGGTCGCGCGACGAAAGGTCGCGGAGAGAGGCTACAAAGGGCAATTAAGTAACCGCCGTTTATCACCGGCGATTTATGGCGTTACACGGTAGTTACGAAACGATTATCCGCACGCCGGCACGAGCTACGAAACGCCGGCGGAGAGAAAAGAAAGGAAAAGAAAAAAAAAAAAA
>NIJG01000111.1:590515-603002 GCA_002201625.1 Euglossa dilemma
AACTCGTGAGATTATCGATAGGTTCAATTTCTCGAATTCGACCGTTCGTGATCGCATGAAACGTCGCTCTAAAAAAATCGTGTGTCATTTTCACCAAAAAGAAAGGAAACGACTTTGCGAACAACCCAATATTCGTCCTACTATCACTCGATTCTCGTAATGCGGATTTGGAAGGTCGGTTAACGCAATTTCCAGAGACATTAAATAATCTCATCTCCGCTATCGGGGCAATAAATAAACCGCCGGCATTCTGGCATCCTCGAAGTCGATTACTCGACGCCATTAGCTGTCGACGATATAATTCGCGGCAAACGTTAACGCTTCCAGCCGGCACTTTCGCCTAGTTACTTTCATAAATCACGTTTTAAACGACGCCGCGGTTTCTATTTGCTCGGTGCCGATCCAATTGTGCAACCGGGGACAAAAAGAAAGAAAAGGAAAACCCGTCGAGGGGATCGTTCATGCAAATTTCTCGCGAGTGATGCGAAACGGAATATATCCGGCGAGCAGCGTTTCCTCGGCCGTGAATATATTATTTCCAGATCGGCCACACTTTGTTACCTGCGCTTCCATCGATACGTTTCCTTTTGAAACTTGTTTTATAACCGAGTGCCGTGATGCAGATTTTATTTTTACAAACAAGCCGTTCCACCTCTTCGCCGGGCCGGCTGCAACCGGCGATCTTCACGGTGCAGCTTCTTCTAACGCGTCCAGCCTTTTTCCATGAGTCATTCGAATTCCTCCGCATTCTTCCCTCGACGTCGTCCCGCCGCCTTCTATCATCCACGTATTTATTAATCTCCGTCAAAAGGTGCCACGCCAACTCGAACTTTACTTTTAGAGTCCGTGCATTCGCCTTTTACTACTTTTTCTCTTGTAATTATTTCGATTCAGAATTGAGAATCACACGGGATATCTAATGGAATTATATTTAATGGAATAGTTGGATAATCGATGGAATTTTAAAAAGACGTTTTAAGTAAGAATTTTAATTTAATTCGACAACCACGGTAATGAAAGCCTAAGTTAAAGTATTACTCTTTACTTCCTTGCTTTTCTCCTTTTTAAAAATTGTTTCGATTCAGAATTGGAAATGATTCGAAATAACTAATAGGAAAGTTAGGCAATCGTAGAAATTTATACTTTTTTAGAGGTTTCTCTGCTTGGGTAAATTTTAGACTGTGCGAATTGTACGGTTTTAAAAATGCAATTACGAGGTATTCGATGGAAATTAATTCAATTCTTCTACTTTTCATTTATTTCTTTCCTTCAAATAATTTTTTCTAATTTATTTAATAATGCTAAATTTTTCATTGTGTTTAGCTATATTTATCCAAACAATTACAAGAGCTTCGAATCCAAAAGTTCTCTCTAAGGATCCGAGGAATCTTTTATGCCAATCGTTCAGTTTTAAAAATGCGATTACGAGATATTCGATGAAAATTAATTCAATTCTTCTACTTTTCATTCATTTCTGTTCTATAAATAATTTTTTCTAATATATTTAATAATGCTAAAAGTTCCAATTACATTTAATTGCATTCATCCAAACAATTGCACGATCTTCAAGTCCAAAAGTTCTCCAAGAATCCGAGGAATCTCTTGGACGATTCCCTGGCCACCCCTCCTATGAACCTGTTATTACCCTTGGCCAAACAAATTCCCTGAATCCCCCGACACCCGAGAGATTCACTTTTCTTTTTTCCATCTGCCAGGCGAGGAATCCCCTTATCCCGTTGGCCGGCGTCCAAATTTAGCGTGGCTTCGAGTTCGAAGGCAAGCAGCAGAGCTAATGGCCCAGCGAATCCTCCGGTCACGTAGAGCACGATCGGGCTTCAGGGCGCAGGGAATGCCGGAAAAGACAGAAAACCGACGACGACCGGGGGAGAAAAGGAGAGATCGCATTCGCGTCACGTATAGAACCGCGAGAGGATCACGTTTGCGCCAACGTGGGACTCCTTTGCTCCGGAATTCCAGGCCTGCCCTCTTTCTAACCCCTTATCTCTTCCCGGAGATGCACCCGGAAGGCCTGCATTCCGCAGGATAATCCAACGTGACCGCGTCAAAACTCTCCACTATCCAGAAGTTCGTGTCTTTGGTACCTGGAGCAGCTCAGAGAGTTCTATTGGAACGATAGAGGAGGGGTGTAATTCAGGGTTCGATGGCCTTTGTTTGAGAAAGGAAGATTGCGATGATTTTGAAAGATGGAGTAAGAGAAAATTTGAAAAATAGCTCGAAGATGCACCCGGAAGACGTGCATTCCGCAGAATAATCCAACATGACCGCGTCAAAACTCTCCACTATCCGGAAGTTCGAGTCTTTGGTACCTGGAGCACCTCAGAGAGTTCTATTGGAACGATAGAAGAGGTATAATTCCAGGGTTCGATGGCCTTTGTTTGAGAAAGGAAGATTGCGATGATTTTGAAAGATGCAGTAAGAGAAAATTTGAAAAATAGCTCGGAGATGCACCCGGAAGACGTGCATTCCGCAGGATAATCCAACGTGACCGCGTCAAAACTCTCCACTATCCAGAAGTTCGTGTCTTTGGTACCTGAAGCATCTCAGTGAGTTTTATTAGAAGGATAGAGGTACTATAATTCAGGGTTCGATAGTCAGAGCAACTGGTCTTCGTTTGAGAAAGGAAGACTGCGATGATTTTGAGAGATTTTTAAGAGAAAATTTGAGAAAAATTGCCCGGAGATGCATTTCGCAGGATAATGCAACGCGACCGCGCCAAAGGTGTCCATTATCCAGAGGTCGATGTCTGCGTTGTGGAGCTTCGGTACCTGAAGTACCTGAGCAAGTTCTATTGGAAGGATAGAGGTGGTATAATTCAGGGTTCGATGGTCTTCGTTTGTGAAAGGAAGACTGCGATAATTTTGAAGGATAGAATAAGAGGAAATTTAAGAAATAGGGAAGTACCTGAGAGAATTCTATTAGAAGGATAGAAGTAGTATAATTCAGATTTCGATGATCGTCGTTTGAACAAGGCAGACTATGATGATTTTAAGAGATAGAACAAGAGAAAATTTGAAAAATAGTTCGGAGATGCATTCCGCAGAAAAATGGAACATGACCGCATCGAAAGTCATCACTATCCAGAAGTCGATGTCTGGGTTGTAAAACTTTGATACCTGAAGCACCCGAGCGAATTCTATTGGAAGGATAAAGGTACTATAATTCAGAGTTCGATAGTCTTCGTTTAAGGCCCAATGGAGACTGCGATGATTTTGAGGGATAGAATAAGAAAAAATTTGAGAAATACCGCGTCAAAAGTGTCTACTATCCAGGAGTTGATGTCTGGGTTACAAAGCTTTGGTACCTGAAGTACCCGAGCGAATTCTATTGGAAAAATAGAGGTAGTATAATTCGGGGTTCGTTGATCTTCGTTCAAGAAAGGAAGACTGCGATGATTTTGAAGAATAGAGCAAGAGAAAATTTGAGAAATACTGCGTCAAAAGTGTCCACTATCCAGGAGTTGATGCCTGCGTTGTGGAGTTTTGGTACCTGAAGTACCTAAGCGAGTTCTATTGGGGTGATAAAGGTAGTATAATTCAGGGTTCGATGGTCAAAGCAGCTAGTCTTCGTTTGAGAAAGGAAGACGACGATGATTTTGAAGAATAGAGCAAGAGAAAATTTGAGAAATACCCCCGAAATGCATTCCGCAGAATAATGCAACGTGACCTCGTCAAAAGTGTCCGCTATCCAGAAGTCGAAGTTTGGGTCAGGGACCATTGGTACCTGAAGCACCCGAGCAAGTTTATTGAAGGGATAGAGGTGGTATAATTCAGGGTTCGATGGTCAGAGCAGCTGGTCTTCGTTTGAGAAGCAAGAAAGACTGCGATGGAATAGAATAAGAGAAAATATGAGAAACGGACATTAGAGAAACTCGAGATTGTTAAGCACGAGTAGGTTAATTTTTCCAAGAATATGTCTGGACTACTTCCGTCTGATTTGCATAGATCACAATTCTACTCGTCTGTCCTTATGTAACCGAACAAATCCACGATCGACAAGAGAAATCGTGGTTAGAACGCTATCCAACAGATATTTGTACAATGATGACCCGATTCCATTGGCGTCTGAACGATCAAACAATTGATCTACGGAAGAGATAAGCGTTATCTTCGATGAAAATAATCGTCTTGGAATTATGACTCTTACATGCTTTACTTAAACTTGTTTCCTTTACGTCGAACACGTTTTTTTAATATTATAACGAACACGTATATTTTTTATTATAAATAAATATATTCTATTTTTTTCTATTTTTTTCTACAATCCAAGATTTTTTTCTGTAAACGTATATATATTTGTTTGATCTTGGACGTAACAGTTTATTATTGTAATTAGTTAATTAATTATTTATAAGGTTTGAATTGCGTCATTAAGCTGGAATTAGAAGCACGTTATATATTACATCTATTAAAATTAAAATTCATTCCTCGCTTCTGACTGCTGACTCAATAGAATTACATAATTTTACAAGATAACACGAGGAATGCGAAAAATCTGTACTCCTTGTGAACAAACTTAGAGGTGCCATTCTAATGTATCACTTTTCTAATCGCAATTTCCTTCGTGTCGTATTATTTTCTACGAATATACCGATAACCGTAATAAAAATCGGCAATATTTCTGTCTCTTTAAATTAGTTACAGNTATTATTGTAATTAGTTAATTAATTATTTATAAGGTTTGAATTGCGTCATTAAGCTGGAATTAGAAGCACGTTATATATTACATCTATTAAAATTAAAATTCATTCCTCGCTTCTGACAGATATGTATATATATATAAAAAAGATATTGCATTTTAGTAATAAAAATTAAAATTTATTAGATACACCTAACCAGTTTTAGAATGACTCTTTTTAGTCGTTGGGATGGAAAGAAATTGCCGGGGCCGTAATAGTAATAACCGATTAAAACGAAACGTTTCTTAAACGCTTACAACTATTCTATATACCCCGTTCCAACTAGTTTGACATTTTATCTGCGAAATTATCTAGCAGAGATTAAATATCCGAGGATGTTAATAATTTTATAAACCGGAAATGATATGTCGCCGACAGACTTCCGACGAGAACGACCATTAGACTGTGACTGTGTTCCAATGAATCATTTTATCGTGTAACAGGGCTTCAAACGGGTACAAAGTCTTCTCGCCGAGGGAAAAGAACAATTTCTGGTAGAATTCGTGGGCACTTATCGTCGACATCACGATTAACAGTGTCAACAACCGGCCTACTAGCTTTGGTGAAAATATCCTTATACGCCGATTATGCGACTATTAATGTAATTCCGAAAATTACACTCCGTCCAATAGCAATTATATTTCTTGTCCGCTGTAAACTTCCATTCCTATGCAACTTGCTATCGATATTTTTTCCAAAATCACGCTTTAATACCAGTACCTTCGCTAAAATTACGCGACAGTACTATAATTAAATAATAACAATCTTAAGATATACACCGATCACTATAATTACACCACGAGCCTACAAAGTCCGTGAAACGTAAACATCGATAATCAATTCAATAAAACACACGCTAGACCGATAAATCGCTACTAAAATTTCCTGAAACCGAAACTTGATATTAATCTACCGAACAACTTAATATAAAATCAAAATTACTTCTGGTTTTATACCTTATAATAATTTCACCGTTTCTCTATTACGAACTTATCGATAATTTCCTAACCTTACCTTTGAACTACACTTCTAGAATCTATATACCTATTATACACCGCTTTTTAATACCACGTTAATATAAATATTATAGGATCGAATATTTCCAAACATTTCTACTCACCGAGACGAGCACCAGATGCGAAAATCCCGATCAAAGTAAAATAAAATCAAAATTACCTCTGGCTTTATACCTTATAATAATTTCACCGTTTCTTCTTTGCAAACTTATCGACAATTTCCTAACCTTACCTTTGAACTACATTTCGAATTTATAATATACCTATTATACACCTCCTCTTAGTCCCACGTTAATATAAATATTCTAGGATCTAACTTTTCCGAAAATTTCCACTCACCGAGACGAGCACCAGATGCGAAAATCCCGATCAAAGTAGCATAAAATAAAAATTACTTCTGGCTTTATACCTTATAATAATTTCACCGTTTCTCCCATGCAAACTTATCCTTGCAAACTAATATCCTAACCTTATCTTGGAACTACACTTCTAGAATCTATATATCTACTATACACCTCTTCTTAATTAAACATTAATGTATATATTATAGAATCGAATTTTTCCGAAAATTTACACTCACCGAGACGAGCACCAGATGCGAAAATCCCGATCAAATCAGCATATTCTCTGTCATGGTAATCGAAGCCCTGCGAATGGGCCGGGAAGCAATTGATTCCAGCGGCAAGAAGAAAGATGCGCGCGCACGCGTGTCACTGCAACCGTCGACCGCCGTTTCACGGAAAAGAATCACGCACTGTTCGTTCGAAGAACTATCTCGATCACGAGAGAGTAAAACGACTCACTGTCCGACCGATCGCGAGAGCTCGAACGATACGTAGCGACAGGTACGTCTTCTTCCTCTTTTTCTCGCTCGATGAGATAAATATTTTCACAAACACAGGGAATATTTTGAACGGAAGCTATCAGGTGCGCGAAACGCGCGGAGAGAGGACGAACGAGCAGCAGGTACTGCGCAGCCTTCGCTGCTCGAGCAACAGGTAGACACTGTGGAGAGAGGCGAAGATGGGAATGGAGCGAGTGTGCCACTCGGATAGACGGATCCGAATGCCGACCAGCGGGACGAAATCTAAAGCAACGTTCACAATGCGATGACGGATGGCGCTACGGTCTTTAGAAGATAACGTATTTCGGATAACGACTGAGAAGGTTCCCAGACATTTGGTAATCCTCCGTAATCCAACGGGGAGCTTAACCGCGCGATATTCGTTTCTAACATAACCTAGAATATCGTGTAATTAATAGTCGATAAACGAACCATTAATGTATCGTGACGAATGGCGCTGTAGTCTCTGGCTTTCCCATGGTATTATATATAGGTATTATTATAGGGTAACAATGAAGTCTTCGGGAGAGATTCATTAGGCTGCGAATTGTCGTGTCTTATGAAATATTCTTCCTTATGGATGCATAATAATTAACGAACGATTATTATCCTTATGAGTATGTAACTTATGAAGTTTATATTAAAAAAAAATACTTATTACTCCTTCTAGGTTTATTATGCATCTATCTAAATCTCGTTTGACTGACTACAGATATTTATATTTACCAATTTCTCGTAGAACGAGTAATGTTCGAGCTATGTTACAAGAATCGTGTAATTTTCGACGACGAATTTAATTGTCGAGATAAATACACGCATTTTTAAAAAAAAAACTTCTTACTCTTTTTAGATTTATTCTATATTTTCCTAAATCTCGTCTGAGTGAGTAAAGATATTTATATTTACCAGTTTCTCGTAGAACGAGTAATGTTTGAGCTATGTTACAAGAATCGTGTAATTTTCGACGACGAATTTGAAAACGTAGCTTCGATAATATTTAACTGTCGATATAATACAGGCATTTTTAAATAAAACTTATTACTCTTTCCAGGTTTATTTTACATGTATATAAATCTCGTCTGAATGATTAAAGATATTTATATTTACCAGTTTCTCGTAGAACGAGTAATGTANGGTTTATTTTACATGTATCTAAATCTCGTCTAAGTGATTAAAGATATTTATATTTACCAATTTCTCGTAGACCGAGTAATGTTATAGCTATATTACAGGAATCGCGTAATTTTCGACGACGAATTTGAAAACGTAGCTTCGATAATATTTAACTGTCGATATAATACAGGCATTTTTTATTAAACTTATTACTCTTTCTAGATTTATTTTTTACATCTCCCTAAATCTCGTCTAAGTGATTAAAGATATTTATATTTACCAATTTCTCGTAGATCGAGTAATGTTATAGCTATATTACAGGAATCGTGTAATTTTCGACGACGAATTTGAAAACGTAGCTTCGATAATATTTAACTGTCGATATAAATACATGCATTTTATAAAAAAAACTTATTACTCTTTCTAGATTTATTTTACATGTATATAAATCTCGTCTGAGTGATTAAGGATATTTATATTTACTAGTTTCTCGTAGAGCGAGAAATGTTATAGCTATATTACAGGAATCGTGTAATTTTCGACGACGAATTTGAAAACGTAGCTTCGATAATATTTAACTGTCAATATAATACAGGCATTTTTTAATAAAACTTATTACTCTTTCCAGGTTTATTTTACATGTATCTAAATCTCGTCTGAATGATTAAAGATATTTATATTTACCAGTTTCTCGTAGAACGAGTAATGTATGAGCTATATTACAGGAATCGTGTCATTTTCGACGATAAATTTGAAAACGTAGCTCCAAACTTGAAGATTCGGTCTAGTTCTTTTGGTTAAACGGAACTATGTCAAGAAAACGAAACCTTCCAAGAGAATTCTCGAATTCCACGATTAAACCTAGGCGTTTACGAAACCAAGATGGTGGGGGGATGGAAGTTATCTGTCCGGTCCCGCCGCCGCACTGTAACGCAGCCTCTCTTATCGGCCTTATTAATCATTCAACGAGCGTAACGTGGTTGCATGAAATGGAAAGAACGTATCGCGCAATTGTACGTAACGAGAAGGTTAACAAATTGTGCGGCTAAGGATGTCATCTATCAGATCGACTCGTGTTACGATTATCGCACAATCTGTCCCGAGACTCGTGTCACGCGTGTCTCCTGCTCTTTACGTCTCTTTCAACAATTATATAACTAACATATGTGTACCGTTTCTGTAGTCTTAACATCGCGTACGGTATAAAGCATACGAAATTCTTCGAGACGAGACCTCTTCGGTTTATGTAAATTAAATCCCGTTGGGATTAAAAATAGAGTCACAGAGTAGCCTCGAGTTTATGGAGATCCTGGAGAGTTTTATTCGCTTTTTCAAAATTTCTTTAATCATCTTACCGAGCTACCAGTTGAAAAACTTTTTAATCCTTTTATTAAACGAAAATAACGTCGAATATATATATTAAGCAATTGAAAGTAAGAAATGGAAGAAGATTTTCTGAATTAAAAAATATATACTACGTCGATGATAAAATTACTTTTCGCTATATTCCGATCAGCTTTCACTATAAAAATAAAAAATTTCTATGGATATTTTGACACTTGTCTGCAAAGAGTTAAATAATTTTAATTTTACTTTTAATTAATACCTTTATTAATACTTTTATTTAATTTCTTTTACTTTTTATTTTATTTAATTGTCAAAATTTCCGTCGCGTCGTATTTTTACGATATTTTTTACGTTTATTACGATAATTTGTAAGATTATTTATAAAAGAATAATTGTTTGATGGAAAGGTTTGCCGGAAATTTTCTAATTGTAACGAGAAGTGGGCTGATCGGTGCAGGTAGTACGAGCATAATAGGTCAGTCAGAGATTCAATTAAGAATCCCTCGCATACGTGACTGACTGCGAGGGATTCGCTTTCCATTCAGATCGGCCATCTCGAAATCTGGCGCAGGATTATCTTCTGGTTAATCGAAGGAAACTTCATCGGTGTCTGGGATCTATCCCAGGCGAAGAGTTGCTCAAAAGTTTCCTTTATTTTCTAATTTCTAAGATCCTCGCGCGGATAGAATCACGTTCGTCATTGTTTTCACTTTTCGTTTCGCGTCGAAACGTGTAATTTCGCACCGATGTCTAATTTATTTATCCGACAGAAAATTAAAGGTTCTGTTACGGAAAACGAGGACGGGGAAAACTGACAAATCGTGGAAGGATTTGCACAACTTCTTCGACTTCTTCACTCCCACATGGAGAGCCGCAATTCCCTCTTCCGCGAGAGAACTCTGAATTTCCATTAGGATTCATCAAACCACCTTCAGACTTCATTATACCGTAATAGTAGACGCATGGCATAATAGTAGACCCACTGTATAGAACACATTTCCATATATTAAAAGGCCAGATACAATGTATAGAACGCATCTTCACACTCCTATAATGTGCTAGTCGCATCGTATGCAACACACCTTCGTTAGAATGCTCAGAGCATTTCTTTGTACGCGATAATAGCGAGTATACATACCCATTTCCACGCATAATGCGATTCACATTACGTAAAATACGTTTCTATGCTACATTAACAAACATATTAATTAGACCGCTTCTGGGTAATTTATTACACCAGACACTCTGTACGGGACCCAAGTATTATGATACTAAGAGTATACATTATACATTATCTCCATTCGATGTTGGTAAATACAACTAGAGTATGTTTATTCTTCGCAACTCTTACAATAACATACGTATACTACAAGTCCATTTTCTTTGGTTTCGTAAAAATTGAATGTTAGCAGATCTGACAATTAAAAAATATTATTTTAATTAAATATTAAAATATATGATATATAATTATTATAATTAAATATAGGTTAATTATGCGAAGTCTGGGAATGTTTGTACCAATTTATTAGTATGTAATTCGATTATATAAATTTCTTTTAGGCGAATTTAACTAAAATAATATACAATTTCCAGGCTGCAAATGGACCTACACCACTTTCTTAATTAGTCAATTGTAAATATCGTTTAATTTCAATTTTGAAATAACAAATATCGCTTAAAATATATCTCATATCGATCCAATTTTGTTTATAAATAATAACAAGAAATAAAATAGGATTAGCATTTTTTATTTCGAACGTTNACACCACTTTTAAAATAAACGGTCTATATAACACGTATGTTATACAAACTCGATTCTATATCGTTAAATATAATCAGAATATCCTGATTATTTCCCATAACATATAATGGCGCGTGCATTATACAAACACGGTTGCCCATATACCATTCAGAACGTGTCTCCATACATTACAATACATGAAAACCGTATTTACAAATCGTATCGAACATCTCAGACGGTTACAACCGTAATTACACTCGGACCAAAAAGAAAAAAAATAAATTATGGAAATTACGTGAATATAATTCCCTATATATTAGATCGTTCGGAAAGTCATTTCGTTTCTTCCCAACAGAGGACATAATTGTATTTTTCCACAGCCAACTTCACGTTTAAGCCGCATAATCGTTATATACTTCGACAGCTGATATAGTAAAGCTTATTCGTTAAAAATTTCGTTCAATTTTCTGCGATAGTTTTTGTTCGGCGCTCTATCAAAGATGGAAAATCGAAAGCAGCATTTTTCGGCACATTTTACTCTTTTACCATCGAAAAGGTAAAAATGCGGTTCAAGCGAGGCGAAAATTATGCGACGTGTACGGAGAAGATGTATCGACCGAACGACAATGTCAAAATTGGTTTGCAAAATTTCGTTCGGACAATTTCAATGTCGAAGATGCACCACGTTCTGAAAGGTTCGTTAAATCCGATGAAGACGAAATAAATGCATCGATAGATACAAACAGCTGAATAACAACTCGTGAGATTGCCAAGAGATTAAATCTCTCGAATTCGATCGTTCGTGATCACGTAAAACCGCGCTCTAAAAAATCGTGCTTCATTTTCATCCAGAAAAACCGAAATCACTTTTCAAACAACCCATAGATACTACAATCGGCAAAGCAAGTATCTTCGAACGAAATGGAAGAACCGAATGGCCGAATCCGCGAGTTTAATTACACCGAGGCCATAAAATGGTGGAAAAAAGGGAGTGGAACGTGGTATCGGATGAATCGAAAGTGGAGTGGAGAAAAACAGCTGGTCCCAGGGTCACCGGGTTGGCCCGTTGTGAATGGACCCGTACTCGAGGTGGAGAATCGTGGTGGGGGCTCAATCATCGCAATGAATTACAACGAGCCAGTCACCGAGAGTGACTCACTACGCTGCTCTAGCCGCTGCACAGCCCGATAAAGCACTTTTTCTTGCCCTCCCCGTGCCGGAGGAATTCGAGAGAGCCCGGGAGCAGAAAGAGAGACGGCAGAGGAGAGCGAACAGAAGCGGCCGCTTATGAATCATCCGAGTACGCGGGCAAAACGCGAGCCGGGGAACAAGAGGACTTTCGTTCGCGGCCACTGCCAACCTAACGGGATTTCTAGTGCTCTTAATGGCACGGCTCTGTGTTTTCTTTGTCGCAGAGAGCGAGAGAGTTTCGAGACACGAACGAATGGAATATATGCTCGATGATGATGATCATACGTTCAGCTGTGGACGATGCTTTATTGAGCTTCTTCGATCGCGAGAGCTGACGAGAATTGGCGTCTAGGGAGTTTGAAGTTGTAACCAGAATTGGGTTAGGAAGCGTTTAGGAGGAGCTAAAGTCAGAACGTATTATCGAAGAGAGGCTACAGGCTGCATCGAAGTTATTCGACGCGCAAGGACGCTTCCCCCACTCCTGGATACCTGACGCACCTTTGCTTTTGTTAGACAAAAAAATATTAAACCTTTGGGAT
>NIJG01000111.1:603358-619753 GCA_002201625.1 Euglossa dilemma
ATTTTTATAATTTTAAATGGATTTCTTTTTATCCAACCTAATATAATTTTAGCATTGTCATCAATGTCGTGGATATTTTTTAATTCGGAGAATTTCACTCTGTTTGTTATTTTCAATCGTTTAGTATAGATCGAATGTATCGTTAGTTTCGTTTCTTGACCGTAAAGGATTCATCATTAACGTTTGGTTTTGAAAAATCTGTTTTAATCGTAATCTATCTCTTTCTCTCTCTCTCTCTTTCTCTGTAAAATCAAATTTTATAATTCTTTGCACTCAAAGGCATTTTCGCCATGAAGAAACTTTTCTTGTGTTTCTATAAGCTCGGTGATACCTATTATTTCCATGAAATACGCGAAGAAAATTACACGTTTGCGTTTAAAACGAGTGAAATTATGTTATTTCGATACTCCGTGTGTAGTTATTTTTAATACAGTTATTGTCATTTATTCGTCGTTTAAATTGTGCTATAAATTGTAATGGCGACTGAGAGTCGCCTCTCGAATGCAAAAGGTTAACAAAATCGAACTTCTTTATTTCATATACTTTGCTATATTATCGATGCTTGCATTATACCGTTACATTTTATTATTCGACACCGTAGTATAGTCTCAACCACGAAACAATTAGGTTAGAACGCGATAAAGATATTCGCACGAAGCTAAAAAGAGTATAGTAACTTTCAATCGTCAAAATATCCAGCTGTTTCCATAGCAAGACTATATCGAAGAACCTTGACCAGCTAGCAAAGCAACCTAACCTAAAAGGAGCATTGAAATTCCATCCCGCGGCGCGACGAATTACGAAACAGTGGAACTACCCGGGAACAAACGAGCGAGACTATAAAATTCGCGGTTCGCCATTACGCTAGCGTCTAATGGAATAATAAAAGGCCTAACCTTCGGAGAAGCTCGCATCGATGACTAATTCGGATGTATCAGGGCTGCGTAGGTTCGGAGCACTCGCCAGAATTCATATCGTTGGGGCAACCGTGAAAAATCGGATTTCACGTGAGCCAGCTCCTTAAGTATCCTCTGGTTTCTTTTTTTTTTTTTTCAAGCGGGCGCTCTCTCGGCCCGCGCATACCGTGCCAATTATTCTCCGCACGGAAGTTCCACGGCATGGCGTGAGAGATTGATGCGAGAGTCGATGCACTCTGCGCTTATGTTTTATTCATACCTTTCACCGGGTTCGATAAGAAAATTATATTTAAAGGCGAACGCGGCCGGGTAATGTCGCGGGAAAAGAGAAAAGCGGCCCACTCGTCGAAAGCAATAACGTTTTATCGAATCGCCGACCGATTCCCTTATTTTTCGGATTCCTTCACGGAGATTTCGTCACTTTGACGGCAGATGGCGAACGCTTCGCGAAGTTTTGTCTCTATATCTAGGGATTATTGGAAAAGAGAAAAGCGGCCGACTCGTCGAAAGATATAACGTTTTATCGAATCTTCACCGATTCCGTCGTTTTTCGGATTCCTTCCCGGAGATTACGTCACTTCGCCGACAGATGGCGACCGGTTCGCGTAGTTTTAAGGTTTTATTTCTATATATAGGGAATATTAGAGAAGAAAAAAGCGGCCTCTTGGCCCATTCCTCGAAAGTAACTACGTTTTATTAATTGCAGACCGATTCCGTCCTTTTTTGGATTCCTTCACGGAGATTTCGTCACTTCGACGGTAGATGGCGAACGCTTCGCGAAGTTTTATCCCTATATCTAGGGATTATTGGAAAAGAGAAAAACGGCCGACTCGTTAAAGGAAATAACGTTTTATCAAATCGCGGAAACGTTTTATCGAATCTTCACCGATTCCGTCGTTTTTCGGATTCCTTCATGGCGATTTCGTCACTTCGCCGACAGATGGCGAGCCGTTCGCAAAGTTTTATCTCTAGATCTTGGGATTATTGGAAAAGAGAAAAGCGGCCCACTCGTCAAAAACAGTAACGTTTTATCGAACCGTCACCGATTCCGTCGTTTTTCGGATTCCTTCCCGGAGATTTCGTCACTTCGCCGATAGATGGCGACCGGTTCGCGTAGTTTTAAGGTTTTATTCCTATATATAGGGAATATTAGAGAAGAAAAAAGCGGCCTCTTGGCCCATTCCTCGAAAGTAACTACGTTTTATTAATTGCAGACCGATTCCGTCCTTTTTTGGATTCTTTCACGTAATTTTAAGGTTTTATTCCTATATATAGGGAATATTAGAAAAGAGAAAAGCGGCCTCTCGGCCCACTCCTCGAAAGTAACTACGTTTTATCGAATTGTGGACCGATTCCGTCGTTTTTCGGATTCCTTCACGCAGATTTCGTCACTTCGCCGACAGATGGCGAGCCGTTCGCAAAGTTTTATCTCTAGATCTTGGGATTATTGGAAAAGAGAAAAGCGGCCCACTCGTCAAAAACAGTAACGTTTTATCGAATCGCGAACCGATTCCGTAGTTTTTCCGATTCCTTCCCGGAGATTTCGTCGATTCGCCGACAGATGGCGAAGTTTTATCCCTATATCTAGTGATTATTGGAAAAGATAAAAGCGGCCCATTCGTCGAAACCAGTAACATTTTATCGAATCGCCACCGATTCCGTCGTTTTTCGGATTCCTTCGCGGAGATTTCGTCATTTTACCGATAGATGGCGAGCCATTCACAAAGTTTTATCCCTAGATCTAAGGATTATTGGAAAAAAGAAAAATTTTAAAAGAGAAACGTGGCCTCCTGCGGTCCACTTTACTTTCAACAATAACATTTTATCGAATCGCCACCGATTCCGTCGTTTTTCGGATTCCTTCCCGGAGATTTCGTCATTTCACCGACAGATGGCGAGCCGTTCGCAAAGTTTTATCCCTAGATCTAGGGATTATTGGAAAAAAGAAAAATTTTAATAGAGAAAAGTGGCCTCCTGTAGTCCACTTAATTTTCGATAATAACGATTTATCGAATCGCCACCGATTCCATCGTTTCTCGGAATCCTTCCCGAACATTTTATCATTTCGCCGACAGATGGCGACCGGTTCGCGAGATTTTATCCCCATATATAGGGATTATTGGGAATTCTATAGCGAGCAGAGCGGAGCAGTACGATACCCAAGGTTCAAGGCGAGCGGTATTCGACGGAATTTGCATATCTCATATTTCGCATGCCGAGGGATATTAGGCTAAACTCGAGTTAAATTAAGCGGTTCCGGATGAATTTTCGGATAAGCTAAATCGGGCCTCGGCTACAGCCGCGACAACTTCGAATTAAGATAGGTTAAGTCGAGCAAATTGTTTAAATTAAATTTAAATCTAAAACCACTCCGGCTAGATCGAGTTAGATCGAGTCGCGTTGACTTGAATCAAAGTAAGTCGAATTGAACGGGATTAAATTAAGTCCACGTGAGTTGAAGTAATTTAGCTCGGTTAAGTTGAGTTAACCACGGCTACCGATCAGATTAACGCATGTGAAATTAATAAATCACGTGTCGCGTTAAATTGCCGTTTTAAGGCATAACAACTCCATTCTTATATTGGGTTATTCGGAAAGTCATTTCGTTTTTTTTTCTTTTTTCTTTTTAATGCGGATTAAGTTCGAAGTTGGCTGCGAAAAAATACAATTAACCCTTTGCACTATCAATCGCTACTTTTTGTAATACCATAACCTAAATAACAAATGCGAAACGATAAATATAAAAGAATAACTATACACGAAGTAACTCGATAACTTAACCCAAACACGTGCTTTACTTTCTTCGTTTCATTGTTAACACGTTGAAAGCGACGCCAATTTTACAGTTATTGTTCATGGCGCCATGAGGAATTTTCTATTATGCGATAGATATAACGATGAAATATTATTCTCAATAAGTTACAGTGTATAACCATGTTTGACATGTTAATTGCGACGAGGGTTAGGTTAGGTAGCAGCGGGTCACTGGTGATCCTCGTGGAATACCATTAAATTATAAGTATTGTCATTTTTTAAAATTATATATATTGGATTGGCAAGTAAGTAATTACGGATTTCAAAGAAGGAAAATTCAAAATTTTTGTTTCAAAATATAATTTTATTCAATTAGATACTGTCTGTTTTTATCGATGACCTTTTGTCATCGTTCTGGCAGTGTAAAAATTCCGCGTTCGTAAAATTTCTGATTTATGCTATCAAAAGACTGAATTAAACGTGATCTGACGTTATCAACGTTATGAAAAATTTTATCATTTAAGGAATTCAATTCAGTGCCGGTCACCGGTGACCCCCGTGGCATTCGACGTGTTAAAAACGATAGTAAGGATACCAAAATATAAGAAAAGCTTCGAATCGTGCTGTTCACCACGAAAAAATTCTTCGAACGCAAAAGATCAAGTCCTCTTCTTCTGAGAAAAAAAACGAAATTACTTTCCGAACGACCTGATACATTTATTTACATTTGAGAAATTGTTTCAAGAGATATACACTTGAAAATTACAAAGTATAACAATAGTGTAAATAAAACTGACATTTAATCGAATTTGTTTCTTCCTTTATTTATTTAAATAGCCCTATTTTTTAGTCGAAATAAATTCCAAATAATAAATTTAGAAACGTTAAGGGCTACTGTTAACAAAATTGGAATATAACTCGGATCGCAAAGGGTTGAATCACCGTTTTTTCCGACTGAGTTACACTCGAATCGAGATTTTTCTTCGCGTTTTGATCCATATCCAGCAGCAGATGGGACGAGAAACTTTCTCGTCACGGAATGGAAAAATAATCGACGCGCATGAGAACGCACGTAAGACGCGTCCTATGCAACCTATGCGACGCTGAACGAAGGTAATTAGACGATTGTGAGCACGGACGAAAGCCTCGCCGGTTATTACCTCCATGAAAGTACGTTTCTACGAATCGGTCTCGAAAGCACGTCCCATTGACCTATCGTCACGCAGCTCACTCGCTTTTTCCCTTTCTTCCTTCCGAACACGCGGAATTTTAAAATAGAAATGAATTCCACGGAACTCGCACAGAGAGATTGCCGCGAATCCAACCTGTACTTTCTCGAGTCCGTTTAAGAAACTGCCATTCACAAGACGTAACATTACACCGTGATTAGTAATCGTTTTACCAACAAGGGACCTTTTTTTTGGGTGCCATTAAATGGCACCTTTGGGACCATTTTCCACGAAGCTTCGAAAGTGAGACGAAAAATTCGCTTATCTTTATCGAAGAGCAAACATACTAACGCGGATCCGAATGCCACACGATCGTCGACGTAACGAGGGGCCATTTCTCGTGAATCACTTCGTCCGATTACGAAACGCACGTGACTCGATCGGCAGTCGAACAATGTCAACAGCGTGACTCTGCGGCATTAAAAATCCTTGGCGAAACAGTCGCATGACACGACGAATCAGAGATAACGCACTGTCAAGGTTACCGATCCTATGATTAACGCTCGAGACAAAGAGGTTTTCCAACTAGTCTGACTGGCTCGGAACCTTCGATCAACTTTCCGTATGCCTCGCAAAAACGATGGGAAAAAATGGAGAGAAAAGGAAAAAAAAAACGAAATCACCGTGAGAATTAACGATAATAGTTGACGCAAAATCAATTTCATTAGACATGTAATTTATTCGATAAGCTAACGGGAGGCTCGGTTCCATGCGATCTGGTCGCGTTGGTGAAAAATTCCCGGACATTACACGTTGTAACACTTCTACGGTGGTTTTCACGCCGGGGCAAACTAATAAAGTATCTCGTTCGCGCAACTTTGCAGTTATTTACGAGCGTTGTTCAACGGAATGGTCGCCGGTACTGTAATTTCGCGACGCGGAGGCGTGTTCCGTGCCTTGATTCCGCGCCGCGAGAAAAACCCCCGTCCACCGGGGTCTATATTTATCAACCACCACGGGTACTTTCGACGCCGGAGTCCGAACCGACGCTAGACGCTCCTGAGAAGGACGTTACGCGACGCGCGCCCTCCTCGCTCTTCTGGAGATTAATCTTCGATATTAACTAGGCTTAACGCGATATAAGTACTGGTAAGTTTTTGACTGGTACTAACAGCAACCACTAGATTAATGGATTTTTTCCTAGATTGCGAGGAATTAACGCAATATAAGTACTGGTAAAAGTTTTCGACTCGTCGAATGAGTGACCCCTAGATTGCGAGGAATTAATGCGATATAAGTAATGGTAAGTTTCGAACTGGTCGAAAGACCGACCCCTAAATTGATGAACTGATTGATGAATTTTCTCCTAGATTGCGAGGAATTAACGCGATATAAGTACTAGTAAGTTTTTGACTGGTCGACAGAGCGACCCCTAGATCTATGGACTAGTTGATAGATTTTCCCCTAGATTGCGAAGAATTAACACAATATAAGTACTGGTAAAAGTTTTCGACTTGTCGAATGAGTGACCCCTAGATTGCGAGGAATTAATGCGATATAAGTACTAGTAAGTTTTTGACTGGTCGACAGAGCGACCCCTAGATCTATGGACTAATTGATAGATTTTCCCCTAGATTGCGAAGAATTAACGCAATATAAGTACTGGTAATTTTTCGACTCATCGACAGAGCGACCCCTAGATCGATAAAGTGATAAATCTTCCCCTAGATTGCAGGGAATTAACGCGATATAAGTACTGGTAAGTTTTCGACTGGTTCTAATAGCGACCCCTAGATCAATGGATTGATAGATTTTTTTCCTAGATTGCGAGGAATTAACGCAATATAAGTACTGGTAAATGTTTTCGACTCGTCGAATGAGTGACCCCTAGATTGCAAGGAATTAACGCGATATAATTACTGGTAGCTTTTCGATTAGTCCTAAGAGCGACCCCTAGGTCGATAGAGTGATAGATTTTCCCCTAGATTGTAGGGAATTAACGCGATATAAGTACAGGTAAGTTTTCGACTGGTTCTAAGAGCGACCCCTAGATTGACGAACTAAAAGATTTTCCTCCCCTAGATGGTGAGGAATTAACGCGATATAAGTACTGGTAATTTTTTAACTCATCGAATGAGTGATCCCTAGATTGCGAGGAATTAACGCGATATAAGTAATTGGTAAGTTTCCGACTGGTCGACAAAGCGACCCCTAAATCGATGAACCGATTGATAGGTTTTCCACCAGATTGTGAGGAATTAACACGATATATGTACTAGTAATTTTTCCACTGGTCGATCGAGCAACACCTTAATCGATAGAGTGATAGATTTTCCCCTACATCGCGAGGAATTAACGCGATATAAATACTAGTTAGTTTTCGACTAGTCGACAGAGCGATACCTAGATCGGTGAACCGATTGATAGATTTTCCCCTAGATTTCGAGGAATTAACGTGATAAAAGTCATGGTAATTTTTCGACTGGTTGACAGAGTGACCCCTACATTAGGGACTAATAGATTTTCTTCCCCTAGATTACAAAGAATTAACACGATATAAGTATTAGTATGTTTTCGATTGGTCGACAGAGCAACCCCTAGATCGGTGAACCGATTGATAGATTTTCCCCTAGATTGCGAGGAATTAACGCGATATAAGTACTGGTTAGTTTTCCACTGATCGACAAAGCTACCCCTAGATCGATAGAGTGATTACATTTTCCCCTAGATTGCGAGAAATTAACTACTACTACTAAGTTTTCGATTGGTGGATAGAACAACCCCTACGTCGATGGATCGATTGATAGGTTTTCCCCTAGATTGTAAGAAATTAACCTATTTGCATCATTAAGCGGAATAATCCGCACTCAATATCTGTTGCTTGCCTATTTTAAACTTATGTATCACACAACTATGTAAAAAAATAAATATTTATACTATAGCATCATATAGAATGATGTTGTTTTAATATATGTATAATTCTTGAATCAAATATAAGTAAGAGATCGTTTGTTACACTTAATTTCATTGAAAGTATTGGAAGACTCCTTTCAGAGCGATGATGCAAATGGGTTAACGCGATATAACTACTGGTAAGTTTTCGATTGGTCGACAGAGCGACCCCTAGATCGATGGACTGATAGATTTTCCCCTAAATCACGAGGAAATGGGGTACTTTGCGAATTAACTGTGTTCTCGCTGATTTTTCCGAGATTTTTCTTGTAAAACTATTTTCGTACGATTATCTCAGCGATAGTGCAACGATTTTTCATCAGTATCCTGCGACATGCTAGCGTGTCGCAATAATTCACACGATGAGAATTTTTCAAACGTCAAATAAAGATGAAAGCTCAATGGAACGGTCTCGACTGCTCGACAGGGCGACCCCTTGATCGATGAATTAATAGATTTTCCTCTAGATTGCGAGGAAATGCGGTAATTTAAGATTAACTCGCTTCTTACTGATTTTTCCGTAATTTTTCTTGTAGAACTATTTTCGTACGATTATCTCGGCGATTGCATAATGACTTTTCAACAGTATTCTGCGACATATTAACGATAATAGTTACGATAATTCTTAGAACGTGTAATAAAAAGAAAGGGATAATAGATAATATTTGTCTAATGGAAATCGAAATTATATAAAAATAGAACGAAATAAACTGTTCGACGTGTCAGAATTTTAACGACCATTTTACCACTCGATAAAACAGGATTGAAAACCACTGCCCTAAGTCTCGGACCACCCACAAGCACACCCATCACCTAGCCATAAACCTATCGTCTTCGTAAACATCCATAAGAGCATCTATCGTTATTCCAATCCCGAATTGTTCTCTATGAACCTCGCAGTCCGATCGGCAATTACTTCAAAGAAAGCGATCATCCAATTTAAAATAATTATCATTTCGTTCAACCCTCTATTGCTTACTCGATCATCGCCACGGAGCCTGAGTTTACTATCCAACATCCACTCGACCTGGTTACCTCTCTATCGATACAGCCAGCCAATGGAACACACGGCGGAACGGAGAAAACACGACGACAGGGGAAAACAGGAGAAAAAGAAGCGAGAGTCAAAGAAAGGCGGCGGGGAAAAATAGGTGAAAAAGAAGCGAGAGTTAAAGAAAGGCGAGGGGGAAAAATAGGTGAACAAGAAAGGAGAGTCAAAGAAAGGCGACGGGGAAAATGGGCCGTATCGAAACGGAGGAGGAAGAGATAGGAACGGGTAGAAGAGAACGTAGGGCCCCACGTTTTGCAACAGGGAAAAATAGGTGAAAAACAAACGAGAGTCAAAGAAAGGCGTCGGGGAAAAATATCTGAAAAANCGGGGAAAATGGGCCGTATCGAAACGGAGGAGGAAGAGATAGGAACGGGTAGAAGAGAACGTAGGGCCCCACGTTTTGCAACAGGGAAAAATAGGTGAAAAACAAACGAGAGTCAAAGAAAGGAGTCCGGGAAAAATATCTGAAAAACAAACAAGAGTCAAAGAAAGGCGACGGGCAAAATCGGCGGTATCAAAACGGAGGAGGAAGAGATCGAAAAAGGTTAGAGAACGAAGGGGATCGCGTTTTGCGACGGAGAAAAATAGAAAAAAAAGAAGCGAGAGTTAAAGAAAATTTTGGGGGAAAAATAGGAAAAAAGGAGCGGGAGTTAAAGAAAAACGACGTGGAAAAATAGGAGAAAAAGAAGAGTCAAAGAAAGGGAGCGGGAAAAAATAGGAGAAAAAGAAAGGAGAGTAAATTCTTTTACTCCTTTCTACGCGACGAGGAAAATGGGCCGTATCGAAACGGAAGAAGAAGAGATCGGAACGTGTAGAAAAGAACGAAGGGGCCCACGCTTTGCGACGGAGAAAAATAGGAGAAAAAGAAGCGAGAGTCAAAGAAAAGCGTCGGGGAAAAATAGGTGAAAAAGAAAGGAGAGCAAAGGAAAGGAAAAATGGAAAATCGGTCGTATCGAAATGGAGGAGGAAGAGATCGAAACAGGTCAAAGAGAACGAAGGGACCCGCGTTTTGCAACAGAGAAAAATAGGAGAAAAACAAACGAGAGTCAAAGAAAGGCGTCGGGGCAAAATAGTTGAAAAATAAACGAGAGTTAAAGAAAGGCGTCGCGAAAAGATAGGTGAGAAAGAAAGGAAAATCAAGGAAAGGCGACACGGAAAATGGGCCGTATCGAAACGGAAGAGGAAGAGATCGGAACAGGTCGAAGAGAACGAAGGGGCCCGCGTTTCGCAACAGAGAAAAATAGGAGAAAAACAACCGAGAGTTAAAGAAAGGCATCCAGAAAAAATATCTGAAAAACAGACAAGAGTCAAAGAAAGGCGTCGAGAAAAAATATCTGAAAAAGAAAGGAGAATCNAACAACCGAGAGTTAAAGAAAGGCATCCAGGAAAAATATTTGAAAAACAAACAAGAGGCAAAGAAAGGCGAGGGGGGAAATCTATCGTATCTCGAGGAAGAGATCGGGGAACGGGCCGAAGAGAAGGAAGGGGCCCGCCGTTTTGCAAGAGGGAAACAGAGTGGAGGATTTCACCTGGGACAGAGCCCAAGAGTCGAGCTGGCGTTTGATCGTTCCGGACGATCGACTGGATCGCAGGCTAAGAATCGCTGCGATTCTTTTCCCGTTTTACGCCTGGCGCCAGGCCGAAGTAGGCCGTCGTGCCAGCGCCAGCGCAATGGCCGCCGATCACCATTAATTCGTCCCGTAGAAATTTCGCCCGATGATGGAAACCGTGTACAGCTTCGTCTCCGACTACCACGATCCCGAGATAACGAGTCGATATGGTGCGTGTACCGGTTCGATGCGGAGGATAGAATTATTTTTAGACCTAATCAACGATCACCGGGAGATCCTCGAGCTATCCGCGAGCTATGCCGGGAATCGACTTCTTGCCAAGGTAATTAACAGCTATGAACACGAATAGATTTGTTGCAGGCTGATTGGGACAGTTGTTGGACTAGTAGGTTAGCTGCTAGAAGGGAAACTTGTCGAACGGTGAAAGAACTCGTGCGGTCGCAGAGACCATTGTGGAAACTAGATCCGCTTTTCAGAACTCGCGCAGAGATGGCTTGTGTCTAGGGAATATGATTTTCAAGCGGCGCCGCTTTCCAATTTCTTCCGTACGCCGACCGCGAGTCGAGGAAACCTTCTTTTCTTTAGAATTCGAATCCACGCTGAGATAACGAGATCGAGACCTTTGCACCGAGGTTCGGAAAGCATAGAAATCGATGAAACATTCGGCATATCGAGTAGAGAGGATTCCTCCGATTCGCAATATCTAGGTATATGAAACTTTGAATAGAGCTTTATTAAGTCAACCTTGAAAACATCGGATGTTTAGAACTAAGAGCTTCGACACTTTAGGTGCGCTTGAAGAACCAACAGATCTTCAGGACACTTAGATTTCTAGAGCTCTGTGTCAACTCTAGAAGCAACGCGTCTTCAGATCCTCGGAACTCGAAGCTCCGCTACTTTACGTGGCTTTGAATCAACAAATCTCAAAGATCTTTACAAACTATCTTCAGGATTTCAAACGTTTAAACCTTTGGAACCAAAAAGTCCCCCGATTCTTCGAAGCAATCGTACACGTATATCTTTACTTCCCAAATCTATGACGATCTGGGAAGAATTAGAAAGCGATACCCTAATGAGCCTTGCCAGACTTTGAATAGTAACGTTTATAGAGGTCTAAGTCAACTTTGAAAACATCAGATCTTCAGAACTCAAAGCTATAACACTTAAGGTGGGTTTGAATCAACAGGCCTCCAAGACCTTCTTATCTTCTATCTTCAGGATTTCAAACATTGGATTTCAACATTTGGACCTTTAGAGTCCTTGAACCTGGATCCTGGCTCTTCAAGATTTGGGGAGATTTCACAGAATCCCAAGAATATCTCAAATCTCCCGTCTCCTGTTTAACCAGAACTTGCAGAATCTCTGTTCCTTCCAGAATTAGAAAGCGATACCCTAACGAGTCTGTCAAACTTTGAATGGTTACGTTTCTAGAGTTCTAAACCACCTTTGAAAACATCGGATCTTCAGAACTCAACGCATTTAGTTACCTCTGAATCAACAGATCTCCAAGATCTCCAAGACCTTTAAACCTCATATCTTCAGGATTTCAAACATTTAAATCATTGGAACCTCAGAGTCCTTGAATCTAGATCCTTGCTCCCCAAATCTTAGAGATCTTCTAGAACTAGAGTCCCAAGAATATCCCAAGACGTCGAACTAGAATCTTCAAATCTCACATCTACCGTTTAATCTCAACTCTTCGAACCTCTGCTCCGTGCAGAATTAGAAAGCGATACCCTAACGTTTCTAGAGCTTTAAATCAACTTTGAAACATCGGATCTTCAGAACTCAAAGCTCTGACACTTTAGGTGCCTTTGAATCAACAAACGTCCAACATCTTTACGAACATTGAAACTTTTGGAACTTCAGAGTCTTTAAACCTAGATCCTTGCTCCCCAAATCTGGAAGATCTAGAATCCCAATCCAAAGCACGGAATCCCAAGTGTATCCCAAATCTCTCGCTTAACCCGAACTTTTCGAACCTCTGCTCCTTGCAGAATTAGAAAGCGATACCCTAACGAGTCTATCAAACTTTGAATGGTTACGTTTCTAGAGCTCTAAACCAACTTTGAAGACATCAGATCTTCAGAACTCAAAGTCTTTAGGTGCCTCTGAAAAAACAGATCTCCAAGATCTCCAAGACCTTTAAACCTCATATCTTCAGGATTTCAAACATTTAAATCATTGGAACTTCAGAGTCCTTGAATCTAGATCATTGTTTGTCAAATCATACAGATCTTCTAGAATCAGATTCCCAAGAATATCCCGAGACGTCGAACTAGAACCTTCAAATCTCCTATCTCCGACATAACCCGAATTCTTGGAAAATCTGCTTCTTCCAGAATTAGAAAGCGATACCCTAACATTTCTAGAGCTTTAAATCAACATTGAAAACACCGAATTTTCAAAACTCAAAGCCTTTAGGTGCCTCTGAAAAAACAGATCTCCAAGATCTCCAAGACCTTTAAACCTCCTATCTTCAGAACTTCAAACATTTAAATCTTTGGAACCTCAGAGTCCTTGAACCTAGATCCTTGCTCCCAAAATCATGGAGATCTCCTAGAATACTAATCCAAATCACAAATCTCAAGTATATCCCAAATCTCCCATCTCCCGTTTAACCCAAACTCTTCGAACCTCAGCTTTTTCCAGAATTAGAAAGTGATACCCTAACGAGCCCGCCAAACTTTAAATAGTTACATTTCCAGAGCTTTAAGTCAACTTTGAAAACATCGGATCTTCAGAACTCAAAGCCTTTATGTACCTCTGTATCAACAGATCTCCAAGGTCTTTACAAACATTGAAACCTTTGAAACTTCACAGTCCTTGAACCTAGACCCTTGCTTCACAAATCTTTGAAAATCTTTTACAATCCCAGTCCAAATCACGAAATCCGAAGTATATCCGAAATCTCTCGCTTAACCCGAACTTTTCGAACCTCTGCTCCTTGCAGAATTAGAAAGCGATACCCTAACGAGCTGGCCAGATCTCTATTACTCTCTCGGTTGCTAATCCCTGGACAGAGAACCGTGGAACGAATAGTTCTGTCACTACGTACTACGATCACGCGTAGTTCTTATCTCTGGAACCTGTTAACCGGACCTGTCCAGGTTCACACGAGCGTCCCGGCGTACGGTACGCTGTACAGACCGAGCGGTCACGTGCCGGAGCGGGTATCCTCTCCCAGAAAGCGGGCTATGCGCCTCGTGCCGCGGCACAGATCCACGCGGAAAAATGCGCGTGGAATAATGCGTGCAGCAGCACGGCGCCAGCGCCGCACCGCGCCGCTCCCCTCTCAGGCGACGCCGAGCGCCTCTCGCGGCGGAGACGACAGGCTGGGAGGGCCGGAGGGGCCCGGAGGAGAGGCTAAGAGAGAGGCGAAACGGAAAACAGCCGGCTCGTGGAAGAGCAATAGCAACGCGACGGTGTAACTCGATTGAGAAAGAAAAACTTCTGGTAATTGGGGGAGAACGGTGGGGGTAAGTGAGGGTAAATGAAGGGGTCCGAGGGGGTAGAAATCGGGGAGATTTCGTAACGAGGAGAAGAGAGATCGGACTCAGGATTTTTCGTTTTTTGACCAACGGAATAGTAACCCTTTGAGATTTTCTGAATTTTTTAAGCGAAAGTTGTATATATACAGAAAAATAATTTTGACAGTATCATCAATGTTGTTTCGTTTCGACCCAGAACTTTTTGTTTTTTAACCAACGGAATAGTAACCCTTTGAAATTTTGTGAATTTTTTAAGCGGAAGTTGTATATATAGAGAAAAATAATTTTCACAGTATCATCAATGTTGTTTTATTTCGACCCAGAACTTTTTGTTTTTTAACCAACGGAATAGTAACCCTTTGAAATTTTGTGAATTTTTAAGCGAAAGTTGTATATATAGAGAAAAATAATTTTCACAGTATCATCAATGTTGTTTCGTTTCGACCCAGAACTTTCTGTTTTTTAACCAACGGAATAGTAACCCTTTGAAATTTTCTGAATTTTTTAAGCGAAAGTTGTATATATAGAGAAAAATAATTTTCACAGTATCATCAATGTTGTTTCGTTTCGACCCAGAACTTTTTGTTTTTTAACCAACGGAATAGTAACCCTTTGAAATTTTGAGAATTTTTTAAGCGAAAGCTTACATATATATTAGAGAAAAATAATTTAAGCAGTATCATCGAGGTTGTTTTGCTTTTTAACTCGGGAAATTAACCTCGATTTCCTATTTTCAATCGCATAATCCATTTGCAGGGTTAGTAGTTTTAGTTTGCTACGTTTCTCGTCTGCAAAGCGTTAACCCTTCTTACTCGCCATTTAATCGGGTTCTAAGGATCGATGTTAATTAATATATCAAATTTCAAATTACTCAACGATAGGTGGAATATCGAGATAAAATAATTCTATGCCTTCATTTGCGTGCGATTTCTTATTTACCGCTTTAAATGGGAGGAAATCTTCGAATTACTATTTTTCTGTAACGAGAAGATCCTCGAGGGTTAAATACAAACCCCTCGCGATTCGTATGTTTCTTTATAAGTAGTGACTTCGAATTTAACACTAATTTTTAATTTTTATTTTTAACGAAAGTTATAATTTAAGTTATCATAAGTATCGTTTACCAATTGGATTGCAAAGGTACCTCTTTCGCACTTTATGACAATACAGAGAAAGTCACAGTATCTTCTAGACCCCGAAATTATTTTAAACCTAATCTAAACCTGTACAAATATTCCCAATTTTATCGGAAGAATTTCACATGGATACGGAAAAAGAAAATGAGAAAGTCAAAATAAGAAAAAGAAAAGAAGTCAAATCACACTCGAGACAGGAGTCTCAAAGGAATCCCAGATAACACTGACGTTCAAAAATCATAATTAAATAAACGAGAATGAAATACATACATATACAAAAAAAAAAAAGAAATAGAGAAGAAAGAAGAAGTATGCGAATAATTAATAAACAGGGAGAAATATAACTATGGGGAATTATATTAAACCTAATCTAAACCTACTACAAATATTCACAATTTTATCGGAAGAATTTCACATGGATACGGAAAAAGAAAATGAGAAAGTCAAAAGAAGAAAAATAAAAGAAGTGAAATCAAATTCAAGACAGGAGTCCCAAAGGAATCCCAGATAAGACTGACGTTCAAAAATCACAATTAAATAAACGAGAATGAAATACATACATATACAAAAAAAAAAAAGAAATAGAGAAGAAAGAAGAAGTATGAGAATAATTAATAAACAGGGAGGAAGATGGCGATGAATCTATAAACGGTGATCGGTAAGGGTGAAAGAGGAAGAAAACACGGGTAGAAGGAAGGAAGAAAGGCGAGAGAGGCGGATGAAGGCGAAAAAGAGTGAAAAATGAAAAGTGGAGAGGCGGAGAAACAGGGCGGAGGCTGGAGGGAGAAAAAGAAAGCAAGTTGTCTCGGATGTCTGCTCGCCAGATCGTTTTTCTTCCAACGGCGGCGCCTCCGCATGGGATTGCTCGTTCTGATCATTCTCCGCGGTGTTGTCGACGTGGAAAAAACGCCGACCAGCGAACGCTGTTTTCATCGAATCCTCTTCTGTACGGTAGCTGTCGAACGAATCAACGGAAAACAGCTCGAGTGGATCCTGGTGCACGTGACATGACCATAACGGATCCCAGCACAGTGGAACCCCATTTATCCGAACAGCGGATGAACAGTTCACAAGGCGTGCCAGTGTAACTCGAGTTCGCTGGTTCTTCCCCGCCAACTATGATTTGTCGTCAAATCGATTAAAATAATAGTCCACGATCGAATAATCGCCATTGGATTTGATCGATAGGAATTTTAGCGGTCAAACGACGGTCAGATGAGATTTAACACTAGATTTACCGACTATTTAAGTATACCTATTCCTACCAAGGCCAGTCAGAATGGCTATGTGTTTTTTTAGTCTCTATTTACTTTTCAAAAATGACAAAAAAAGTTGAATAATATTAATTGTAATA
>NIJG01000111.1:621006-634700 GCA_002201625.1 Euglossa dilemma
CTTTAGTTATGGCTAAAAAAAACATAATATCATTTCGGAAAGAAAATGTTACATGCAGTAGGAATTTTTAATTGAAATTGCAAAACCAGTCATTTTGACTGGTCTGGTAATTCTAGTGTTAAGTTAGAGATCCTTCGATTGTGTTCGAAGAGAAATTTTTTCGAAATCGATAGTTAATTCCGTTGGGGTCCTGTGTTGGGTTGGACTCGATATTCGATTTCATTCGAATTTTCGCGAAAAATATTTGCCTTCTATGTGTTTATTTAACGCTTTGTATTCCACCGACGCCATTTTGGAGACATTTAGTTGTTTTGTTTGGGTTTAGTTTTGTCTGTGAGGATGGAACAATAATTAAAATAGTATAATAACAAATTCACCGAGATTTACAATCTTCTTTCTTCCTTTTTTTTATGAAGCGAAATTTTCAAAATATTTTAGAAATGCAAAGTGTTAATTTGTAAAGATAGATGATATAGATACGTCATTGACTAGAAAAATTTTGGAAGCTTGGAAATATTTTGTTTATTCCTTGAAAATTGTCCGTGGCCATTTTGTCCAATTTTATTTAGCATACGAAATACTTAATAAAAGTTAGTTTTGTCTGTGAGAATGGAACAATGATTAAAATAGTATAATAACAAATTCATCAAGATTGACAATCTTCTTTCTTCCTTTTTTTTTATGAAACGAAATTTTCAAAATATTTTAGAAATGCAAAGTGTTAATTTGTAAAGATAGATGATATAGATACGTCATTGACTAGAAAAATTTTGGAAGCTTGGAAATATTTTGTTTATTACTTGAAAATAGTCCATGGCCATTTTGTCCGATTTTATTTAGCATACGAAATACTTAATAAAAGTTGTTATATTTTTTTTCCCCCGAGACAACGATATTTATTGTCGAACTGAAATTACAGGAGGATTAGGCTAGTTTTTAGGGAGGCCATTAAATTTCGAAACTATCAGCAGGATGGCACCACGGGGACGCCCCGACGGGAATTAAATTGGGTTCAATGAAGATAAGATAAATTCATGGGACCTTCGCGGCAAAGATACGAAAATTGTTCCAAGAATAGCCTTCCCTAATCAAAGTCAAGTTCATTCGATGGAAAGATAGCGAGAAATTGAGACAGTCGTTACACGACTCACCAAACCGTGATGTAACTTCCCAACGAAGAATCTCTCTCTCTCTCTCTCTTTCTCTCTCTTCATTTGCGTAACCCTAATCTCATTGTACCTCTCTTTACTTTCGATACCAAGCTCGGCGGTACGTGAAAACAGCTTTAAAAGCGTGTACACCGTAACGGATACCGAGTGTGTTTACAAAAGGTCACGTCGAAGTCACTTTCATAAACGCGATTTCTATGTTTCCATGAAAACTGCCCTTAAGAAATCGCAAGGCGACACGTGGCTTTGCAAACAAACTATACCTATTTTTCGCGCGATATTTCCATGTACATGGAAACAGCCTTAACACCTATATCGCAACACTAATCACCCATTAACATAGCAAACATAGCTCGAGAATATTTATCAATACGCGCACGATCTTTCAAACTGTACACGAAAACGGCCTTAATATCAATGCAAATTATAAAAATTAATATGCAAATTTCACGTATACGATTTTCATGTACATGAAAACAGCATCAAATCTACACGTTACAGAAATTTCTAAGACACAGGTTAACCTATAAGAACCGTGTGAAATGCTACGTAAAAGAATCGTCAAAATTATAGGAAGCGATGAAAGGAAATTTCGTTTTATGCGAACGCGCTCATAGAAATTAAAACGATCGCAGGAAGTTAGTTGGTTTTCGATTGAGAATTCGCCGAAAATCGAATGCGAAGAATTGTCAAAATATTGGAAGCGATAAAAGAAATTTCATTTGATGCGAACGCGCACATAGAAATTAAAACGATAGCAGGAAGTTAGTTGGTTTTCGATCAAGAATTCGCCGAAAATCAAACGCGATGAATTGGCGATGAATTGTTAAAATTATAGAAAGCGACGAAAGAAATTTTTTTCAATGCGAACGCGCCCATAGAAATTGCAATGATCGAAGGAAGTTGATTTACAACCAAGAATTCGCCGAAAATCAAACGCGATAAGTTATCAAAATTATAGGAAGCGATAAAAGAAATTTCTTTCGATGCGAACGCGCCCATAGAAATTGCAATGATCGCAGGAAGTTAGTTGGTTTTCGATCAAGAATTCGCCGAAAATCAAACGCGATGAATTGTCAAAATTATAGGAAGCGATAAAAGAAATTTTTTTGATGCGAACGCGCCCATAGAAATTGCAACGGTCGAAGGAAGTTAGTTATTTTTCGACGGAGAATTGTCCGAAAATCGAACGCGATGAATTGGCGCGGAAGACCGAGGGGGGCCGGGCGGTTTACCATTAAATGGCACCGGTCTGCCGGGCGAAATTTGTCAAGGGAAAGGGCGCGTCACTTTCTCCGCTGTCAGGAATAATTCAACCGCGAACGAGAGGAGCGACGCCGGTCGGAAAAAAGAGGAGTATCATCGCCGGGGCCCGGCCACGAAAATAACTCGGATCGATTTTTCGACGGTGCCCCGCCGGTTTCCAAAAAAGGACACAAAGGTGCCCGTACGCGCACGCGTCGTTAACCCACAATTTTAAAAGCCGGTCACCTCTTTCCACGTGAATACCCGTCCGGCAAGTGGAGCGACCTGCCTGCAGGTGCACCCGTATCGAGAAGGCCTTCGCCTTTTCCACGCAAAATCTCCATTCCTCTCCCTGATCGCGTGCAATTTTGCCACCCCGTTTGAATCTCGCGCCAATTCCCTCAGACACTGTCGGAAACGATTGCTTCAATCTCTCAATCCTAAACGAGGTAGAGATTTAACACTAGGTTTACGGACGGTTTTTGTATATCTACCTTTATGGAGACCATTATTTACGAGTAAAAAAACTACGTATTTTCTTTAAAACAAAGACCATGAGTTTAATTTCAAAACAATTACGATATTGACAAACTTAATATATGTTGATTAAATCTGTCAACATTGTATTATTAAAATAACTCACCCATCAAATTGACGGGTTCCGTAAACCTAGTGTTAAATAGTGTTGTAATCTTTCAAAGAAAATAATATTGGGTCATTCAGAAAGTCATTTCGATTTTTCTTTTTTTTTATGTGGCTGAAGTGTGAAGTTGACTGTGAACAAATACAACTTGGTCACCTAAATTGAAAAAACGAAATGACTTTCCGAATGACCCAATAATTTTTACCAATGCGATGATCGGAGTTACGGTGTTTAAAACTATGGTGTCCTCATTAGTGTGTTCCACACCAGATCTCCATTCTTCTATCCCCATGGAATTGTACCCGCCCGTTTGAATCTAGCGTTAATTCTCCGAGAGACCCTCAGAAACGATCGTAAGCGAGGCAGAGACTTAAATAGTGTTGTAATTGTGCAAAGAGAATAGTATGTCTGGCGTAACTATATTCAGTAATATAGTAAGTAGGTATATGAACTTTATTCAAGATGAAATCATTTACTAATGCGAAGACCGGAGTTACGGTGTTGAAGACTGTGGTGTTCTGTTGCTAGATGACGACTCACTCGACCGCTAAAATTGCACATCCTTTTAAACTAGAGTCCCGAAGGTCATTGGGGCCTAAAAGGTCTGTGTCAGTCCTGATTTCATTGTTGCATGGCGACCAATTGCAATGAAAAAAACCCCGTTCTTGAAACTTCAGAATTTATTCGAGTTCGAATTCGGCGGTAATTTTGCGGAGGAACTATTAAAATAGGTTACCTTGATTATATAATTCTAAAGAAGGTAGAATTTTAGTTCAAAATTGCGTCTTTGGGACTTGTAGAATTTATTCAAGTTTGAATTTTGCGACATTTTACAAAGAAACTATTAAAACAGGTTTCCTCGATTATTCAATTCTAAAGAAGGTAGAATTTTAATTAAAAATCGTGTCTTTAAGACTTCTTAAATGTGTTCGAATCTGAATTTCACGCCAATTTTGCTAAGGAACGATTAAATTTCTAAAAAAAAAGTAGATTTTCAATTAAAAATCGTGTCTTTGGGACTTTGAAATATTTTTTGCAATTTAATTCCACGGCGATTGGCATGAATGCACCGAGATTTCGTATAATCGTTTTATTCGCGAAATATAAACTGTCACTAGCAGCGCTAGAGCTTTACCATCCATGGTGGAAAACCGGTAATTCTCGAAGTAATACTCGCTTTGGTGATTGCTGGAAATTACACGATTCGAAATTTCCCGCGAAATCACGAGGATTCGCCGGGCTCCTCCTTTTTCGATTTATTATGGAAGTATATTACAGGCCAGAAGCCGGTGCTTGAAGAAGGTAATAATACGGGTATTTTTAGTGTTTATGAGGTAATGAAGGGGTCTGGCGATCGTATTCGGTGTGAGGAAATCGCGAATAGTCTGGCCGACTGTTGAATGGCCCTTTCAGCGCCTTCGACGGGACGCTCAATAAATACGACAATTAGAAACGTCGCGTTCGTTCGAATGTAATTTTTATTACTTGCCAGCCAGCCGGCTCCCAGCGAGAATATTTAATAAATACTCGGAACGTGCCCCTAATAAATTCCCTCGTTTCCCCTCTCGCCGATTAGGCTTCCTGCCAGCTGCTTTCGACGAATTTTTTATAACATATTATTATCGTCATAGCATTGCAACCTATTTATCACTCGTTTCATCTCAATTCTAATATAGATATCTGAAACGCCAGATGAGCTGATTTCTCAACGACTTCACCACCACAATTTTTGAAATACTTTTTTGATACATTTTTTCGAAAGGAAAGTTTAAAAATCTGGGAAGAAGTTTCGTGAGAAATTGCAACCTATTTAACGTGTGTTACATCTCAATTCTAATATAGATATCTGAAACGCCAGATGAGCTGATTTCTTAACGACTTCACCGACATATTTTTTGAAATACTTTTCTGATAAATTTTTTCGAAGGGAAAGTTTAAAAATCTGGGAAGAAGTTTCGTGAGAAATTTCAACCTATTATTTAACGTGTGTTACATCTCATTTCTAATATAGATATTTAAATACCAGATAAGCTGATTTTCAATAACTTCACTGTCACAATTTTTTGAAATATCTTTATGATAAATTTTTCTAAAGGAAAAATTTATAAATCTGGGGAGAAATTTTTGTGGTTTCTGATGTGAAAGAAAANATTTTTGAAATACTTTTTTGATACATTTTTTCGAAGGGAAAGTTTAAAAATCTGGGAAGAAGTTTCGTGAGAAATTTCAACCTATTATTTAACGTTGTTTACATCTCATTTCTAATATAGATATTTAAACACCAGATAAGCTGATTTTCAATAACTTCACTGTCACAATTTTTTGAAATATCTTTATGATAAATTTTTCTAAAGGAAAAATTTATAAATCTGGGGAGAAATTTTTGTGGTTTCTGATGTGAAAGAAAAAGCTAATTCAACGATGTAACCTATATATCACTCGTTTCATCTCAATTCTAATATAGATATCTGAAACGCCAGATGAGCTGATTTCTCAACGACTTGATCGCCATATTTTTTTAAATACTTTTCTGATAAAATTTTTCTAAAGAGAAAATTGAAAAATCTAGGGAGAAATTTCTGTCGCGCTTAGGGTGAAAGAAAAAGCTGGTTCAACGGCCAGCCTCGTGAGAAATAGAAAATCGATCGCGGATGAAATTAGCCTAAGCGCAGCTTCCGACTCTGAGTAACTCGATCGGCTCGTTACGTGAAGGTTCACGTCCCCTGGGAGACACTCTCACTTCTTTTTTTTTTTCTCTCCGTTTCCCTTTTTTCATTCCTCGCGAGGGAGGAGCGATGAAAGTGATCTCTCGTGCCGGACCTCGATCGGCCGATCTTCGAAGAAAGGATCGAAGCATCACGAACGAATTCCAACGTGTACTTCCTGTCCTCGATGCACTATCCGGCTTCTCAATCCAAAGCGAAAATTTCGATCATTTTTGGATAATGAAACAGTGACAATTTTTTAGCAAACAAAGAACCCACAATCTTCAATATTATTCCGTGATATATAGAATTTTAAACAACCGTTGTTCACGATCTAGCAGTAATTTAAATTTGAATTTGTAGAGAGAAGAAATGGCAGAAAAGGTATAGTAAAATTTGTGGAGGATCATTAAAATTTGCAGAGGAGAACAATTAAAAATCGCAGAGAAGGAAAACAATAAAGAAGAAAACTGAAAATTCGCAGAGGCAAGAAATAAAAATTTCTAAAGCAGGAAAGTGAGAATTTGCAAAAGAATATTCAAATCCATGAGACAGAAAAATAAAACTATGCTCCAAATAAAACAATAAATTTCTAAAGCAGAAGAGTGAGAATTTGCAAAAGAAAAATATTGAAATCCGCGAGACAGAAAAATAAAAATTTTCTCCAAATAAAATTAGAAATTTCTAAAGCTTGAAAGTGAGAATTTACAAAAAAAGAATATTGAAATCCACGAGACAAAAATAAAAATTTGCTCGAAGTAATTTCTAAAGCAGGAAAGTGAGAATTTGCAAAAGAAAAATATTAAAATCCATGAGGCAGGAAAACAAAAATTTGCTGGAAATAAAACTAGAAATTTCTAAAACCCGAAAGTGAGAATTTACAAAAGAAAAATACTGAAATCTATGAGACAGAAAATTAATAATTTTCTTGAAACAAAACTAAAAATTCACAGAGTAAGTCGTGTATATAATAATTTTCGAATCAGAAAATCCAAATCCCTGTAATACTTAATAACAAAAAAGATCTAAATTTTCAGAATTTAAAAAAGATACAAATAGCAAAGCAAGAGTTGGTAATTGCGACGAATCGCGATCGAATACACCTGTGTAAAAAGGGGTTTGTTCGCAGCTGGAATGAAGCTATCGTTCGAGATCCAACGGCCACCGGAAGAGCGACGATTAGGATTGCTAATACTATAGAGATAAATGTGGCGGGCCGCTAATTAAGGACGCCGATAGATCACGCTTCGGCTAATGTCGAATTTTGCATATCGCCGCTCTGTGGGAAAGATCGATGGCAATGCACACGATCGGCTTTGGCTAATTAAAAGAAGCAACCGATCGCTGAAACGCTTCGTTCTCTCTCTCTTTCCTTTCTTCACCTTTGTTTCATCGCGAACAAAATCGAAATTACATAGCCGAGTGTGTCAATCAACAGCAGAATTTTAACCAACATTCCAACAACAATCTCCTAATTATATCCTCTAATTAATAACGCTGCAGATCTCGATCGACGTGATGCACGAAGCTTCGAGTGTTACGCAAGAATTAAAAGAGAAAATTTAACGCCTAATTGAGGATGTTTAATTGGGAGCACTGATCTCATTTTCCTTGGATCGTCGGATAAAAGAATTACAAACGTGTTTTTATAAATACTTTTTGTTCCACTGAGATTTAATATTTAATTTATTTAAAAATCTAGAGAATATACTCTAACGGGAATACACAAATGTTAATTTATCATTTATCAAAGATAATTAAATTTTTTCAGGATTATTATAAATATCCGACTCCTAATATGCAATTTTTAAATAATTTCGAGAAACTTAAATATTAATTTTCGATTTTTAATAAATAGCTTTTGTACCAATGAGCTTTAATATTTAATTTATATAAAAATATAAAGAATCTACTCTAACGGGAATATACAAATGTTAATTCATCATTTATCAAAGATAATTAAATTTGTTCAGAATTTTTACAAATATTCCACCTCGAATAAAAAATTTCAAAATAATTTCGAGAAACTTAAATATCAATTTTCTAATTCCAATGCTGGGTTTTTAAACGATCTTCGACCCTTAATGGAAATAAAAATATTGTATTCATTCGAATATCGATATACAATTTTCCTATCAATGGTACACGCTAATCACGATCATTGTTTGCTGAAAGCGGTTTGAAAACAACGAATGATCGACTACAATGGCTGGGAATAAAGTTCACCGAAAGACCAGGCTGATGATTATCCTTCGTTATCGAGGCTAGTTATCCGGTTGATAGAGAAGAAAAAGCAGGGATGGGCGAACGTTGCAATTCAATTGTTCCAGCGACAGGCAACCCGCTAATTGCAAAACAAACGCGGCGATTCCGCGTAAATGCGCGCGTGTGCTTTCTAATTACGCGCGCCAGTTCATCGTTCCACCACATTAATCCGTCGAGTATCGCGAATGGAATTGCGGCTATGAACTTAATCCTCGTATTTAGCGTGAAGGAAAACAGCATGGCGTCTAATCTCCCTGCCCCCTTCTCGTCTAGACCAAAAGTCGCTTTACCGTCACATCGGCAAAAGAATCAAACATAAACGATCAACTGGATTTTAAATAAAGATCCTAGATCAAAATTTTGTGAATCATGTATCCCTCTGCCATATATCCTAACACCAAATTTTTCGGATTGTGATAAAAAAAGAAGAAGAAAAATTGGAGGTTAGATTTGGTTACAAAGAAACACGAAGGAAATAGAAAAAGGTAAAATAAAGTTAAGAAACCCTGTTACAATTAGATATCATACATACTTAGAAATTTATGATATTTCTCGAAAAATTAAAAACTAATTTTTATGATAGATAATAAGGTTAGAGTAGTTTAATCCACATCGAAGTTTATTAGATTGAAATCAGAGACGGATTATGAAAATTCATGAAAATTCACGCCTGAATTCTTCGATAAAAAATAAAACGACTCATTTTTAAAGTACTCTGTCATCGAGTTTTTGGAAATATATATAGGCCATCATATATCAAGCGAAACAAACACGAAGGAAATAGAAAAAGGTAAAATAAAGTTGAGAAACCCTGTTTCAATTAGATACATACCTTGAAATTTATGGTGTTTCTCTGAGAATTAAAAACCAAATTTTATCATAGTTAATAAGGTTATAATAGTTTATTAGTTTCAAATGAGAAACGGATAACAAAAATTGATAAAAATTCATACCTAAATTCTTGGATAATAAATAAAACGACTCGCGTTTAAAGTACTCCGTCATCGAGTTATTATTGTAATAAAAATATATATATGCCATCGGGCATAAAGCAAAAGAAACGCGAAGGAAGTAAAAAAAGGTAAAATAAATATATATTATACCTAGAAACTTCTGATGTTTCTCGAAAAATTAAAAACTAAATTTTATTATAGTTAATAAGGTTATAGTAGTTTCTTAGGTTAAAATGAGAAACGGATAATAAAAATTCATAAAAGTCCAGGACTAAATTCTTGGATAATAAATAAAACGACTCGCGTTTAAAGTACTCCGTCATCGAGTCACTATAAATATATCTATATATATAAGCGATCACGTACGAGGTGAGAATCCTTTTCCTTTTGAAGCGATCTCGCTCGAGCGATTCCGCAACACCTCGGACGAGATGCAGATTTCTCGAAGGCGCACGCGATTAATAAATCCGATATCCTCGTCTCATTTCCATTATTAACGATCGACCTTAATTTCACGTGCGGTTCGAAAGCGTTCACCGTTGGGGCCAGTTTCCAAGTAGCCACCAGCGCGTTAATCGTCCTCCCGGTCTTACATACGTGCCTAAGAACAATGACGGCCAATTGTCGTAATTAGAACGTCGAGTTTACCGTACGAATCAAACGCAGCTGTTCGCCCGTGCATATATACATATAATCGTGACGCCTGCGCGGAGAAATTTTCGCGCAAAGCGGCACCCTCTATCGGCCACGCGGTTCGTTCCCTCTCCGCCATCTTTAATCCTCGAACGATGCGCGCGCATCCGTCTATTTACACGCGGGAACACGATTATTCGAAATCGATCTTAACTCTTTGCACTGTCAGTCGCCATTTGTTTCAATAACATAATCTAAATAACGAATACGAAACGATAAATATTAGATTGGGAAAAAAGAAATCGATTATTTTTATAATTTTAAATGGATTCCTTTTTCGACAACAATAAATTATATTAGGTTGGGGAAAAAGAAATCGATTATTTTAATTATTTTAAATGGATTCCTTTTTCGACAACAATAAATTATATTAGGTTCGGGAAAAAGAAATCGATTATTTTTATAATTTTAAATGGATTCCTTTTTCGCCAACAATAAATTATATTAGGTTCGGGAAAAAGAAATCGATTATTTTTANATTAGGTTGGGGAAAAAGATATCCATTTAAAATTATAAAAATAATGGATTTCTTTTATCCCCAATCTAATATATTAAGAATAACTATACACGAAGTAACTCGATAATCTAACCAAAACACGTGTTTTACTTTTTTTCGTTTCATTGAGGATATAAAGATCTAAGAAAAGCTTTGAATTGCGTTGTTCGCCACAAGAAAATTCTTCGAGCGCAAAGGGTTAACACATTGTGCGTCAACCCCGCGAAAACACGAGATTCTGAGTCTGTCGCTTAAGCACCGATTATTTCAATTTTGTTTCTATTTGTAGTTTCTGTTAAATTGTATACGACGGATGTACAATCGAAATATAGTATTTTACGAAGATTTTAAGATCGACGTTTAGGATTTAAGTTGCCGATACGTTGCCGCAATCGGGCTTTAAATGTCTCAGATGCCGCCGGTGCTTAATGTGTTAAGATTTGAATTTGAAGAAAATTTGAATTATGGAAACTCGAAGGTTTGTAGTTTTCAGTTTCAATACAATTATCGATGAATTCGAAAGGTATTTCGCATCGATTGTACTTACGTAGAACGATTTTTATTATTTTTCGTTTATGATACAAAGTGCAATTAACCTCTTAGGCACAACGCACCACTATAGCGACTTTCGTGGATATCAAGATTTCGGTTTTATTTCTCATTTCTTTCGCCTAAACCAGATTAATTTAAATTAATGTTCATTTAAAACTCTATTCCCACGTAATTTCGCAGTGGAAATCATCATATATTGTTTTTTAGCTACCGAACTTAAAATGTTAATTTAGTAAACAAGACAATGAGTGTTCGAATCGTCGAAAGCGACCATTTTCCCTATGATATAGTGACTTTTATGGATATCACGATTTTAGACGGTATTAAACATCTTTTGCTCTACTTCTCAATTATTTCGCCTAAACCAAATTAATTTCGATTATTCAGTTAAAACTCTATTCCCAATGTGACAATATCGTAGTGGAAATCGTCATGAACGACTTTTATGCCACCGAACTTAAAATATTAATTTCGCAAGACAACGAGGGTCAGAATCGTCGAAAGCGACCATTTTCCCTATGATATAGTGACTTTCGTGTATATCGCGATTTTAGACGGTATTATTCACTTAGAACTCTATTCCCAACGTGACAATATCGTAACGGAAATCGTCATGAACGACTTTTGTACCACCGAACTTAAAATATTAATTTCGCAAAACAACGAGTGTCCGAATCGTCGAAAGCGATCATTTTCCCTATGATATAGTGACTTTCGTGCGTATCACGATTTTAACCGGTATTGTTTATTTAGAACTCTATTCCCAATGTGACAATATCGTAACGAAAATCGTCATGAATGACTTTTGTACCACCGAACTTAAAATATTAATTTCGCAAGATAACGAGTGTCAGAATCTTCGAAAGCGACCATTTTCCCTATGATATAGTGACTTTCGTGTATATCCTGATTATAGACGGTATTAAACATCTTTTGCTTTACTTGTCATTCATTTATTTCGCCTAAACCAAATTAATTTCGATTATTCATTTAGAACTCTATTCCCAACGTGACAATATCGTAGTGGAAATCATCATGAACAACTTTTGTACCACCGAACTTAAATTTCGCAAGACAACGAGTGTCCGAATCGTCGAAAGCGACCATTTTCCTTATGATTTATTTCTCATCTCGCGTTTTACAACCCAGGTACACTTTCGACACGGAATAGAGGTTACTTTCGTTAGAATAACGGCACGGAAAGTCTCCAACGAGGTATTCCGATCTTTCCCTTTCCAAATAATTTCGAAATATTAGCCAAACCAGTACCGAATTGCTTCACCTAACCTCCAGACTTGGAATTCTAACCGCATCGGATAGCTCGAATGCCGGCGTCGTGCAACAAGGGCCCGGAGAATTGGTGAATCGACGAAATTATCCAACCCGAACCTGTCTCTCTCTCCCTCTCTCGCCTTTCTTTCACTTCTCCGTTAACGAAGCGAACAGTGAACTCTCAGCTATTTTGTAACGAAGAAGCCGATCGGGGTAACGAAGGTCGCGGTGTTTCTGGCCTCCAACACGGCACCCGCGGCTTTTCGTCCGCTTCCACAGAGATATTAGCTAAGCGACCGGCCACGTACATATATGGAGGTGAAACAGCCGGTTCACAAAGGACATTCCATTCCATCTTACGCTGGCTGCATTAGCTTTGAACCACCATGGCTGCTACCTCCTCGATCCCACAGTTGGAAGGTTGAAATAACGTGTCCTCGGCTGAAACGCCAGGGACGTTTGCTCGTTGCTCCGTTTTATTATCGGGGAAATTCACGGGAATTGAATCTTTGAATTTTAATGAAATTCCATTTTTATGAAAAATAAGCCGATTGAAATGTACCGAGCCTGAATTTCGATGAAAATTCATAGAGGAGTGAAGGATACGCGAGGAATATATTTGAGATGTTTGTAAAGGAATTAATTCGAGTGTGAATGTAATTAACCCTTTCGCTGCAGCGAACTTTTCCAAAATATGTGAAACTATATATCATAAATTCATTGTTTATATTCGGAGATATATTATATAAGAAAAAGTTAAAATATTTTTTCACATGGTTTCCTAATTCTACTTGTCTTTTTTGATATGGAAAACATATTTCCGATAAAGCACAAAAAATCAAATAATCTTTTAACTTTCTTATAAAGATTTTTTAGCCTTTTAACCCTTTGACTATTGTGGGTGCCTATAGGTGCTCTCAGTATCACAAACGCAAAATTTCTGAGCGCCTATAGGCGTCCACAGTAGTCAAAGGGTTAAACACAAATTTATGTATGATTGTCAGTGTGATATGTATGCTGTTAAGTAAGAATATTTATTATGGTGGATGGTGGGAAATGGAGTAGATAAAGAATATAGATCGGCAACTTCTACTTTCACGTTATTCCAACGACTTAGGTAAACACGATTTCGTAAGTTCATATGTCTGATACGGTGAGTAATACACGTGAATGGCCAGTCCTGTGTTTAATAGCTGTGATAGCAAACGGTTTCTCTACTTCAGAGAATCATGTATTCCGAATTCATCCTTGATAACCTTAACTAATTAGAAGCATCGCGAAACTTTTATTTTTTTCAGACGAAGAGGAAGTAGGAAAACACAACGCAAAAGTAAAATTTGATTTCTTTTTTTTTTAATATCTAAAACACTATGTTAGCGTGATTGATCACGATGGCTACAACTAGGTTAAACATAAATCTAAAAAAATAGAAAATAGAATAGGGAGAGAGAATTAAACAATTCTAAGAAAATTTTAAATCGAGAATTTAGAGGATAGTAATAAATCCAATATCGTAACAAGAAAATTATTTATTTCTCCGCCTGTCTAGGCTAGACACGAATCTAAAAAAAAAATGAAATAGAAAGAGAGAATTAAACAATTCTAAGAAAATTTTAAATCAAGAATTTAGAGGATAGTCAATCCAATATCGTAACAAGAAAATTATTTACTTCTCTGCCTATCTAGGCTAGACACAAATCT
>NIJG01000112.1:16345-89130 GCA_002201625.1 Euglossa dilemma
AAATCTTTATTCTAAAAATTTTTAATCATTTGGTAAAATGTAAAGTTGTATAAACATTTTACTTAAGTGATTTAAAAAAACTACCGATTAATTCTTTTATACTAAAAAAAAAGAAGAATGTCTGTTGATAGTACGATGGAAACCAAATCATTTATCTTTCGTTGTGGCACGTCTTTTTCTTTGCCGGAAAATTAAATAGCATTATGCCAAAGAATCCATTGGATTATTGTTGATGTTATTAAGTTGTTGAGCATTGTTATAACGTGAAATATTTGTGCTTCATAAGTTAAACATGCGTCAAAAAAATGTTTGTTGTTTCCATAACTAAGAGAAGAGGGTAATAACCAAAAGAAGAATACAATGCGATGTAACATAAAATAATATCCAAGTGAGAAATCTTATAATATTGAAGTTTTCTTTGCATATTCTCTTCGTTTTTTTACAATTCAGATATAATTGCATAGAATATTAAACTTAAATATTTTATTCGTTACAAATGATGAACATGTGTTTTTTACGCAAATATCATTGTGTAAAGAAAAAAATAATAAGCTCACCTCTTCTTTTCTTGATGAATAATACAGCTCTTCTTAACCAGAAGTGTCCATATTCACTTGAGATGCAAGAAAAAGAGTTCCGGGAGGTACGGGGATAATGGTACAATATAAACATCGAATTATTACCTGTTATATTTCATCAATGTATTCCCAACAACCTAGAGAGGAGAATCAAAAATTGATCAGTGTCGTCGTTGGATCGTTTTTTTTTATCTTTTATTTTCAAAACCACCTTCGTGTCTCGAATTGGTTAAAGGAAACCGAGATCTTTGAGAGAAGTTAAGAATTCCTGTGCCAATGAATGCCGCAGAATGCATCGGCTAAGGACTCTTCAACTTTATCGAGATTCGTTGAAATTTTTCTTGAACGAACTCACCTTCGGTGTTTCGTCTGATCACAGGAACAGTCGGTAAATATCAAGGGATCGTTCTCTTTCTTGTTTCGCGAGGAACACCAAAAGTAAGTAAAGCCGACGAAAAACTTGCAAGAGTTTCCCGTATTGATTTACGAACGAATTAAATGATACACCTTCACGAGGATGAACATTTTGCAACAAGTTTATTGATCGGCTTTACTTGGCTCGACACGATTGAACAAAACCGTTTTCTAGGTACGGTTTCAGTGTCATAAAATTTGTCCTCTTTCAAGCTTTTTTAATTAGTCGGTTCGTCACAGTTGATCACTGTGACTATCAATTTCTTAAGGAAGCAATAAGCTATATGTATTGGCTTATTGTCCATTTCGTATCATCTTTCACACATTGTATCTTTATGATACAAATGAGTTTTGAAGATAAATTTATCGTTCAACAAATCAGCTTCTTCTCGTCTAATTATTCTTTTCACATTCGATACCTTTTTCATGTTTTATAATATATTTACGTATATGTTCCGCTTATACACGCAAATCTATTTGATCATAAACCATCTACAAACCAACTGTATTTGCTTTATAATTAGGACGACGTAATTGGTCTTTTATAATAATCAGACTTATATTACACGCATGCAATCACGAACGCAGGTACACGCACGTGTAGATTTCGATGATTTATTTATGGAACTAAAAGATATTGTCATCGAGACCTTAACGAAGACAATTGCTACGTGGTTCAAAGATATACTTCTATATAATTTCTTTCTTTCATTTTCTTTCATCTTCCATTCTTTCGTTCTCATTTTCTCTGACAATCCTCTCTTGATTTTCTATCGTTGCGGTTTATGAAAATTCGATAGAGCATAATACAGACACCAAAGAGTCGATATTTTATATTGTGGATTTTATTAAAATTCGGTTTCAACGGATTTGCGAATAAAATGTTCGAAATAAATGGAGACAAAGGTTTGTAAGAAGGCGAGCGAAACGTTAAGCAACGTACGAAAGTATTTCCTTTTTCCTTATTCACCGTGTGTTCGTATGTCTGTGTGCGTGTATGTGTGTTCTGTGTGTCTATGTTCGTATTACGTAAACGCCTATGGAATTAAAAAAATCCGACGATCGACAATGAATACCGATAACATGTCGATTTTCATTCACCTTTTACACAGCGAACTTAACCTACAAAACATCATAGGTGAATTACGTGTAACGCTGAAGTACACAGAGATTTTCTATGGCAGATACACTATCGATGTTTCGAGATGTACACACAGAATGCGTAAAATCGTGATCGAATTGTTCGAGTATTAAAGTCTTATCATTTATTATTCTACTGATCTTATGTCTCTATTAAACTTGTTGCTTATTCCGAAAGAGATCAAGTCGTTGATTTCTTTTTCTCTCTCTTTCTCTTGCGCTTATGCAATCATATTTATCTAGAAGATTTTTCAGATGAAACCGAATCGAAGAGCGATCGATATTTAGTGGCTCTTCGATTATACTCCTAACGCGTACAAGGTTGCTTCTCTTGGTTAGTTCAACTTAGTTCATAAATAATGATCGAAATTATTAAATAGAGTCGATCGACTACCTTTTGAAGTCTTTCTCATATTTTCATTGTTACATGAACCATGTTCAATGCTTAGAATGGAATGTTTCCGAAATAAAAAAGGAATACAAATTTTCGATTAAAGTATTACTTTTGAAAATAATTTCACGACGATGGATTTACAACGTGAAAGCAAAAATACAAGTGAATGAATCGATAGAATCAGGTTCGTGTCTCCTAGCTTCTTTTATTATACTTTTCCTTTTTTCTTTAGACCTTCATGGTCTACGTCTCTCTTTATCCAATCGATAGCAGTGTCACGCGATACTCACGCGATCTTGTTCACGTGGATTGTTACTTGGAATAAGAAAACTTCGTTATATATATTCAGAGTTTCTAGCTAGTACGCAGATTTGTTTCGAACAGTTGTAAAATCGAAATTTATGAAACGTTTAGTCCGAAGGTCTTTTCTACGTCAAGCGGTATGGCAGTTTCTCTCTTGCCCTGGATTTTATCACACTTCTGTTATATTTCTAGGTATAATACACTCGTCGTTTGTTCCTTGTTTTAACTTTTCGTCTGCATTTAAATTCTTAGCCTTACGCGACTTCTTTCTCTCCTCGTTCCTTTCTATTAAATTTTTATTCTTTCAGGACAGCGACAAAGACTTATGTTTCACGATATGTAACGTTGATCTTGTGCCATTTAAAAATAATTGTCAAATGCAGACAAAATGTTGGTAGGTATACAACAGTTCCTACAGGAAATTGAAAATTGATGGTAAAATCATGCAAAGAAATATCGAGCGTTTTTTTTTTCTTTATCATTCACAATATTTTTTACCCTCGGCTTATTTTGAACAAAGAATAATTAGAGATACATAATATGTATGTCATACAATCATTCGTGTAACGATACCTTGGGGGTAAACAAATTAGTATGAAACACCGATACGACGTCGAGGTGTTTACATACATGTTGGATATACCTTATTAATATATTTTACATTTGCCGTTTTAAACCCTGCATCGTTTACTTTACACCCCTTCACCTCGCTTGTTATATTCATAAATATTACGTTTAATACTCAAACTTTCTATCCTTCATAAAAATCTCAAGTGAAATCTATTAAGAATGATATAAATTATTTAAGGATCATGTCGTTCGAAGAATTCCGTATTGTTCACTGGACATAATCAATGCTCGTCGCAAAGGAAAATGTAAGAAATGCGCACATAGAATATCGATCTTGCGATTGCGGGTTGCATGTATGAAACTACAAAAGGTAGGCTAGATTCGCGACAGATAAAATGGAATTGAAACGTCCTGAGAGGTGATTAATTACGAGAACGGTACTAGAATCGAACCAGATGGGCCGAGGGTTGTTAAAAGGTATGTAAAGTCCCGCAAATACGTTGCGATACTTGGTAACACCGTCAATTTCAAAACTTTGGTTCACTAACACCACGATTCGCTCGTGTCTGTTGCCATATCTCATCGTCGTTTGTTCAATGAAAGCGGCGCAAAACTTGGTGGAAAACTGCCACAACGGAGAACTGTTGCTCACGACCGTAAAACGGAACCGGGGAATCTATCATAACTTTTTAAAGAGGATAAACCCGGTACGTGAGTTTAAATTGACGTGACGCTAGGACTTGTATTGCTTTTGTGGGATACCGTGATTAGCTCATTTTTTTTTTTTTTTACCGAGAAACGATGTGCCGCCGGTTTCGAAAAAAGTTCAATGGAACGGCTTAAGAGCAACCGAATGTGTAAACAATTTCACTGCTATGTATAAAAGCTGACACGATCACAGATTTAGTATTCTTCTTTCGTAGTTTAATATAATAAAAACAAATACTTTGTTTCATGTTTAAACAAATTTATAACGAACAAAGATATAGTATACTACGATAGTTAACGATAAGATCCTATTTATAATATGTACTTATGTTTATTGCACTTTATTCCTTCAACTAAGACTGTGCTTTGATTTTGTTCACGTCTCGTTCACTTGCTACGGAAAATTTGATTTTCCGAAACGTAATCCGTGTGATGGAAGAAAATTCGTTAATTATTTAACGTTACTTTATATCTTTTGCAGATGGAGATATACGTAACCAAAAATTAGGGCTGGAGAATGGAGCGATCTTAGGATAAGGGAGAAAGAGGAAGAGAAAGAGAGAGAAATTCGCGATTATCCGTGAGTATTTTTATAATTTCGGTCACACGTTAATGAACACATGGACACGCAGAACGATCTACCATGAAAATCTCGTATATTGAAATAATTTAGCCGGCGGCAACCTCGGCAATAAAACGGAAAAAGAAAGAAATTACGATGCGGAAGATACGATGAGACTCAACGATTGTACGAACGCGGCTAATTGAACGCAATGGAAAGGAAAGAAACGAAGATTTACAAAGACGATATGGAAATTGAACCGCGAAGACAAATATACGCAAAGGATGAACGCAGAGAAAAATCAGAGATCGCGTGGTATGACGATATTCCAGCTTTTAAAAGGGAAAGAAGGAGAGTGAATAGAGGGTTAAAATCGCAGAATAGTAGCCTATCTATCACAAACGGAAGTAACGGTATAATAATTATGGACATATCGAAGAGAAACGCTTATCGCATTAAAACGACCTCTATCGCAATGGTGACAATTAGTACTAGCAATTCACAGGAATTTTTTTCCGCGGCCGACGTCTTGCGGCGTTGTATGGCTGCCATTTTGTCACCTGCAACATTAAAAGCAATGTAATTAGTGAATCGTTTAAAAGAATTATTACTTCCTTCTTAAAGTTAGTTGTTTTGTAGATGGAGAAAGAGAGAGTTCATGATTTTTAAAAGAATATTCTACCTTCTGTGACAAAGACATAGATGGATGCCGGCTTGGTATTCGAGGATCTGCACGTATAATTGCCAGTATCCGATTCCACCGCTTGGTGAATCGTCAGTCGACTTTGAGTCGAATTGGGGTTGTTTTGTACCGTTACGCTGCCTCGCGTGGTATCGTAATTTATCATTCGATTATTATGATACCAGAAGACATACTGCGGCGGTGTTGGACTCTGAAATCGTAAAAATAAATTATATACCATATCGTGAAGACATTACTTTTTATACAATTTTTAGATTTTTAATAGCGACACATAAGGATCAATGTGGATTTCAAAATAAATGTATATATGAATACATGCCTAATGAGGAATAATATTCATTTGTCACATTATATATGTATAGACTATTTTATCATTAATATTAACTCTTCCGTTATAAAGACTGGCTAAAGTTGCAGGCATTATAGTGCAAATGCAATTATATCGATAAATTCGTTTCTACCAATTTTTTTTTTATAAATCACGTCTATGAAATGGAAGCTTGGTAGAAACATGTCGCCTAGAAAGGAAATTATAGAATTCAGTGAACGGTATTTTATATTCCTTTAGTTTCGCGCCAAACGAAATGTCATTTTAATGCGTCCTGGAGCGTCATATCGATTCTCGATACGACAGATAAAAATCTCGTCGTCACCTAGTGTAATTAAGTCTAGCCGGGATAATTGCCGAAACGATCGATAGATGCCGATACAGTGGCAGTTTTGTATTATTTTTTGCGCGGGCACGTTCAGTAGACGTATTTTGGCGCGCCGTTCTCACGGGAAGAACAAAAAAGTAACGTATCGCACAGTGTGTGGCGCGAAACATTTTCGATGCGCGCCTGGTGTCTAGAATCGAGCGACGTTTTTCCCTATGAAACGTACGAAGTGAAATAGAACGTCGAACCCGGCCACTTGTAGCGAATTTCGTGAAACGTGATGTAGACGTCTTTTCCGCTGCTTCAACCGAATATAGCTCGCACGAGAAACGCAAATGGTTTTTCGATTCGTCGATTTCGTTGGAACGTTCCAAATCGTTTCGAGCGTGCGTTTGATCGCGTTGACGAGGTTTCGTGCATTATTTTTGCCGAGTTCACATAACCGAGATTATCTTAAGACAATATATAACGTACTTATGAATGCCGTATCTTCTTATAGGGTGCTTCCCTCAGAAGCCATATTGCTTTGCAGTTAATACCATCAATTTGGCACGAAAGAATTTCTTAAATGCATTTCCTCGGCATCGTTGTAAACTAAGGGGGCATGTCTACGCGGCAGAGATCGGTGTTCTATCTTCTTTTGTATCCGTGGACGTATAAGACGCGCGCATTTTCGTCGGGAACCGTTATTCGCGTACGTAGACGCGAGGGGGAAAAAAAGCGACTCACTTTATTTTCGTTTCTCGATAGTGTCGAGTTTGCAGCGGCGGCCGGCAATGCCGCTTTAATGCACTTCCACTCTTGTATTCGTGACTAAGCTGTGCCTATTTCACTAGAGGTTTTTCCGCTCTACGCCTGTATGAAGGTACATTGAATGTTCCCACGAACTGCAAGCTGTACGTTTCTATGTACCTTCGTTAAGCGGATGGACTGCATGGCGTGCTTTTATTCACGGCCGTGCCGTATATGAGCGACACGATTATTTTCACGTATCAATGGTACTGATATAAAATTTTCGCGACCGTATTTATTATTTACAATAAATCCGCGTTGCCACAACAGATGGCGTTAGAAGACGGGAACCACGTTTTAATATGGTATATATGCATGTACGTACGATCTGCTCGCGCGACACCGTACCTAACCTTTACTCGAAAAATTGAATAAGATGGTGTTTATCATTTTGAAACACCGGTGAACGTACATTCACTACGTGGAAATGAATGAAGCGTGATTAAAACGTGTTCTTACCTTTTCTATAATGCATACGAGATTTATTATAGATCCTACATCGACGTGATGTTCGCCGCTTCCTAATATAAATGCTTCTGGTACAACTATGTTTAGATTGACAAAGTGTGATAGTATCCCTGTATTCCTCGCAATCTGAAACGTGAAACGAACGATATAGAAGCAACACGAGAGGTATATTTCAGTATAAATTTCAACGTTCTTTTTTATCTAGATTATTAAACATAAATATGGTTTCCAGTGAGTTTCGTATGAAAGTCGTATCTATTTCACTTTGGAAACAACAAGTTCACCTAAACACCTCGTTTATCCGATCTCGTGAATTTCTCCTCGAGGTCTCATTAAAATCGATTCGTTTCGAGGGTCGCGAGCACGTTCCAGCAACGAGACGCGCTGGTGAACCCGTCGTAAAGTTCCTCCCGAGGTAAGTACAATTTGATATCACGTATTGCTCATCGCATTAATAATTCGAGATGTCTGATTAAAATAATTCTCCCGAGGGAATAATTAATCGCGTTATTACCTGACACTCGTAGGTCCCGTTGTCCCTGTCTTGAACATACTTGATCTGAAGAGTCCAGTCGTCCGAGCCCTCAGGATGCAAAACTTGAAACCGCTCGTCGTTCGTGTACGTGAACGTGGAGCTGGTGAGGACGTGGAAGTCACGTCGTCGTATCCAGGATATCTGTGGAACAGGTACGAAATCGTCGATCAGTTTCTTGCCAGTGTCACACACCGGCGATAAAGCACAGTTTCCGTCCTCTTGGTTAAAGACGATGGTAACGCTCGCAAACAACTCACCTCAGCATCGGACACCGTTCTGTCTGCCAAATTGCGAACTTTGCAATGCAAGAACGCGGTCCCACCCAACTGTACCGTAGCGTTTGAGACGGTATTGTTGTCGTTCGCATCATTCACTCTTTGAAATTCGTCTAGGTTGCTGAACCACAGTGTCTTCCAATCCGACGGTATGCTATACGGTACGCGTCGATCTGAAACGATTTTGGAAAGAGATTCGAAACACTTTAACCCGTTCCTGCGACAATTTGTTAGAAATATCTTTCCATTCCTTAGGTATTTGATCATTAAACTTTGTTGGGTATACATAGGCTCCGTGAGAGTTTCATCAATGAATTCGTTGTATCTTATAAGATGGCGGGGAGCTATCAAAGGATAAAATGAAATGCTGTTTGAAACGCGGCTTCTTTCGTCTGTTTAATTTTGTCGTTTAGACTTCACCGTCTTACTTTGGCGTTGCTTAACGTATAGAGAGAATTGTTCCAAGTCTACGTTATACGAGAAGCGTGTTATTTTTGGAAAACTGAACGTCAAAGGAGATAGCTTCTGTGGATCGTAGAGTGAAAAAGAGTCGGTGGATGAAATTGTCGTATTGGGCTTTGGAGTAGATTCTCTCGTGCATCGTTCTATAATGTTTTATCCATTGGATTGTCCAACTAATATTTCATTATAATTACTTTTCAAGAATCTCAAATAATTTCCAATTCATTTGCTAATTTAAAATTGTTCTCGTTAATTAATCGAACACCGTAGATACTTGGACAAAGATATCAGGAATTATCGAATGCAACATCTCCTGTATAATTTGGAACATTACTTCGGTTTAACAATACATTATCGTTTCTACGATAATTACACGGATCAATATCAGTAATGAAAGATGTCGACTGTAAGGAACATTTTCGTAGTAGAAGAAGTTTATCGCGTAAAGCTGGGGACATGGAGAAATGGATAGACTACTGAGACAAACAGAGGATAATTCGAAAGTAACCGGAGTGCTTTGCTAAAGGGAATAGAGAAGAATGAGGAAAACCGGTGGAGTACGCAGAACGGAGTTGGTGCTGGTGAATATAGAAATCCGTAAATGGAAGGAGAGAAAATTGAGGAACGGAGAAGCAGGCGAAAGCAGGGGGTAGATGGTGGAAGGAGAAGGTGATGGAAGGGTCTAGGCAAAAGACAAGCACTTGAGACTGAACTTTGTGAGCTTTTGAATGCAGGGCATAAGCTACCTGCCTTTTGTTTCCACGAGACAATGCGAAACCTTATACAACGAGACAAGAAGCCGAGTCTACGAGGGAAAGGTGCTCCTACTTTGCTTCGACCAGTTAGTTGGGCAGGATTGTATTCTTTTCTTTCCTCTTTAAGTATTCCCAATTCACAGCCATTTTTGAGTGGGGGGCAAGTGCATACTAGAAAGGATTTTTCGCGAGGTTAGCGTGCTTTTGGGTATTTTTCCCTATTTCTCTCCCCCTCCCCCTTTTTCTCTTCTTTCACGTTGCTCTTGCATTCCACCCCACTCCTTTTTCTCAGAGGATTCCGTGTCTCCTTTTGTCGCGGAACAGCATTTATTTATTGCACGCCGGGGTATAGGCTTTATCTAATGCATACTTAATAGCATTAAAGTCCGCTCAACATACTTGACTTCTTGCACGAACGGATTTCGAGTACAGACGCCTTTTGCAGACTCAGATATACAGGGTGTACATGAAACCAAGAGGGAGCAGAGGTCCCAAGATCTGATAGGAAGCGTAATTTCGAGCAACGAAGTTTCGATAAACGCTTTATCCAACAGTGAGAGAATTATACGAGTTAATACGTTTCCCCAACTGGTTGTGTTACCGATGTCGCACCTTATTCCTCGTTTTGGTAGTTTCTACACGAAACGCGCCCTTTGTCGTTTACAACAACGTTTTTCACTCGAGCAACTAGACGAAGGTAAATCGTGTCTCAGGAATCAACCGATCATTAATTAAATCGTCTAACTAGATCGTATCCGAAGCTCGAAGCATTTGCTGAAATTAAACTAGGAAAGCCAGAATTGCATCGGGTAAAACGGATGCCAAGAAGTACAAAAGATCTTATATCCAGGTTGGGAAATACGGCAGTGGAAGATGGAGAAACGAGGGAGCCGAGCAGGTTAAATGCTCCGAGAAAATTATTTACCTCTATCGAGCGACCTGGCCATAAGAAGTGTCGGCAGGATCAGAAAGACCATGTACCACGATAGCCGGTCCCGCATCCTTGCGAGGTTTTGAGTCCTCCTGGAAAGAGAAAGAAAAAACGGGAAAGGTCGAGTTTTCAGTTATAAAGCAGAAATTCGTATGCGTCCGCTATATTCTCAATTGCCTCTTTGTTTTTCCTGATTTTTCCGGGACGGTGCGCGTTCGTTCCTAAATCGTCTTTTAAAGGAAAGCTCCCAAGTCGTAGATCCCAGCTACCCCTACCCCGTCGTCCCCTTTTTGTGCTCCGTTTTCACATGTTTCGTATGCATTCGAAACGCGAAAGAACTTATGTCTGATTTATAACAAATTGCCTTCGTTTCGTATGGCATTCTTGAAAAGGTCGAAGAAGCGATCCAAAGCCGAGCCCAGCGCGCCGCTTTTCAGCGATTTGCATATTAAAAGACCGCGGATCCTTTTGATATGGCGAATTTTAATTCTCTTCGGCATTTCTCTTCTCTTTTTTCCTTCTTCATTTTCCTCCCATTTCTACCGTGTTTAAAATTCGCATTTTAGAATAACACAAGGAAAGAAAGATAGGGAAAAAAGGGCGGAAAGTGAGAGGAATTTTGAAGGCTATCAGAGCAAGATAGACGTTTATTCGTTTCTACGCGATGTAATTTTCTCGCATTAAAACCACGCGCAGGATTCATCAAATAAAACCAACCGCTTGATTTTCCGTTCTTGGGGTATATTCATCGGGGACACGTTGAATGTTTTGCGGAAATTCAACGATGCCGAATTCGCGTATCATCTTCATTCGTTTTCTCTCAACGTCTACCGCATTCCCGACGCATTTGAAAATTCACGAAAATTCCAAATTTGTTTGTACGTTCTCAGTTTTTTTTTTTAGTAATTTCGTTTTCATTACATGCACGCAGAACATTCGCGTTTCATCTGCAATCTCAGTTTGCAACTACGTTTACCCTGTTTCCTTCGACGGTACTTGTCAATTATCTATGCGAAATCACAGTCGATTATATTTTATATTTTATTAATATTTTATTAGCACTTTTATCGTTAATTTTGCTTCATAGCAGGCTAGACGTTATAACTCGCACGTGGTCAGCTCGACTCAAGTGCTCTCTCTCTCCCTCTCTCGCAGTGTCACTCACTGTCCATTCGTTCTACCATTCACAGTAGTGTCTCCCAGTCTCGTTTCAGACTCCGTAACTCTGCTATTTACTTTTTTTTCCCCTCTTTTTTTCCCCCTCCATAACGCTAAAATGGTAACGAAGAGATTAATTCTTCGACGGTTACGCTGCCGACTCTGTTGGGTAACACGTCATTATTTGTCAATGCACGTGCTGATTAAACTGTTCACGTGGCGGAAATAGAAGCGCACACTTATTTCTTGCGGTCGATCGCCGGCAGTCGCGTTAATTGGCCCGTTAAAGTTCCGTTCGTCCGCTGCACGGAGCAAGAACCGTTTTACGGCTAATAAAACGAGACGAATGCAAATAGTTGTGATAAATCGGGCAAACGTGCCGCCTTTATCGCGAAAGGATCGTTCGCGTTAACGTTTAACCGCGTGTTTTCCACTCTTTCTCTCTTTTTCCCGCCCGTTTTCCCGCCCTCTTCGTCTACCTGCCTTTCGCCCCATCTAAATCCCGTTCCACGGACCGGATTACACCATAAAAATCTATTGTTCGAATTTTTACGTGGTGCCATCGTAATTTCGCACGATACGAACGTAAAATCCAGCTACTGCAAGGAGTACAGGGAAATCGGAAAAGTGAAAAAGGGGGGGTTGGGATGGGGAGGATAAAGGAAAGGGGGAAAAAGAGTGGAAATAAAGGTAAAACGTTTTAAAAGCGCCAAAATTGCTTAACGTTTATTTTTATTCCCCGTGCACGTACACGGTATAAAACGGTGAAATATTTTCACAAGGAAATGTTTATTACAGAGCGGATACGCGTGTATTGATTTTTAGAACGCGGTTGAAATTGCAGAAGCGGCAGGGCCGGGGACGGAATTAAAAATGGCGATGGGAAGGGGATCCGAATTAGTCGCGATCATTTCGGCAAATATTGGTCGAAAGGAAAGGCTCTTCTCGCGGCTAAATCCGCGATACCGTATGATTTAATGTCCAACGATGCTAAAATTGTTATTAGAGAACGCCGGAACGAAAATAAAGAACGCTGGCCAGCCATTACAGATAAACCGAATTTGCATTTATCCGGCGACGCCGCCGTTTTATTTAACGCGGTTATCTAATAATTTCCGCGCACGCGCTGTCCGACTTCGCGATTTTAATGCATCAAGACGCGTACCTGCGTCGCGTAATTCCATTAAAAATGCAGTTTTACGCGTGATCCTTTACACGGACACGATGCGCAGCGTGAAACACGTATCAGGAACGAAGAAACAGTGTTCGACTGATCGAAACGTAACGTTATACCGAATTTTAGGTAGAAATATTTGAGCGATCAAGCGGATCGACACGCGATACAAAAAATGCAGTCGCATCGTGTCATAACATAATAGGATGTATTCTACGCGGAAGCTTCGCAAAAAAAAAAAAAAGTCGTAAATAAAATCGGCAGCCAAGCTGTACGTCAAATATCAAACATTAAAATACGAGCAGAGGATTAAATAGTGAGGTTGTCTATAAGTTATAAATGCGTTTCTGTTTTACGATTCCATTGCTCTCGAAGCCGCAGGCTGGCGGATTGGTATCTCTACCTTCGAAAAGGGCACGGGATACTCCGGCAGGATTCTCTCCTCTGTTGCCAATCGTTATCCGAGATTTATTGTTTCCCGACGATGGCTGGGTCACGGAATCGGGTTCATTCTCCGCTTTGCCCTCGCGAGGGTTTCCATTCAAGCGGCGCTGCTTTGCATAAATTTCCGTGCTGATGCGACACGATATCAGATTGCCGTCGTGATAGAAATAGAATATATATATGTATATATATATATATATATATATATATATATATATATATGTATATAATATCAAGACGTAGATACAGGTATGCGTGCATACGCGCAGGCATGTACACGTGCGCACACGTGTTAAGCAACGTAACGCGTATGCGTAGGTATTATTGATTCGTTGGCAATATAATGCGCGCTGATGCAGGCCAGGCTAGCCGACACACGCTGCTATAACGTAAGTAGCTGGTCCACCTTTGCCAGGCGATGGTTCTAGATGGCAATTGGCTAGTTACAATAGCCCAGGACCGGCATACGGAGCCGGTCATATATGCGGTAAATGCACTGCTGATGAAACAGTTGTATGGCACGTACGTACACGCCTTGGTACGCCCGGTTAATGGAAACCTTTCCTTTGGCACATCGATCGATAAATGGGTCTGCAGGGTGCAGTTGTAAAGAGTTAGCATGCCGCTTGCATGTGGCGTCTGCCAATGGTTCTTACGTATGCATGGAATCGGCTAAGATTAGGGGCCTGGTAGGCCAGGCGAAAACCCCGGCAGAATTAAAGTGCGAGCGGTGTTTATTGCAACGGACACCGCCGCCGGCTGATATGCAACGAGAATACGGAACCAGCCGGAATTAGCCGCCGTTCTGATCCTTCCTGACCGGAAATGTTGCATTAACCCCCCAGCCAGCGTGAAACTGATCGTTTTCGTGTTCCCGCGAAGAAGCGGGAAGTTAGCGAAATTAGCCGCGCGATGGTTCCAGGGGAGAACACGAACAGGCGAATTGCTTTTCGGTAGATATTTACGATCACCATAAGCATGCCCCGAGATCGCACGATGGATAGGTTAACGCGGGGTACCGCTTTCGCTTTGCTCTCGATATATCTCCCCGAACATCCCCGTTCGAAGTTACATCGTTCTTCGTTGGATCCAGCGATTTACACCTCCGCTGCTGTTAAATGTAAAAAAATAATATCTAATACAATAACTCGAACGATGAGTATAGGCGCGGATTATCCTTCGAATCGAATCTCCCACCGTCACGTAGCAAGCCCGTTGTAATAAAACTCGGTGAAAAATTCCACGGTTTTATTACCATCGCGTTCCAGATCAGAGGCAGCGGCTTTGGAATAGTACCGAAATCGTAGCTAACTGTTCCCTCGGGATTCGCTTTGCAGTGCAAATGCATCCGTCTAAATCTTTGCGTCTTAAAGCATCCCTGGCGCGCGTCTCGCGTACGCGAAGAGGATAGAACCAGGGTCTGAACGCAGGTAGATCCGTGATATCGGTGGAACAGCGGTTGTATTGCGCGTGACTTCGCATGTTAAGTGCCATTACCGATGTACGTACGAGTATTCCACGTTCTCGTGCGCGTGTGTCGTTGGCTAGATGCGTAGGTACGAAACGAAAGCAGGTCGCGAACGGCTGGTCGTAGGGATCGAGAACAGGTTGTCGATCCGTTTGGCAGGGAAAGGATTTAGCAAATCGAGATGTTCCACCGTTGTTTACTCCTTTTCCTTCTCTCCTCGGCTCTCTTCTCTCGTCTCTCGTTGTTTCTCAGCTGCTCATTCGGACAACACGGTCCCGGACCGAGCACGTACGACCGCTCGCCCAAGGGCAACTGTCCACTTTGTTTGCCGGGCCGAGTGGCAGCGCAAACTTATACAACAATTTCGTTCTTAGTACCCTCAATTAACTTAAGAGCAATTAGCATTCGTTTCAACTCGAACCGCGGCGAAATGCCGTTCTTCGCTCGGACTCTTCGCGTGTGTCGTGCTTTGAACCCTGGGCTCGTGCATTCGACTCTTAACAACCGGTTGTCCGCTCGGTGAAGATTTCTACGAACGTAACGACAAAGCTTACGAATCGCTTATCTCTTTCTTTCCGCGAAATATATATTCCATTTCAACCCTCGACCCCCTTTTATCCTTAAAACAGTTTACGACTACTTAAAACTTCTCAAAGTACTATCTCATCCTTGTGTATACATAGCCGGATCGTCCGTAACGTTCCCTTATATTCTCCGGCGAAATCTTTCCGAACGCAAGATAGAGTTACGTGCGCAAGGTTGTGTGCTATTTGAAGCGAAAAACCTGAGTCAGATCTTGCAGGGATTAAACACACGGGGTGGCGCGCTATCGGGCACACGGGGTAGAACGTTCTACCGCGTTGCAACAACCTTTTGCATGACCTGGCCATTGTAGAACGTTCTGTACGCGAACCGAGATCGAAATGATCGGGACCCGGGTTGGATGGTAGTCATTAACGAGGGTTGGGTGCTACGATGTCGGTGGTTCGCGTCACGATTATCCAGCCCGTGATAATATCTCTATTTCATCGAGGACGTGACTCCGTTATACATACGTGATCTTCGCAGACGTCGGGACGAATATCGATAACCTTTCGGTAGTGTCATCCGTCAAAGTCTACTTTTCCGCTCTTTCGATCGGCTCGGCCTGTGGGGAATAGAAATTCCACGGGGACCGTCAGCGCCATCTTTTCCCCCTGTGGCCGTCGAGAGCTGATTTTCACCCATGGACTCACCCTCTCTGCCTTGCTCGTCATAAACGAGGAACGCTCCGTCGAAAATGGTGGTCCGCTAGCCGCGAGTCTCATTATTTTTAATTGAGGCGAAACTAACAGTTTCGGCGGGTGGATGGGGTGGAAAGAGGTTGGGCCGGCGAGAGCGGATATGCGCGAACGACTTTATTCCAGCACAATGACTCGCCGTGGAATGTCGCCGCCACGTTAATTATCTGCTTCGACGCGACGAAACATTTCGTGTTTTGCGGCCGCGAGAAAGGAGCGGGTTGCACTACCGCTAATAATTCCGTGCCGCGCGATATTGGATGATTGCCGCGTGTACGAGTCGGCTACGGGATGAAAATAAGCGGCGAACACATGGTGGCGTACGTGATTTATGTTCTCGGCGTTGATTCGTTTAATATTTGCGCAGCGATCGGCGATAACGACCGGTAACGGTATGGTAATTGCTGTGTTTCTTTCTCCCCGTGTTTTCCCTCTCCGTCGGTTTCCTACGAACTTTATGTTAATCGCGCGGCGATTCGCACGGCGAAATGACGCTGGTGCATTTCGAAACGTACGTATGCGAAGTGGATGACGAAGTCGGGAAAACTCGATACCGGTAAAAATAACAAGGAGTAATTGGAAGACGCGATAAGAGTGGGGAGACTTCTGATTTTCCGACGTGTCTTCGGGAATTAGTTCGGATCATGATATGATCGATTACCTAACACGTGAAAAGCCATGTTCGGTTGGAGTTCGCTTTGCTGTTTGAGTTATACGTCTATCAGGATGATGGCTATTCGGATATTGTTCACTGTACAAACGAGCTACAGCGAATGCGTTGCCATCTCATACTCCCGGTTAGTTGGAACACGTTCGTGTATTCTCGATTGGTATACTGTTCAAGATAATTAGGGAATTACCCTCGCGCATAATTGTGGAAAATTAATCGTATGTGAGAAATAGTCCGGAAGTCGAGTTTATCTTAATTACGAGAAGTAAACGCGCAACGTCGACTGCGAAAGTATCGGCCGACGAAGGGCGTTTCGTTTTTGTTCTTCCCACTGTAAAGAATGCCTCTCTCAAGAAAACTTATAATCCTATGCTTTTAATAAATGACCCTCGTAAATTACGCGAATTGCATTCCATATATTTTAAAACACGCTAACTTAATCTACGAACCTTGAAGGGTCGCTAACGTGTTAATTCCCTGAATCCAATAGAATCCAATAAAAAATTCAACAGGAATGATGGATATGTAAAAAGGAAGGGGAGAACCTTCGAAAGTGAAACTTGTCAGTCGGTTTCCTCTTCTTACGATACTCAAAGCGGATCATCCAAACACGATCGGACATACCCTCGACGTCTAACAGAAACGGTTAACTGTCCCTCGCGGTCCGGATGGTATTTATTAACGAATACACGGCCAGTAACGGGATAATTTGTTGCCTTCACCGAAAGCTCGATGGAATCGAGCGGATGATCGAGCGTACTTCGCACGAACCCACGTATCGCGGGATCTTGCGCGATACTTCCGCTTTGGGAACGCTTTGTTACACGAACGCGGTTACGCGATATCTTGGCCAACATCCTACGCGTTGCCGGCTTTAGAATGAAGCAAATAACCGGTGATAATCAGCAAGTGAACTTTCCACGCGAAACGACCCATTTCCTGATCGACGATCGATCCCGCGACCGCTTCTGATTCCGCTTCTCTCCGCCATTTTGTTGCTCTCGGAGGCCGTGCAGGTTCTCGTGCCGCGTAATCAATGCTAGCCGGGGTACCGTTCTCGCTATCAGGCTCGACGATAACGTGTCGTTTGCTTACGTACGACCGTCGACCGGTCGTAAAGTACAAAATACCGGGGGACCAAGTGGCAATAAAATAGTTTTCATTTTTACGAGTTCCTTAGGGGCTGTTAACTTTGCAATCGTCTCTTTATTCTCTCCCGAGCGCGCAGCCTGATCCGGGGATGCCGATTCGGGAAAGAGAGAAATAGGAGGTATAAAACGAACGAGGAGAAACTGTTTTCATATTTCAAACAGTTTATACAAGCTTGCTCGCTTACATTGTCCGCGTGAAATGGTCTGTGATATTTCGGAAATTAAAGGAAACGGAAGGCTGCCGGGGTTTGCGGTTCTGGGGACATGTTACCTGCGATATAGCTCTACGCTTTCGTTGCGGGTACATCTTGAATGCGCGAAGGTTAACTCGGGTTCTTTTTAGCGGGACGATTATTATTCGGTAGCGGGTATTTATAGGATAACGCGAGCAGAGATTGCGATTAATACGCAAATTAGCCACGAGCACCGCGAGGGTTGAGCTCCTTACTTTCAAGGATCGAGAAGTATTCTTAAGGGAGTTTGTTTGAGTTAATGTACACATACGCCCGATGAGGTATCGATTTTCTTGCCTCGGTGTCTAGATTTAATTCTACCTGATTTTACTTTCTCGGGAAAAATTGCTAAATTATCGTATATCGGGAAAGATTAATCGTATCAAACAAGACGTAGACGAGGGTCAGAGATGTTAAGATTAAAACCTTCCGCCGATAGAAATGTCGATAACCTAATTTACGCGGTAATTGCTATTACAGGAGAGAGAGTTCGCGAATAATAAGTATAAATATCCGCTACATTGTGAATTCTGCCATGACCGTGTTTTAATATCTTTCCTCTATTTTCGGAAACTACCAGATTGAAATATCGGATCATAATATTTGAAACAGACAATGTTAGCGGTGGATCATCCCGTGTATTTCGATTGAACAAAATTGCTTTGTAATTAGGGTTCGGAAGTATCGCGGTTTCGCGATTGCTATCGGGGATCGACGAAATACCAGGGACGATACCATTTCGGCGTGTATTTATTTTAGAAACGGGGGGAACGAACTCCGGATAGATATATCCGTAGATAAAACGGTTGTTTTTAGCGAAGCTTTATTTTTTTCTTTGTTATCGTTCGATGAAATCGAGATTCATTCGTGAACACGGGATATCGTTCGACTAACCGGATATGACGGCGATCAAATAAAAAAAAAAAGAAGAAAAATCTAATTTCTTATAAATCGACTAGTTTTAGGTATCATCTACGAAGTTAACCGATCGTCGTCCGATTTTCGCGAGTTAAACGTTCCGCGAATGTTCCTATGCAGCCGGATACTTCGTCAAACGTCTCTTTGGTAACAAAATAGCAAAATCTCGATGATCGTGGATGCCAAGGGATTATTCTCCGACGAGCTATCGATTCGCTCCTTTCTTCAGGCTTCTACATAAATTTCAGCCTGCCCTTCTCTCTTTTTCTCTTTGTATATGTGCGTGTATAATATATACTCGTGTATGTCGGGTTAGAGGCCTAAAGATTGAGCGATTTCGACGGTATCGATCCCTAGGTTGCTTGCGAAGCCCTTGCAACATCGTATGTCGAATGTGCATGTAAGATCCGCCATGGCTAAGCGTCCGTGGCCAACGCCTAGTCTATTTCACAGATATCGCGATACGAGAAAATTGAAATTTTACGGCAACATCACGGACGATTGTACATATCTACCGCGTACTTTTTGGCCGGCAACGGACGCCGCTGGAAATAGATTTCCGTTGCATCGATCCAATCCCGTCCAATCGATCCACTCTCTCGATCTCTTTTCCGGACGACGAATTTTTTTTTTTTTTCATCGACATCCACAGCGAAGCATTACTCGATAACGTAATTAAGTTAATAACGATCACGAAGTAAACGAACTTCGAACGTTCAAGCGTCGCATATCGACGTTACAGAGAGCGATTGAAGCTGTTTCTCCAGCTCGGAGTTTAAATTGGGAATAGTCATTCCTATTTTTCTAATATCTTTCCATCTTTCCAACGCGTGTCGTTCCATTACCATGATTATTATTTTTAATTATAAACCGAATTACCTCTGGCTACGAAATGCGGTAGACACGTAAACCGTGGTCGCCGACGTCATGCGCGCGCTATATTTAATCAGTGTAGGTTTCTACATCGAAATGTCGCTTCTTTGTCATTTCACGTGCTAAAAAAAGGAAAAAGGAACGCGACGGGTTCCAGCTCGTTGATTTCAAGTTCTAACCTTCGACTTATAATCCCACCTTTGGAGCTTTAATTTATAGTTCCGAACAGGAAGCGATCTCTCCGCTTTTCGAACGTTCCTCTCTGGCGTTTCGGTCAAGGATTCTTTTCGTTTTCGTAGAAACGCGCGTAAACGTAAAGAAAGACACGTATAATAAATGGACGAAGGATCGATTCCCCGTCGGGGATAGCGAATCTCGCGAGTCGAACGCGGCGTAACGGCCGATGGCGAAGGTAAATCCCGTAGCGTTAAAACGCGGATTCTCAGGGCTTCGGGGGCTGACGGGTTCAATTTTTCAACAGCGGCGACACCGGTTACCCCTGTCGGATCGTCGGGAACGATCACCCTGCGAAAGACTACTTGCTGCGGTATTTGCGACACTCGACACTCGAGAGAAGCCCTGTGGAGATAACGAAAGAGTTGGCTAGCCGGTAATAGGGCGACGCGAGTGTTGAAACTGTTGAACGACGGTTAAGGTAGATCTTTGGTAAAGTGATAGCAGAAGTGGCTTTCGTTTCTCATTTCTCGGCCTCGAGTATATCTCTATAGCGCGGTGGGAGTCTCGTGCCACGCTGGACCGCTCGTTCAACAACGATCTCGAGCTCGAACGTTGAGCAAAGGTTTGTCTCCGTTTAATGAGCAAGCGTACAGCCCGACGGGCCACGTGCTGCAAGTGGGAAAAGGAAAAATAGCAGCCGATGCGTTATTTTCGTCGGTTGCATATGTTCTTTGTTCGATTTCGTTAACCCGACGAGAGTTAGGTTCGAACAATTAACGAGGGGAGGCTACTCGACGCCCTTTCTGTGTACGTTTCTACGTACGAGTGTAATTATCGAATTGGTCCAGAGAGCGGATAATTAGGATCTGCTCGAAAGTACCGGGAGTATTCCACGAAATGTGGGTTAAATTTAGTTTTCTAGCTTGAACCATCGATTACTCTACGAACTTCACGAATCTCCGCTTTCCGCGATATTCGCGGCCCTGTTAAATATCGTGCGCAATTAGAAACCACGGTAATTAGAATACATCACGGAGCACGGGCATTTTTCTACGGAGACACGTGCTAAATTCTCTTCTTCGATTCACGGATACGCACGATGATTAGCCCGAGCCTTCCCAACGAACGAATATCACGAGCGCGGGCTTTTATCCGTTGTTTCGTCAACGTTTCAAAAATTTCCTGCCGGTTAATTAGCGCAATTGTTGTAGTAATTAGTTCGCCGTGAACTGGCCGGCGCGGGTGCATAAATAATTCCGAAAGTTGTAACAACGTCGTCGAAGCGTGCACGATTGTTGGCGGAAATTATGCAAATGAGGGGGGAGGTATCGAAAATACTGTTTCGTCGATTCTTTAATGGCCTCGCGAAGGGCGCACGAAGCAGGCTTCGAGTTTTCAAAGTCGCTTCAACTTCTTCCAACGAAATCCCCTGTATCTACGATTGCGCGATCGTACGGGTAATCGGGGAAGCGGATTTGCATCTCGTTAAAGGAATAATAAAACGGTAATTGGTATGGTCGATGTCGAACGAAGATATATCGGGACAAATGGAAATTAATTTCAGGTAAATGTCAGCGTTGTTTCAGCTCCTACCTCATTAATAACGGGGCGAATATCGTACCTCAAGGTCTTTCGGAGATCAAGTAATATCGCCCCGTTGTGTATCCCCTTTTCAATGGGCTGCACGACAAAAGAGAAAGTCACCTTGAAACCTCGATACTTACTCCGCCTAAAAATATTTCATACCCGGCAAAACTGAATGCCCTTTGTAATCGTGAAAATTCCAACGAACAGTTTTCCGATACCTCATTTCATTTAGGGGATATTCATTTGCGACGGCCCACGCGACTCGCTCGGTACTATACGACACGGTAAATATGGATTATGAGAGCAAAACGAATGAACCGAGCCTACTGTTTTGTAAGCCAAATGGGATTAACTGGTCGTACATAAGGGATGCGGTTTTTTCGTCGAGGCGAATTCCCGGCGCATTGTCGCGACGGTATCTGGCCAAGGCAGCTCGAAGAGAATAGCGTAGCAGGAAGTAGAATGGGGATTACGAGCAGGTGAATACTTCATTATGAAGCCTGCATGGAAACTTGCGGAATGATAATACTTTAACAGGCCAGGAGCATGGCTGTGGTCGTCCCGGTGGACTATCACCCCTTCCAGTGTCCCCGACCTTTCCTTCCCTTTGATGAGAACGGATTATTCTTAACTAGAAAAGGGAATATTTTTCTGCCCTCCATTTCCCGTCGTCGCTGCCTTACTTTACCTGCTGCCCAACGATAATTGTTGCTGTCGGTAGGAGGGAAAGCTGCCTCATTGTTCCAGCATTTTTATCTACGAACGAATGGACGAACGAAATAATACGTCGTATTCTTCCTTTTACCGCTAATTACAGCGGTTACTGCTCCTCGACTTCGGCTCTCAATTATTCCGCGCGCTTGTATTACCATAACCACGCGAAAGCAAAATCTTCCACCGTCTCGGCCCTCGGCTTCCCTGTCTTCCTCTTGCGAGTCGCTCCACGAAAATTTCTCCTCGATAAAAATGTACCGCCGGTAGCTAGAATCTGTATAATACGCGGCTGGCAAACTGGGTCAGGGGTCAAAGTTTACGCGTTTCGAGGTTGGAAACGAAGTACATACGTAGGCGATTCCTTTTCGTTCGTCTATCCCCTTCGCTCTCGCGTCTTAGACGTGACCATCGCCACGAGGATATCCTCGCGCCTCGTTGCATATTTTAAATACCGAGTCACGGAATAAAACGAATCAATCGACGTGACTGAGAGCTTCGCGCTTTAAAATTTACGACCTCGCCATGTTTCTCGGCGCAGATACGTCTCTATCAGCGGGGGATGACACCGGGACAACGACGCTCGGCAATTAACCTCATCCTCGTGGACGTTAGACGAAAGAAGTGTTGGCGGGAAACTCGTCGACGGAATCGGGGAGAATCGAACACGGAATTAGTCGTCGACGGTGTCTCGGAAAGAACGATACGGACACGTCCGGCCTGTACTCTCGGCTCGTTCCGACCTCGCCGAACACCCGGCTTCTCCGAGTAGTAAAAAGGGACGAGGGGAGAGACGCAGGGACAGGAGACACCAGCCTCGTAGGTGAATTGCTCCGCGGGATGGAATTGCTCGATAGAGATCCTTCGCAATAACCGGTCCATCCTCCTCCCTTTCGCCCCTCTTGCTTCGACTTCCCTTGTTTCCCCGTTTCAGTTCCACCTTCCAACCCGTGCTCGTTGCTTTTGATAACTTGCTCCGACAGCCGGCTGACCGTGCCCGTCCTACGATCTTGTATCGAAGGCACGTATCGTTCTGTCACGATTTATCATTGAGATAGCTGTACACGGCCAACGTTGTTGCCCGCCGCTTCGGCCGATAAAGATCACGTACCTACGTTCGTCCACGAGGATCTACGAGAAAAAGTCCCGCTGAGAATTGCCGCGCAGGCGGACCGATCGATCGATCCTGGTCATCGATACCACCTCTCTATATCCTCCAGGACGATACGCGACAACGATCTACACCTGCGTTCGAAAACATCGCTGGTTGTACCTTTCCCGGTGGCTAATTTACATGAAATTTAGCAAAGCTGATTAACCTTGGGTCTATTCATCTTGCGATATCGAGAAAAAGCTGCGTTAAATCATCGTAGACCATCGTATTTCTATCGTACGCGCAGAATTCGGATATGGAAAGTTATATTAATAGTTTAAAAGGAAATAATCATAGTGGAAGTTTCGTATCTCTCCAGCTGAACTTTCGTGGCAATCGGTAACCAGGGTCTCTCGGAAGAATACCCAAATTGGATGTCGTTATGTCGTAGATGGGTATGCAAAATACATGCACGGGGTCGCATAATTTCCTGGGAATTGGGTTTTATTAACGCCACCATACCGTGACTCGGAACGACGCTATGGAACTGCTGACATACCGAGCGAGATACGAGGGGAGAAAGCGACGAGGGTTTTACGGTTGGATTAAAGAGATTGCACCATGGTGCATAGTGGCGATGCCTACGGGGGCTGACGTCGAATCGATGACGTTTGCGAATAGAGACGAATGGAACGAGGCTGGCCGCGTTGTATCTTGGCAACCGCTCCATTGGCCACCCGTACACGGTCATAGATCACTCGCTTCCCCTAATCGTTTTTCAAAACCATCTCGAGCCATGGCACGTCTCCGTTTAACGGAGAATGATTAACTTCACCCCGCGTCAGTTTCATTCCCGATTGTCGTCTTCGGTCGGTATGTCCGATCCGTGTAAACGGGGGCCAACCACCCTCGGGATACACGTTCGGTCCCCCCCCTTGAAATTATCGAGCTTCGGCTGCGGCGGTGATAACCTAAATTTTCGTCGGAACTGGAGGCACTTATCGTTTGTTCGGGATAGACACGGAGTATCGGTATTCCCGGGGAGAAATTTCTTCTCGGACCGGAAAATTGCCGCTACTACGCTCGGATGTCGCGCTGTGTGTCCGGATGTAAAGAGGCCGGGGACTGTAAAGTATGAAACGAAACCGGCGAGACCGGTCCCGTTGAATATGCATCGTCCGGAAGTAAACGAATACTTTCAATAAATTTACAGTTTCTTGCTCAAAGGAATACGTAATCGCGTAGTTTTGAGGCGACTACTTCGCGTAACACGGTCGACCCCATGAGCGAGCCGTGTACGCCATTCCGGCTGGTCTTACGCGCCATCAAGCGGCCGGGAATATTACGTGGACGAAATCTGCATAAACAGCCGCGACGAAAGTAGCAGGTTGGCTGAAGGGGTTGTAAGGGGCGTAGAGACTAGAGGGGAAGGAACGGGAAGTCGTGGTGTAAGTTGGCTCATCGTAGATACACTTTCCCGGCCTACACTTTCCATTTCACTTCTTTACACGGCTGTTGATTACTTCCGACGGGGTTAAGCAAAGCTTCGAGCAGAGCTTCTTTCGCCGGGGACAAGTGAAAGAGGAGAAAGGGAGGCCGGCTGTAATGCCTCTGGCACCCTATTGTATCAACTTTCAAGTTCAGACCATAGAAACGCCGCGCTCCGTTTTTCGCCCGGGATTCTATCATTCGCTTTCCCAGTATGAGCCTGTCGTGCCTAATTCTTTCGTTCCTCGTTCCCCTCAACGGGAATCGCGTCTCCTTTTGTTCGCCGGCTAATTCAACGCACGCTCTCGCCGTATCGTCGTTGCAAGAGCAAGAGACGCGGGGATAATGCGATTTTCGGCAAACCGAATCTTTACAGGTGACTCGATCCGCGTCTCGGCCGGGTCTTTATCTGTTTCCTCGCCAACAACTATCCTTTCTTCGTGCCACGTTATTCAAACGATTATTCGGCCGATTATTCAACCGTTCTGTAACAGCGGAGGAAGGGAAAGTTTGCAAAGACAGGCGAATGGAAACGAAAAGCCGCCCGTTGGCTCGGAAATATGACGTTTTTCAATGTAACGTCCAATCGTTTTCGCAGTCTGGCCGAATCCTTTCTGTTGGCCGAGGACTCGTTTCTTACGATGATGAACGGCGCCTGACACAAGAAACCAATTTTAAGATCAGCTGCTACCGGGACGAATGATTACCGAATCCGGCTACGATCCGCGAAGAAAGATCATAGAAAAAGCGAATGGGCTGTGCCATCGCCATCTATATCGGTGTTCCATTATTCTCCACGGTGTCTTGACCGCTTGGATATCTGTTTTTCCCATCTTCTTCCTCTGTCTTACCTCCCTTTCTTCGAATATCGCATTTTTTTCATCAAACATGTCCGACAAGTACCGCGAGTTAGCAAATCATGAAGTAATTTAGCTGGAAAACGTTACTAAACTTGCCTTCGAGCTGTAACGAGGTTCTAGATTAGACCATCAAATAGCGATTGATGGCGCGACACCCCCATGGGTGCATCTAATATTCCAACTTGCTGAATAGAGAGTGAACCAAGGTTAAGGTATACCTCTCGATACTTTACAAGCTTTCTGCCATTTCCTAATTATCCGTTATCTTCTCTTACGGTGCCGTTTATCGATTCGTTAATTATCTCCTTAATACCAGAAACGTCAGGTAATTCGAGATTTAGTTCTAGAATTTAGTCCGCGTTTAGATCAGGATCGGAAATAATTGTGGATTTCATTGCTTTAGAATAAGAGGCGCTTATAAACCATTCGGTGGAATAGTCGACTAAGCGTGAAAGGACCGTGGAGCACATGGTCGATGATGGGTGTTGTTTTGGGTTAACTCCTTCTCCTACAATATTGCGCGAGCGATTTCCTGGAAAGGAAATCTGGCCAAACACGAGTCTCACGGGTGAGAATCATAGTTCGTAGCTAGGACCCAACGTAAACATAGTCGAGCTCTAGTTGGCTGGAACAGGCTCGAGGTTAATTTTCCAGGATGTTTTCCTGTCTCAGTTGCGTGTTATACTTCGCCGCTTTCGGACGAAAACGGTTGGACGCGTGACCGAGTATGTTGTTGATTATGGCACGGTCATCGGAACGTGGATCGCTGGACAAGGGATTTAGCGTCTCTCGTCGAGGTTCAACGAGGGATTGCTAGCCAGCGGCAATTTTCGTACGGGCGTTCGAATCTAGTTTCCCGGTGTCTTCGATTTTCTACGAGAAAAGTGTCCGAAGCTGGCCCACGCTATAAACTTAGGTTCTCTAGTCAACTACCTGGCGTGGACAACGTTCACCCCGTGGTCACTCACTCTCTCTCTCTGTTCGAGACCGTCGCTGGAGGCTGCTTAACTACTGTGTATGTTCCTGGGGGTCCCTTCCGGTTTCGACTACTTCCGCGAACGTTGTCTATCCTGCGCCAGCGTTGGGAAATAATCTGTCACCCTATGGGCCGCCTTTCGGCTAAACTTCCTCGGGATATATTCTACCGTGATGAAATTGCCACTCGGAGAAGTTTTCGTATCTTAGCCGGGTAACTCAGCGGCGAGGATTCTGCCGGAGAATTCCGGGCACCGACAAGATAGAGAACGCGAACCATTCGAGAAGTCAAGAAATTCCCGGTGATAAAAAATAATAACGCACGGGCCATCGAAAAGGAGATTTCGAAAACAGGGAAATAGTAGGAACCGGACGGTTGTAAAGAAATTCCAACGATAGAAAGTACGAAGAGAGAGAGAGGGAGCAGAAAAGGAAGTTCGCTACTTAAGAAGAATCCCGGGAATAAAAAATATGCAACATGCGATGCCGGCGAAAAAGAAACGCAGAAATACGAGAGAAAGGGATTCCAAACAGTGAAAGGATTTTAGTAATAAGGAAACAGAACGAGGACAGCAGGGGGGAAGAAAATGCCCTGGGACAAGGAACATCAAGGACGTCAAAAAGAAAAATTCAACGGTAAAATGCAGTATACAGCATGAGGACACACCGCACAATGGGAATCGCAAACAAGCACCATCAACAAGCAGAGGGAACAACGGTGGAGTAGAAAAAAAGGGGATAAAAACAAGAAAGTAAGATATACGCGTATGTATATGATAAAAATCGAAAGGGGAATGAATTTGGGGAACGAGGATGATGCTTTTACGCGGAATCGGGTTGAATTTACAAAGTCAATGGAAAAGCATGCCGTATAATATCGGTGTTATTAACTTTGTTTGATCGATATTACCTGTTTATTTTATCCGGCATATTTTCGATGCAATTGACAATGATAATTACCACGGTGCTCCGAATGATAATGGTATTCGAGGACGGGCTGAAAGCCGAACAATTTTTAACACCCCTTTTGTATTTTCGAATCGATCTTCCTTCCATTGAGAGCGATTCAATAGCCGTTGAATTTGTTCGCTCGAATTAATAACTCTCGATATCTTTTTCTCCCTTTTAAATACTCCGTGACTAATATCGTATGTAATTCGAAGTCATTAAATAAGAAAAAAGGAAGGAAGGGAGAGGAAAAATAGTTCCGGATCGATGTTCCGGTATTTGCAGTTCCCCATTGCTTGAGCGCCATCTCAATTTGCAGTGCACAGGAGGGAATACATGTCGGACTTTTCGTTCAAACACACTTTCCATTAATTGAATGTACATCCATTAAGTGGGCCTCAAATAGTGTCTCTCCATGTGTACATATTTTGTTGGGAATGAATCAGAATGATTTTATAATAATGTGTCTGCTAACGTATCGAATCGATGGACGTAATTAAATCACCGTTAGTCCAATATTAATATCAATTCTAATTCACGATCAATTTAATAAACACAGCAGCCCGCCCCTATTGCAGGATTTTGCAAATGCGAATTCGGTCTGCAAATATGCCCTGCCTGTTGTTTCTATACGTATTAAGTTAACTGAATTTTGCTCGGGGAAGTCTGTGGTACGTTTCCTCAAACACACACAGGATGTTTCAGAACCGTGTATGATCGATCGGACGATAACCGGTGACGAAACGGGCATCGCACATATGTAATAAACGTACATTCGGCCGTGCGTTATTTTCCACCAGCGAAGTTTTAAATATTCAGGCATTAGATGTCGATGAACCGCTCGCCGCCATATTGATTTTCTCCTGCCGCTTTCGACCAAGTTTCCAGCGAGAAATCGTTCAAATTTTAATGCGAAAACAGACTTATGTATATTCCACGGCTCGTTTAATATTCGATTCGTTACTTAAAGTATTGCGAAAAATCGGGGAAAAATTGCAGCTTGAAATTTCAAGCTCCGACGCGAAGTTCCAGCTCGATAACGGTGTTCGGCTATTGATCGGGGAATATTCCTTTCATCGTCCCTTATTACTTTCGGATTGATTGATCTACGGTTCCGAAGCACCCTATACGTGTCTATGTGACCGTGGATATCGACGGATGCATCGAAGTAGCGTTGTCATGCTGGTCGATAGAGGCGAGAGGAGAAGAAGAAGGCAGCAGGGAGAAGGAGAAGAAACAAACGCTCGCGATATCGTTCCACGGTGCTTTGGTCTTCGTGCTTATCGAATCGCGTGTAATGCAACGCGAAATGTTCGCATTTCGCATGGCCGTCGACACATCGAGGGTCGTCGGCAGATAAGTGTTCCGTTTTGTCTACATCGATTAACCGCATCGAGACGCCGTGAAAAATCCGACCAAGCTCTAACGAGGGTTTCACGAATGGTTGCATCCGTCTCTGTGTTATTGCTCATTGATTTTCTTCGCTTAATTAATATACAAGAGAAAGCCGGGAAGAACGATTATATTACCGGGGTGTAACTTTCAAGCTGCTCTTCTAGTTCATCGAAATTCATGATAACTTGGCGTCGACGCCTACGTAAGATTCCATCGCGTTAGCTGAAGGAACTTGGTCGCGAGTAATTGTTACAAGTCGGACAGGTAGCAACAGCGATGTCTAAACACCTCAATCTCGTCGAGTTTCAAGACGTAACCTGTACATCGTTTCAAAATTGATCGGAATTTGTTGGAAATTCTGGTGAAAATTAAGGATAGCTAGAGTCGACGTTAACGGAGCGTGTCTGGATGGTGGAAGGTTAAGAAGACGGTTAGAAAAGCGAAACGTCGTTTTGGCACGTTAACCATTTTGATTCTATTTATAAAATGGCGGCGATCCGATATTCGTTAGCTAGCAGGTTCTTATTTCCCGCGGCTGAGAAGGCTGGCGGTTGTCAGAGAACGGATGTTCACCAACTTTCTACTTAAAGCAATATCCCGAGGACCGCAAAAATCTCGGCCATTAGAGAGTTCCGTGACGAGTTCCTCTTTCTAAGACGTCAACTTCTGCGGGGGAAAATTCTTTTGTTCGAACGGGGCCGTATGTATGGACGCGCTGTCGTATAAAGGGGATATTTTTAAGCTCGGGAGTAGAAAAGCAGCTTGCCCATTGAAGGACGCATTATACGGGCAGAAAATAGTCCGTCATAGACTCGGAGTGTTTCCTCCTTAATTTGAAACGTCTCCACGCTTTCTTCCGACGTTAGCGCGTTTATTTTTCAATTCAGGTTAATTTGCGGATACCGTTCGTGCCCGTTTTGCCCCTTTCTCTCGTGGAAAATCGCCAATGAATCACGGTCCGAGTCTTAATCGCGCTTTTCTTTCGAAAAAAAAAAAAAAAAAAGAAGAAACCGGCGGAGAGAGGGAAGAAAGAAAGGGCTGATAGAAGAAGAAGAAGAAGAAAGAAGCAAGAGCTTTTTGCTTCCATTAAACGGCCTCGGTTCTTAATTGTTAGCATTAGATATTTATTGTTCGCAAGATAATGCCGCTTTCGCTATATTTTGTTCAACCAGGTGTATCACTGTATTTGTATCAAAAGCAGGGAGACAGGTTAAATTTATGATACGGCAGTTGCTTCTTTGTTTCTTTGCAGCTCGAGGATTTTCGTGTCTCGTTGTTTTAGCGTTCGCCGGTTATCCACCTCGAGTCACAGGGATCTCAAATCTGAATAACGATCTTTTAAATTGCGAAATACCTCGTATAACTTCCGATAACAAATATATTTCCGATGGAAACGCGATCGTCTTTCTCCTCCCTTTATTTCCTTCCTTNTTTTTTTTTTTTTCTTCTTTTCCTTCCTCGCTAAGAGCACAGAGAATGGAGGCCTCAGCATCGCCGGAATGGCCTCGATCGATGAGAGAGAAGCGTCGCTCGATTACTTTCGCCCGATGACTCCGTTTACCATGGGAGTGATTAATTCGACGACAGGGTCGCGGCAAAAGGTTCTCGCGAGGCCGAAAAAGAGTTCTCGACAAAAGATTTTAACTACATCATTATTTCGATTATACGGCGGACTTTGAATTTCAATGGGACGTCCTTCGCCTCGGCTAGCCTTGTCCCTTTTTCGTCCTTTCCGTCCTCGCCTCTCGTCACCCCCTCTCTTCCCTCCGTCACGATAGATAAACGTTTATTCGCGGGAAATAACTTTTTTAATAGATTTAGATTTCAGCCGACTGGACCAGACCCAACCAGGTACTCTTTGCGAGCGCGAGCCTCGTTACCGAGCGCTCGAAAATGTTCTAATTGACTTGAAAACTTGGCGACCGCCACAAAGAAACTTTTTAACATCCTGATTAACGTTAAGCGACGCGGATATTTAATTATAATTGCCAGGTTCGCCGTTTGTTCGGCGTTGCGTGGTCAGGTGAATAATCCTGTTTCCGGTGTTGCTCTTCCGGCTCGCCATTGTTACGCGGATCCGGCAAGATGCCGTTCCCGTTCCCAACGATTCCGCCGTTTTACCGTCGCCGCTAATAAACGCGACGAAAAATTAATCACGACGTTGTAAAGTTTCACGGTTAATTAAATTCCGCGGACGACGCGTACAGGCACGGCGAGCGCGGAGGAACCGTCGCGACGCCCGGCGAGGAACTGGAATCAGAACGGATTTCGCGTGTGTGCCGTGTAAGCAGGTGACTTTATGGAACCGGCGGCAAAAACATTTTTGAATTATGCCCGGGTATTTCCCACAGGTAATGCGTCAAGGCTTTTTCATTCACGTCGGACACCCAGACACCGAGAGAGCCGCGGAGTAGACTCGAACTGCGCGGTGAAATATTTTCCACGTGTACACACGCGGTCATAAATGCGACGCCTTCGCTCTCGGGAGTATATGTGTGTCACGTGTCTATATGTAGATGCGAACTTTCATACGGAATATAAACGAGACGGCTAGGAAACGTCGCCGAAGAGTGTCCTTTCCAATCTGCACAAGCCTCGAGTATCATCGATGCTCTTCAGACCCGGCGAAACAGACTCGGTGAATGTAGGTTGATTCGTCATCAAGGCCTGATCGATTTAACCGGATCGAATCTGCTTTGCTTTCTTCATTCGATTTGCATTACCAGAGTCGTTAACGCATTGTTCATCGAGGTGCATCGAGGATGAAAATATCGCGTCTTCTGCCTCGGTGTTCCCGCTAGCGTTTCTTATTCATCCCGGCAAGTAATCGAGCCGACGACTTCCGCTACGGGTTTTTATCGCTTTTAAACATCGAAATTCGTCGAGCAAGCCAATCCGATCGGTCCTCCCCTGAATCCTAGGATTTCGACATCTCGCCGATGCCCATTTTAAGCGAACAACGCGAAACGCCGGATAACAATACCCCGAATTTTTGCGTATTTTTGAATCATCGCGGAACACGGCCGGATTTTTGAGCACCGCGGGTTTAAATAGAACAAAACTGTTTACCGTGTCGGGGATTAATGATGCAGCAACATAATCCAGTCGCTTTTTCGTATACATCTCGCGTATACCCCGGACAAGAAGAATTAAAGGGATTACACATAACTTGAAAGTAAAATCTCCGTGCATAAAAGTTTACAGAAACTCGTTTCATTGTTTCAGCATTTCACCCCCTCTCGTTCTATTTCTCTATCTCTCAACGTATACGTATAGTTCGTAACATTTTTCACACGCGTATAGTTTGGAAAGGCAAGAAAGAAAACGGGGAAACCCACGCGTTCCCCTTTTAACTCGTCTTCGGATATCTGTCCAAAGGACGTGTATATCTTTTCACCGTTCCTCCTTTTTCCCCTATTCCTTTTTTCCTCCCTTTGCACAAACACGTAATTCCGAAACCTCGCGTACGAAGCTCGGCAAAGAATAAAATTCGTCGGCAAGATTACAGCTATATTCGTTATTTAAACGGTGACGCTGTCGGATTGGAAAGAACGAAGGCGTGCATTGCCCGTAAAGCAGCGCGAGGAAGAAAATGGAAGGGGGCAGCAAAAACGTTCCGCGCGATATTTTGTTATGCAAAGGACGGAACACGCGACGAGCAAGCGACGAACAAATGACGAACAAACGACGAAGAAAAGGAACACGCGTATTTCCATAGATATGACGGGATACGTGGACGTTACCGGTGGTAATGAAGATCCGCGTTACGCTTGTAAAACTGAATTACAAACGGCGCCGAAGTTCGAATTAGGATTCCACCCCCGGCTGTCCCCTTCGAGTTCTCACTCGTTCCAAAGTTTTTGATGCGACGGCACGGAAAAAAGCTCGCCACCCCCGTATTTACATCTAAAAAAGTTCCAGTTTTACCGGCGACGCGATAATATAAATATTTATGCCACCAACAAGTGGCAAGATCAAACGAAGATAACGTCCTCTCTATCTCGTTCCTTACCTCGATACCGATATTAATCGCCGTTCCCTCGATTAACAAGCGCCAGAGAATTATCGGCGCGTTTGTGTTACAAGGAATATTCGTCCAACTACGAAAAAATTCGGATTTTAATGGAAGTTTTTGTACGCGTAGAACATAACGAGTTCTACGCGGAGCGGTCTTTTTTTTTTACGAGCGCGGGAAAATCTTTTTAAGGCAGTCAAACAGACCCTCAAAGTTCCAGTATTTTTTCGTGCCCCGATTATAATCTTTTTTCGCAACAGAGCGATACAGCGGTAAAAAGTAAACCCCTTTTTGTCGGAAAAGAGATGTATAAAAACGCGTATTATATATATATAATTAATGTTCCATTTGACCCCTTGCGGTACAGCGACGAGACTAGCTCGTCGTGAGTTTTTCATACCAAGCCACGCAAAGACACGTTACCTTCGTCACGCTAGTCGAACTATACGTAACGCGTTTCAACAAGATTCATAGGAATTCTAAAAACTCGCATAATTTCATTCCCGACCAAACAAATCCACCGTTTCGCTGGCCGAAAGTTACACGCCTCTCCGGTGCGCCATTTTTTATAATTAAATTCCAGCGCGAGGCTGAAACTATTAAACTGCACGTCCAAATAATTTCCATTACTATTGGAACGTGGAAAAAGAACGTAAAGGGAGTTTAAACAGTTTCGAGAATACTTTTCCAAGGACGTCTCGGACGTTACAAGGTCGTTATCATAGTAATGGGAAAAATGCAGATGGACAACTTGAACGGGACGCACACGCGTGTAAAGTTGCACACGCTGAGAAATTTTAACAAGACCAGCCAGCTGCTGCTCGTTCGCGAGCAGTCGGATTCCCAATTGAAGATTCGCGACCCGTTCGCCCCCGCTTGTTTCGATCGTGTTTGCCAATTAAGTCGGAAACTGGTAATTGGCGGGTCATCGATTGATTACGGACCGGCCAAATATAACAACAAAGGACCCGCGTATTCCGCGTGTGCGTGCGTACACGCGCGTGTCTACGCATAGAACGTTCATAAGACGTCCCACCGGTCCCCGCGGATATCCAGCTTTCGAATCGAGTGGGACGTTAATTAAGAAGGAAATTAGCCCGGCGAAGTTGACCATTTTCGGGTAATTTGGAAAGGAATTAAAGCCACGGCTGCGGAACGACAGAACGCCGAGGAAACAAATTGCAAAATACAACGGGCCATTGCCGAGACTGGGTAAAGCGTATTACTTTCGGAACGAGTCCTCGAAGGGCAAGAGCGGGGAAAATGGAAAAAGTAAAAGCGAGGAAATTCAGGTACCCTCGCGTTGTTCCCTTCTTACGTTCGGCGAACGCAGTTCCGGGGCTTGAGTCGTTTAAAGCGAGATACGATTTACGCAGCTGGCGTTTCGGCGATAATTTCTCCAATGGCTGACACGGTTATTCGAAAGTATTAGATTACTCGATATATTTCGCGGGTATATACATATATGTTCGGTAGGACGGGGCACTGATTATTTCTATCGGATACACCGGTGGTTTATTTTCGTTTCGTTTCATTTCGCGTCATGTATTCCGTTATATCACCGGAATATTTCATAGTATTTTCGACTGTTATAGGCTGTTATGCAGAAAATTGCGTCGCTAAAACGAGGTAGCTTATGAAGGGAAAAAAGAGATTACGTACTAGGAAATAATTGGCCCGTGGACGATGACGAATAGCGCCGTAGTTTGGGAAAGAAAAGCGTCGCGGGGGAGAAGAGCTCGAGGACGACGACGTCGGGGTATGAAACGTACCGTGCGCCGGGTCGATTAATCTCCATAAGAAGAACGGAATTACAGAAGTTTCGATCGGTGATAGGGCGTTGGTTTTTTCTTCGCAGCCCGTCATCGGCTTATGTGATAACGCAGCAACTGTAATACGGATATCCCCTTCGTATTACGTTCGTTTAAGCAACAACGCCGATACGAGATACCGGCTTACGCATGGATCGTCATCTATTGATCTGCGCTACTAGAACCGGCAGAATTTCAATTGTACTACAGAGAAGGATATGTTTGCCAAGCGACGCTTTATAAACGCGCCGGCTGGTGACGTACGACACGCTCTTCCGTTCCGATGCGAACGCATCGAACTGCAAATTTCATTATTCGTTAAAAACATTCCGGCAGGAGTCTCGCGGAGCGTGTACGTACATCGAATGGAAATTTTCTAAAGACACGCGAGGAATATCCCAGTTTATTTATAATTCCGATAAATCTCCGGGCACGGGGAGATCTGTTCAGCAACGTTGTCGTTTCCCACTAGCCAGCCGAAGATTCATTCGAAAGTCTATCGCTTCATTCGGCCGCGCGTTCACGTGGAAATCGGAGAACGATTTTCCGCGGAACAGACGACGTATCGAGTGTTACCGATCGCTGTCGTTACACCTGCGTTCATCCACTCGAATTTCAACGCGAAAGAGAGAGAGAAAGAAAAAAAGAGAAGGGAAAGACAGAAAGGCCGGCGGAGGACAGGGAAGAAAGCAACCCTTTTGTCTGGCAAGTCGAGGATGCACCTTTTGTGCAGGAACCGATGCCGGTCTTCGGACACGGCAGCCGGGACAAATTGTAGCCGAGTGTTCAACGGGAAGTGATAAAACGCATCGAATCGAAAACCACGGCCGGACCGGCCATAACGCAATTTCGTTCTTATCTCTCCCTCGTATCGCGTTTCATTGTTCCCGCCTCGTCCCTCGCGTGTACACGCTTCGGAGGACTTATCGCGGTTCGTGCCACCTTTATCTGCTTAATCCAATATTTCGTTCGTACCTTCGCCCGTTTCCCGCTACGACTTGGCGCAATTGCAAACAAAAAGGAGGGGAACGGAGCGACGCGGGGGACGAAGACGATTGGAATAACGGCTGGCCGCTGCGGGAACGGAAGTTCGGTGCCATGGGTTTCTCCTCTCGGTCGTCGAGAGGTCGATCACTGGTAACACTGATAGTCGTCGGGACGCGTATGCACGTAGGATCGCGACGCCGGGGCGATGAAACGAATCGCGGTTCACTCGGCACCGCGGCGGCTGATTGGATTTAACAAATGCGTCCTGCAAACTAGTTACACACCGAGGGGTCTCTGGCTCGCAGCGTTCGCGATTTTCCCCCTCTGGATTAAAATGCGATCGACATTTCCCTCGCAACGACGACAATTTCGCGCACGACGCGCCGTCGCTCCGTGCCGCGCCGCGATGAATGCGCGCGCGATGCTCGTCGTCCCATCTTTCCCGCACCCGGCCGTTCCGCGGAATATTTCATCGGATTATCGGTGTCGTGAAAACGATGAAACCGGCAGGTGGAAAATTTCGTCTAGAAATTGCTTCTCGTCCCGTATTAATCTCCTCCGCGATGAAGTCGTTGTATCCGGTCGTTAAAACGCGTGTCACCGTAGCTGCGACCGTGTTTGCTGCCGTTGGGGGTGGCGGCGATGGTGGTAGCAGGTTTCTGCCCGATTATAGTTCATTTGCGGCCTGCCGGATGTAACGGGATATAAAGCAAAGTACCGCGTTTTCATTCGGCGCTCGTGTTTTTCACTCGAGTGGAACGTTATCGGATCGTTGTAATTAACCGGCCTGTAATTATTAGCGTTCGCCGCGCTCATAAAAAATGCAACTATTCTCATCGAGCCGGCCGATGGGACGGGAGTTAAAGCCCCCGTGCTCGTTGTTCGGTCATCCCTTAAATATTTAACGAATTAAACGATCCAGCTTCCGGCTGGCCGGTCATTCGCGGCTCTTGTAAATTGCATTAACGTTCAACTCTATGTTTCCTTCCGCGCTCCTGCACGCGCCGTTCAACCCGCCTAGGAAGCTTCCGCGAATGCGCCACGGTTTGATAAACGATTGAAGCATCATTGCCGAGACGATGTATCTCCGCTGCTGCGTATTCATATACCGGCGGTCGTTAATAAAATCCGTTCTCCCGACCGGAGCTTGCCGCTTCGTAGGAAAATAAATCACGAGAAAGGTAGCGCTCGTCCCCTCGTACCTTTGCGAGCGTCGTGTACGTTCCAGGTGGATCGTTGGTCCCCGATCGTCGTCGTTGCGAGACAGTTCCGACGCTTCTCGGCCGATCACGTATCCTGGATCTCCGTGTTTTTATTAATTTCCACGGTTCTCGGAGAAATTGGATTTAGCCCGACGACAACGTCGGAGTTTTCTTTTAATCTCGATGAACGGAGGGGAGTTAAGAAACGGAAATGCGTTGTCTTGGCGGGAGGGGATGGAAATGCGCAGCGGTTTTAACGTTATCTCGCGGGGGGCATTCGCGATGCTTGCGAATTTGCATCGGCCGTGCGCCGCGCAAAAGGCGGCAGCATCCGCTTGCGAATAGCATTCCAAACGATCCGACGTGATTAAAAAGTCGCAGCCACTTGCTCTCCTAGCAGGATTCCAAGCGTCGAAGTGGGCTACTGAATAATTCAATGAACGCGTGTTAATTCCCATATACACGGTGAACCGTCAGAGACACGCGAGCGCTCCTGAAATTTTGAATTGTTAATCGGATCCCGTAGCCCAGTTTTGAATCATCCTCGCGGCACGGGGCACGCCATTAATTACTTACGCTGTGGGCGAAAATTTCGGGGCTAATTAAAAATAAACACGTTGTTTAGCGGCGTTCGTTCCGACGGGTTCGTCGTCGTGTCTTCTACACGACACGTACTTGCGATCGAGTTCAATTTTCCCGCGCTTTTCCTCCGCCCCCTTTTTCGATTACAAACAGCACGCTGGAAATAATCGTCGCGTGTAAATATTCCCGTTCTTACATTTGTTTAACCGCTTCATACGCCCCGGATCGACGCGCGATTAGGCAAATTTGTGTAATCGAGATAAAATAATTACCAAATTTATCATCGCTGCTACGAATGTTTTCAACGGCAGGGAGTATTTTGTTGTATTTTCGCCTCGACGTTTCGCGATATTACGGCAAACGTAACAGGCAAATATTATTATTAAATTAACGTCATTTTTTTTCGAACCGGAACGGGTACAAAGCAAACACCGGCGCGAAGAAACATCCGCGTGGAAAAATATCGCGAATCGCGGTGTTTATTTCGCGCGGAACACCGGTACCGGCGATATCGTCGCGCGTATTTCTGCGGACGAAGCTAAAAATTATCCGTCTCTTGCTGTATAAAAATTCCACAGACTCGCCGGTACTCGAACGTTTAGACGGTACCACTATCCGTTACGTTTTTTCCTCTAATCATTCTGCTGCTTTACCAACCTCTCCATTGCCGATCGACTCGATTCACCCTCGTGGAAACGGACTCCGTGTTTCCAGCTCTTTCAACGTCCGACCCATTCTTCTCCGGGAGAATCAGCGAAGAAACGATCCTCGCGAAAGTGCATTCCGAAATCACCCTCGCTATCAGCTTTCATTCTTCCACCCTGTCTAAATTCTCTTCCTCGACTTCACTGTCCTTCCGCGTGCTCACTAAGTCGCCTCTAAAAACCACGGCGGACGGCGCAAGAAATTTAATATGTCGGTCGGTGAAAACGATTATCTCGTCCGATAGCGGAGCCGGAAGTTGCAGCGCGCTGGTTGCACCGCAGAGCGGCGTGGTTGTCGGGGGTGCAGGATAAATTCGGGCCGTTAAGTTGACAAAAGTGGAGGCCGCGTGGCATGGGAAATAATAGGGAGCTGGTCCTTGGGAATGGATCCGCGAAGATGCAACAAACGCGCGGCAGGGCAAAACAAACAAGTTTCGGTGGAGAACGCCGCACGCCGGGGTTGAAATTGCACCGGCTCGCGGAAATGACGGCCCTGGCGGAGGGGCGGGGGCACAGCGGAAAGAACGGAAGCAAGAGCGGAGCCACGGGCTTTCTTCCTCGGAATACCCTCGTATTTCGATGTAATTTCCTGGATAAGGATGCCACGAGCGACGCAGGCTAGGGCTCTGGGCCAGTCGGAACCGCGCCGGTGCCGGTATTAAACCAGCGACTCGCCGGAAACCGGGGTGGCACCGAGTTTAGGATAACGAAACGCACGGCTGATTGGTTATAACGAGTGATTGATGTCATTACCGATTCGGGACGCGCTCGTCGTGTCTCATGCCACGAATTATCTATGCACATTGTACACATTGTTCGGACATTAGCGAATCGCTGTTTGCCCTGCGACGTATCGATGCCTGATAGAAGGGGGCCGTTGGTTGTGCCAACGATTCCGTACTTGGAGGTTATCGTCTCATTAGCATATCGAGCATTCCGGTAATCTCGCCGTGATTACGGGGAAAGATACCGGCTTCGTTCGCGTGTAATTACGCTCGGTCGTATTAATTTCATCGAGCACCGGAGAGCTCGGAGAAAGCTCTCCACTTCCTTCTCTTCTCGTTTCTGCATTCGAATCTATTCGAATTTTCCTTTCTTTTCCTTCCGTGTTTCTTCTTCTTCCATTTTTTTTTCTTCCTCCTCCCTTCTTCGCCCTTTCCGGTTCTTTTGGTTTCTTTGTTTTCGGGAATACGTTTCCAGTCGGTTGCCCCTTTTTCACTCCGGTCGCGTGAAAATGATTTTCATTTATTCGGTATTATTCATACGGAGGCGTTGAATATTCAGGGCAGCTTTCGGGAATAAAAATGAAGATCCAATAATAGGGCAGAGGCGTGGAAGAAGGAGGGGGACAGGAAGTTCCGTGATAAATTTTCTATATAAATTTCCGGTGTAAGTAAACGAAGATCATTTTGGATTACGCTGCCTTCAGCCCCCGCGGGAGGACAGCGGGATTAATTGAGCATGCTAATGTACCGAAGTTGAGCCAGCCGAGTGTTTGAGAAGCGCAATATGGAGGAATATATTAGCGAGCGTAGCGTGTCGTAAACCAGCTTTATAACCAGAGTTGTATCAGAAAAAGGTTATCCGTGTGCACGGCAGGGCGAGACGGTCATGGAATATTGGAGCCTTTTAAATTTCTCAGCAGCGGCGTAAGAACGGCCGGAATACGAATATTTAGCGTCGCGAGGAGCGGAAGGAGTCGCGATCTTTCTCCCTTTTCATCCCGGGCGACCTGTGAAAAGCGCAACGAAATTTATCCGTCAGGCTGCTCTTTTTATTTCCACCCCCTCAGAAAGCGAAACGTCGGTTCAATAACAGTTAGCACGCGCGGGGAACCTCAAAATTGGATTATTCGAGGATTCGAAAGGCGCAACGAGTATTCGGCAGCGTTGAAATATGGCCGGCTTCGGTTTCCCAGTGACACGCATTAAAAAAAGCTAAAGCAGAATTATTTGACAAGCTGAAAAATGCAACGCGTAACGTACGACACCGTTTTTCCAGTTGCGTGCGTCGAAAACCGGAAGCTATACGATTTGCCTATTTCCACGTAACGTTCCCGGCTTGCGTATAAATTTTCCCGTTTATCAACTATGAATGCCTAACGATATCGAATTGGTACGTTATCGAATAGCATTCCCGGTTACCAGGAGTAACGCCAGGCAAATTCTCTCTCTGGAATCGAAGGTGCTTGTTAAGCACGCCGATAAGAAGTGGCTTTATCCCGCAGCTTTTTTTCACCGTTTCCAAAGTCAGCGACTCTTATTTGCTTCCGTTAGTTCTCGCGTTACTTCCATATTTTATGCTACTCGATCAGGGATGAAGCAGCAAGTTGAAAGGACTTTGAATCCTCCCGCACCTCCGGCTCGATAATTCTTTGGTTAATTCTTAATTAATTCGCGATGTAAAAAGGAGTAAATTATTTCACGAGGGTAATCGTTCTTTTCTGCCCTGACGCTTCGTTCAGTTTTACCCGAGAATCGACCGCAGCTTTACGATACTTTTGTTTCGTTAATGACGTTAAAAAAGATCTTTTTATTACTGACATCGAGCCTATCGGATGTCAAAAGGACGGTGTCCTCGACCTTAACAATCGCTCGAGTACTCGACACGTCCGTGAAACACGTCCGAGGCTTGCCAAGCTTTCGCCATTAAGTAGTTACCATGATTCTAGGGTGTCCCGAAGTCTATGTATTGCCAAGAGGCGATCCATTGAACGTTCTGGAACTTTGCTAACTAAAAACCGATCGGAAGATCGTCGGATATTTGCCAAAATGAATAACATTTCTCAGAGGCGAAATCTACGTAGATCCTGCAAAAAGTTCAGACGAAAGTTGCTCGCGTGTGTACTCCCAGTCTGTATCTCCCCAGAGTTCGATTTCTGAAAGAAGGATCGCTGAAGCATGCGAACATCCAGCCCTAGAATTAACCTTTCCGACTCTAAACTTTCGCAGAATATTGACAGTGAACTTCAAGTTCTCAAATTACTCGACCCACCTACGCTCCAACTTCCAATCACTGAATAGCGCGTCTAAGTGCTCCCAGATTTTACCGATCGATCCGTCCAACGACGGGATCCGCTTGTTCCGACATTTCTGTCTCAAAGACCTATTACTCTGGTATACTGTTACAGCTGTGCTGCGAAAAGAAACGTTTTAGGTTCGCGGTGGGGGACGACGTCGCTGACAAACGGGTCATCGGGACGAACCAGTCCTTGACCACAGTCAAAGACTTCGACGGGCAGAATCTTAGGTTAGATCAGCCGGAGCATCTGGTTTCGGAAGACCGTATACGTGGCTGAAGCAACGGGCTGCAGAAACGGATCAGGTTTTCAACAGACACCTGTCTGGAGCGACGGGCTCCAGAAGCGGATCAGGCTTTAAGGAGATCTCGCTGGAGCAACGGGCTCCAGGAACGGATCAGGTTAAGATGAGGCATCCGACTGAAGCTACGGACTCCAGCAGGGGCTCAGGTTTTAAACGGATACCGGCTAGAGCAACGGACTGTAGAAAATTTCCAACGCTGGCTGGCGCAGCTGGCTACGCTAACGGAGAAGTCTCCGGTATGCAATGAACGAGCAGCTCGCTGTTTCGCCGTGTAGTCACAGGCTTTTACAACCAATTGTAACTCGCGAACTTGTGTCCTAATGGAAAACATAGTTTTCCACCTCGAGCATACATAATTTCGGAGAACCTTTAGCCTCTGTGAATTATTAATGGCGCGACAGCTTTATTCTATATAGAACCATTGTCATACCTTCGTAACAGTCTCGTCATCAATCGATCATTTTCATTTGGCCGAGTTGATTATTCGATCATTAGCGTTAACCTTTTGAACTTCTCTCTGTCGTCCATGACTCGACGTCAATTCCACTTATAGATATGCTTAAAAATATCAAGTCACACTTGATATTCTCGAATATATTATCGCATGAACGCCGGTTCGTTTCGAGTATGTCGAAACGAAACGCTCGATATAACAGTTATCTCGAAGTTAGCGATATTAACGATGCTTAAACTATTAATTGGAGTAAATCAGCGTTACCAAGAGCGAGATCTGGCTAACACCAAAAACGTTAAGTCCATAACGGTAAAACCAATCATCTCGACATCTCTGCTAGTTCTACCGTTAACGATCCTCTAACCAAAGTACTCGAGGGCTGGCCTTCAGGCCTCGAAGGCCTAAATCCCGCAAACTATTCCCGAACGCGATCCCCGACCCTGCGAAATATCTAGCAAGATGACGCGACATTCACGTCGTAGCACCTTCGTCGCCTTTGTCGCCTTCGGAACCGGTTTGCCGATTAAACATCCGGTACCTCGGAGGGTGGAGAGTGGCGTTAACGCGGTCGGTCGGCGTTTCGGCCGGAACAGCCCGTCGGAGGCTCGGTGTCACGCGAACTCTTTCGTTTTCAATGGTCAGGATCGATCAAACATCGTCATCGCGGCCGAGGTGTATCGAAGACCTCGGCACACCTGCGTTTGCCACGTAGACAATATTTCCTTTGTGGCAGCCCGGCACACACGTCCCGCGATACACGCGGCCGAATGTTCGCCAGCGTTCGCAAACACGCCGGACGATGCATCGAGGATGTATTGTCTCGGTGCCAAGCGCAGGTGTGCAACTTTTTCCAGCGGTATCGTCCAGCCGGCAAAAGTGTAGGTGAATTATGGCTATCGAGAATGCCGGTCCGGGTCACCGATACCCTCGATCGCGTTTAGATCGCGGCAGAGCGAGACGGTGGAACAGTGGCGATCGATTCCCCCGACGTGGATATCGGATTGTAAAGATTCACGCGGGAACAAAAAAAAAAAAGAAAAAAAGAACGGAGGAGGGGTGGGAAAAAACGGGGGAGAAGAACGATATCGGCCACGCAGACACGGATAGTCCGGTTGCGTTTTTCAGCGGGTCCATTGAAACGAAACTTTCGCGATTATACGAAGACACAAAGGAGTTTGCTTTACAGTTTGATATGCTCCGGCCGTTGGATAAATCCGAGTATTTTCGCAGCTAGTCCACGGCAAGTTCTCCCTTGTCCTCTCTCTTCCTCGCCTCTGTGTGCTCTCGTCTGTTTACAGACGCCGTGACCGATGTTCCTCGCGAAAATCCCAGGGCAAGTTTCGTCCGCAATTGCCGATGGCACCCTATTTCGAATCCTTCCACGCTGCGAGCTAATGAATTAGTTAAACTCCCCTGCATACGAAATATACCAGTCGTCTCGCTGTCTCTTCTGTTCGGTGTTCTTGCCGAATCGCGAGCCAGGGTGCGACGAGAAAACGTGGCCAAGAAAGCGTGGTCCCTCGGTTTCCCGTCGACGAGTCAGGCACCCGTTCGCTAGCTACGGCTCTGACCTCGGTCCTCCTGGCCTGATCGAAGAGAAGAATCCAGGGCCTCTGGTGCTTAAAATTAACAATCTCGTGCTGTGTTCGGCAAACGTTCGCTTCGCGAGGTCATCGGGTGTATCGTACGAATGTTATGACATTTATACCGGTTATAAATAGCAGATCTTATCGTGTATTACTTATCGCGTCAGCTCGGCCGAATCTCGGACGAGAACCCACCGCGAGTTTCGACGCGTTGATCCATCGATCTTGCAGCGTAAACTGGAATCGCGGCGATGACGGCCGAAATCGGCGATTTAAATCGTCATGAAAAGCCCCGAGATGCGAGATGTTATGGAGATGAATTCAATTACGCAAATTGAACCGCTGAATGTAGTCACTTGACGCCCAAGGCCCGAAAGGAGGGGCGCACAATACCCCTTTATCCTCTTTCCATTTATCGTCATCCGCGAATCGGCGGCAGTTCCAATCGATCAGTCGGACCAATAATGATCGCAATAATGATCGCGCCGGGATCGGGCTCGCCGTATTTAATTTAACGATATTCGCGAATATAAGGCCGGTCGGCTGCGGCTCGGCTGGTTGGAAGATTTCGCGGAGAATCCAGGGGCGGCGGAGAAAAAGGTAAAAAGGGAAGAGGCAAACACTTGCGTGCGCCTGTGGTATTGATTTCACGCAACGGGCCACGCGAACTCTGCGCTGTTTCAGGTCAACGATACAAGTACTCTTTTAAGTGGACGGAAAGCTGGAAGGAAAGCTCGAAGGAGTATAATATCGATGTTATTACGGCAGTCGCATTATTTCCGCCATCTTTCTTCCCCTTTTCCTTTTTCTAATTTCCCACCCCTCCACCCTCTCCACCCTATACGCCGTTCTTTCGACCCGACGCGGCCTAAATGACCGATTTCAAAGTCCCGATTAAAAATTCCGCGTTTAACGCTGTCGCTTTTGTTACTCGACTTTACGACTTTTCCTTATCGCGTACAGCGTAATCAATTTCCCGATGTCAGTCCTTCTGCTTATTTCCACACTTCAGAGATTTACGCGAAGCTCGATGCAATTACCACGAACAATCGCTCGACTGGTTGAACGACAAGTGACACGGTTTAACGTTCGGAGAATTATGATAAAAATTCGAAACGCATTCGATCTTATCCCTTCCGTTACTTGACCTTATCGCCGCTCGTATCGATCTCTCCCGTTCCTTTGAAATTCGCGTGTAACTCGCTTCGCCTATCACCGATTCGGTAACCAGTCCGGCGTAATCGAATTAATCAATTTAATCGGGATAACGCCACGGACGATGGAAACGCGTTAGACAATGTATCAAAAATAAAGTGGACGTAAATATTGAACGTCGTAACTGGGTCGAAGAAATGCGTCGTATTTCAGGATCGTATTTCGGGATCATCGGATAATTAAAATTTCAAATCGTTAATAATCAACGAACAAGCCCGACCAGATTTATTAACGTATTCTCGTCGCACCTGAATCTCGTTGTTCGCTGTATAAATTCGTTAGAAACATAGCCGGCGGGTGAATCCAAGCTGAAACACAAAGTATGCGCAATGGTAGTCGGAGAAACGTACGGGCGTCAGGGTTGAACTATCGCAAAGTAGCTGCTTTGTACTCAGGTGTTCGAAGCACGCTGTGAAAAGGAATACCAATATGGCCATCGTCTGAACGTGGAGCACGGAATACTGGGTAGGGCCCTCGGAGGGTAGCTGAAACGTGTTTATGCCGTAGCAAGGGGCAAAGAGTTCGATCGTTTCCTGTGAATCACGCTACCTACGATTTCGTACCTCTCCGCCGTGTGTTTATACGTGTGTCGTCTCCTACACCTTCCTTTATTTCACCCTCTCTCACGACCGAGAAATACAAATTCTCAGATAGGAATATATTCGCACCCTCTCCGACACGCCGGGATTCGTCATTTCCTCGGACGCTCGCGTTACACCCGATGTTAAGTCGATCAATCGGAACGTAATTACAGTAGAACCTGGATTACCGACCTAATTTGGGGACACGATAAGGGTTGCTAGGATAAGGGAATTTTCGGATAACGGAAAATCCATCTTCCCGACGTAGATTTCGGTTACACGCCAGCACGATGATCGTCGCGTGCGGTAAATTTACGAGTTTCGAATTTTCTTTTGTTCCCTCGGAGTTAGGCTAAATGTTCGGTCGTTCCCGGGTGCGAGAGTATTCAGCGAAGCACCGAAAATTCAAATGTTTAGGTGGAAAATGCACGCGGATAAAGAGACTCGGGTTGATAGAGATTTCAGTAATGGGAGTTCGAGGATAATCGAGGCTCCGCCATCATCTCGTCTCTCCGTTATAATTCATGTCTCGCGACAAGACTGGCAAAGAACAAGAGCGTAATCACGGGGCTGTTTCGAGGAAACCGGCTGAGGATTAAACGCAAATAAGCCGGACTTGCGACTCTGGAAAATAGAGTTCTCTTATATTCTTTGACGTTTGAACGAGTTAATCCCGGGCTTCTGTTGCGTTGTAACGTTTTTAACGCCCGATAAGAGGAACGGTCGCCGCCCCCCTGTAACGCGATTATCCCGGGTAATTAGCAGGGACGAAATCTCAGGGTGCTTGTAATAAGTGGCCGTGGAGGAGGCATTAGGCGAATTGATGTTCTCACGTTAGACGAAATGAATCACCGTTGACAGGAATCTCGAGCATCGCTGGCAGTTTGTGCATCGTACGGTCTATCGAAGCTCTCATCTCGGCAATGGTATCGCCTAGATGGCGGCCAGAGAGTGGAGCAGTTTAGTTGGAGAGGACTATCACTATCGTCCTTTCGAAACGACGGGACCACTACGGCCATTAGACTAATTACAGATAAACAGCTGTACCGTATTGTCCCGTGACGTATCTGAGCTGGCGGGTGTAGGTGGCGCTGGGTGCACGGCTGGGTGTCAGCGAGTTCGCAATGGCCGTCGATGGATGGACGAGAAAGGTCGTTAAAACGGAGTTAAAGGGAAATTAATAAGGGTGGGTCGGTCGGTCGAGTCGTTGGACGGTTTTAATTACGCTCGTAACGCGGGCAACGGTGAACGAGATCGGGTCTATATTATTTGGAGAAACTCGATTTCGAGCCGGGCGAAATCATCGTTAATTATTAATCAACGCAATTTTGTAATGGTGCCCGTGATTAGTGGCGATTCAACGATACAACGCGGCAACGTTCGGACAAAGGGATCGACGTTGTTCGTGCGTTAGGCGACTCTCGGTGAAAAGAGAAACGGCCGCGGGGGGTCGGGGTCGAGAAGGGTAGGAAAGGGAAGGAAGCGGGACAGAAAGAAGTTTAATTTATGTCGTCCGCGAGAATGGGAGCGGGAGAGGGATTAATGCAAATTTAAACGAGCTACGATAAGACCAACTATTAGATTAGCCACGTATACAAGTAAACAGGCATTGTTCTCCGATGATACGAACGCTACAGCACCGTTACGTGTTGTAGCGTCAACGAGCTCTGCTTATTGTTGGCGACGCGTCCTCCGCGGCAACCGCGTTAACGTGGAATTGCAGAAATTATTAAAGCACGCCGCGTTACCTCTGTGCGCGTCTATTGAAAGATTCTTTTATCCGAAGCGCACGTCGGATACGTACAGAGCGTTTCAGAATCGCGGTTTATTCAGGCATAACTCGAGGCACGATAAGGGGGCTGCTCCTTTTTCTTTCTTTTTTTCTTTTTTTTTTCTATCCGATCCTCCTTTATTTTCCGGCGAAGCAACTTTCGAAATGCAGATCTCGAGTCGTTATCGACGAGCAATCCTCCGAATGCCTGCCATTTCTGCCGGGGGTTCGTATAAAATTTCGAGCGAGGAATCTCTCGCTACTTGATATGGAGACTACGTCACTTCATTCTCGCATTTAAATTCGAGCAGTTTCTCACTCGAAACTTTGCTGGAACTTGATGGAAAAGGGTCGACGTCTGGCGGGTTGCTCGTTAACAAGCGTTCCAGACCCGTCTTTTTAAATCTTTGTTGCTAAAAAGCCAAAGCGAAATTAGACCCGCGTTCCGCGGACAAAAAACCGTTCCTTTTATAATCCTCTATTATCTCTGCTCTATCGATCCGCGGTTCTGGAATATTTTCGTACGCGAGCTAACCGCGGTGAGATAAAATTTTTAAACGACACTCCAAACTCGTCTAGCTTTATCCGTTTACTTCGCCGATAATCGCGAGAATCGAATTGGAGGGCGAAAAATTCGTCACGCGTTCCCAACCCGTCCCCGGCTACACGTATCGTTCGCTTTTGATCCGCAGCTGGTGTTATTACGTCGTCTTTAACGGCACGCGATTAAATCCGGATAAATTGCGGGTATCGATATATCGGGTGAGCTCTCCTCTCTGATCGGCGAATGTCAGGAAATACCGCATGGCGCGAGCCCAAAGCGATATTCATCCAAGTGAAAATCGGCTGAAAGCTTGAATGACGCTTGTGCGTACCGCACCTCGATTCGCGCTGTGATTAATAGTCAACGACGTAACGTGTACATGCAAGCAATGGTTCGCAAAACGCGAAACCAACGTGAAACGGCCTTGTACGGGTTTCTCCTCTGTAAAATATCACTGGAACCGCTTGGCTCGCTTTGCCGCGATTCGTCTTTCGTTCCGATTGTTCCAACGCTCGCTGCTGGGGTGGTCCCGGCTTGTCGCTCGTCGCGTTTTTAAATTCTCCGACCGCCCTAACGCGATCATTCCCCTACCGTGACAATCGAGCAACGCCGGATTTATTCCTTACGAAATAAATCCGACACCCGCGAGGCGAGTGCTCGGCTATCGATCATCGATATTAATCGCACCCTTCTACCCGCTGTATCAGCGATTTAATCCCGTCGCGGAGGGACAGAGCGGTAATCAATTACAGTCCCGCGAAAACACGACGAATTCCTCGAAACGCAAACAAATCCGCGCAACTTTCGCAGCCTTGCCGAGTTTTAATCGCTTCTTTATCGTATCTCTCATCGAAGCTAACGATCGGTGATCTTCGTTGGAATTTCTTCGCTAACCAAACGAGACGATCGAGAGGGTGAAAGAGAGGGAGAGAGAGAAAGAGAGAGGAGAAAAAAAGAGAAGAAGCCCGAGTGTTTTATGCTCGGGGCTCGATATTGAGACATACGATAAGTGGAGAGCAAAATTATAGGGAGCGGTGATCGTGATGTAACGTCGGTGATTTATTTCCGTCAACCGACCGATTTCAGCTACATGCCTTCCGGTGGGGTAGGATTAATAGCGGGAGATTAGAAACTCAATTATACGTGACGTCCCGAGTTTCGTGTACATGAGCCGTGTAATAATATTTCAAGCCTGCACGCCGGATAGATTTTTCCTCGGGGAAACACCTTCTCGCGCGGCCGACCGGTTACCCCGGATAAATTCCCGTCCCCGGTTACCGTTCGTCGGTCGGCCATCGGTGAACCAAAAGAACCGCGAGAAGCGTAATCGTCGCGACGATCGCCGGTCCTTCGGGTACACTTGATCGATACCGCGAAAACTATCTTCGCCATAGGGATAAACTCGCGCAACCGGAACACGGGGGTGGGACCGGAAACGGGAAGCGCGTACGCGCCACGGAAACACAAGTTAGCGTGGGTGTTTCGATAGGAGAGGACAGAAGCGGGCGTGTACTCGCGGACAAGCGTGGGCGGTTGGCGACAGCATCGCACGCCGATTCCGTTTAAAATGCCGGCAGTATTTAATTGATGGGCGGGGTAGTAATCGACGATACACCGATTGGTCGCGCAACGGGTTTAATATTAATTACCGGAGTTTGTTTCATGGCGTTACGAGAGTCCAGCGCGCGCACGGAATCGAATTAAATCCGTATTTCCGTATATCGGGCCCCGAAACCGGACGTTCAATTTTTGTACCCGGCCTGTCGCCGATCGCCGGTCAGAGTGTCATTTAATTACGCGAACAATTATGCGAACGGTCACGCGAGCATGACGAAGTCGAATACAACGAAATCGCTTCTAGCAGGATACGGGATATCGCGACTTGCTTTTTTTTTTCCATTTTTCGTCTTTGGTTTCTCGGAGCTTATCGTGTTTCAGGGTGAGCTGAAAAGACTCTTTCTCGGATTTTTCGTTCCGGCGAGAAATTTACACCAATCCTCGCTGCGGTACTCGATGTAACGCGTGTAAATAGCCTGTTGTTAATGTTCGGTATTGATACAGTGGTATACAGCGATTTACCGTAATGGTACGCCGACGTGTAAACGAAATAATATCGTGTGTATCGTGTTTTACTTTTTTTCTTTTTTTCCCCGGTTTATCCTATGTTTCTTCGCGGGAACTGAAATTTGTATCGATTATCGAAAATTTTATATAATGTAAAGGAATGGTTGTTATAAATTTTCAACATCGGCACAACGGCGAACTGGCACGGCTGGATGGCATCGGGATATATAAACGGAATGACACGGTATCGTGTTTTATTTTATCTCGCATTAATCTGCGAGAGGAATTTTGTTTGTGAAAAACAAATTTCTATCGATTATCGCCGTCGTTGCGATCTAAAACGGGAGAATTAATAATTATTGCTATAATAAACGATACGACGTGGACGAATAGTTGCTATAGACGTTTAGAACTCGCGCAGCGGTGCAGCTGTGCGGTATAATAGTGCAGTGATATATAAATAAAATGGAAATTAAAAAATGTGGCTAGGAAAACAGCGGGATAGAGGGAAACGGTGAGGCAAAGTGAAATATCGTTTTATATGTACACGCGTGATACCAGTAGTGCTATGAGACGGCTATTTTAATTGGTACGTCATAAAATGAAGCCGTTACCATTTGCGAGGCTACTTGTTGGCTAAAGCGAGGTCTTTAAAGTTTCCATTCCAAAATTTCACCTACGAAATTGTTATTTCTAACGTCTGGTAAGCACGTTATTCAGATTGCAGCGCGTTAAATTAACTACCACTTTTTTGTAACCATTGTAACGCTTGTATATAAGATCCACGCGTTTGTCGTTCATTCTATTCAACGGCAAAGCGAAACAAGCGGAGCGAAATTTAATATAAAATTCAATTAACAACGTAACGAATTGTTTCGCATTCGTTCCCTATAATTTCATCCGCGTTTCAACGAGTTACTTTCTTTCACGTGCTCCAGCTGTACTTCAACTCTGCTTCCCAACTTCGGCTCTTCTAAAATCAAATATAATAACCTGTCGCGAATCTTTACGAGCTCGTATTCCAGCTCACAAAGAGAAGCGATTTTCTCCCGGCTTGTTTTTCGCCTTACCGTTGCGTCGGATCATCCCTTAACGACGAACAGAGCAGAGATCGCGGAAACAAATATTCGATCATGCCGTAAAGTGACAGTGTTCCTGTATCGCGTATTCCGCCCAATGAAAGCGTCTGTTAGAACGCGACTAGGGGAAAAAGCGAAGGGAAAAGGGGCAAGAAAAAGAGATATACCCGTTCCGCGCGACTTTTCCTAGACGTTCTTTGTCATACGAGAACGTAACTCGCAAGTTACACGGTATTATATAAGGATAAATTGGAAGATCGGCTGGCTGCGACGTGCATTATTCCAGCAGATATCCCCGTTCGTTTCCATTTTTCTCTGCTTTAAAAAGGGAAGAAAAGTTGGCGAATCGGAGGGGAAGGGAAGAGCCGTGTTCGAGAACTGGCGCTTGCGTGTCCACTTCGTGCGAGGACATTGTTTCGAATGCACGTCGCGCGTGCATTATCATCGGCAACACGATGTCCGCGTACGCTTCAAAGAGCAGACGTTTGTGCTCATTCATAAAACAGACGTCCGCAGAATGGACGTCCGGCGAACGGACAGCGCAGCAATGCCTATAGAACTTCCGACGCGGGATACTCTTTTAAATAGGATGAAAAACAACGTCGCCCGGCGTCCAGCCAGGATTCCGGTTGCTTTAAAAAAAATTTCCGAACGCTCGCGATCGTCGCTACGCTCGTTCGTGAATCGTCTCGATGCAGGGATTTCGCGAGAAAAACACGATCGGCCAGGTAGCCCGAGAAATTTCCATTCCGCGAGCGTGCAACGCGAAGGCTCGTTAAGGGACAAATTTACAGTCGGTCACGAGTCGCGATTATTTATGCGAGGGCTCAAGTGTTTGCAGACACATTTGCCTGTTCGGGCACTATACGCGATGCACCCTGTGCACCATGCACAACCATCGAATCGATGGATATTAATTGTTTCCCAGCGATATCACGCCCCTTCGCCGCTACGCGCCTCCAAGTTGCCGTTACACCCCCGTTTCACCCTCGTCGCTCCACCATCGTTCCACCATCGTTCCACCATTGCGCCACCATCGCGCTCGCACGCGATTAGATCCGATTTTCGCCTGGATCCATTCGCGCGTGCTCTTTCTCTCGCTCGCGATCCTGTTTCACTCATAATGGACGAGTAATTAACGCATGGTCGGAACTGGTCGGTATTCCGGGCCGAAAAGAGTGACGTGCTTTCAAAAACGATCGAGTGATATAGGGGGCCGCGGGGAGCAGGGAGGTGGGTTGGGGTGGATGAAGGGGTAGAGGCGGAGGATTAATCGAGTCCGACCAGAAAGAGAAAGGGAAGGGTGGCGGTGGAAAACGAGGGTGGAGAGAGAGAAAGGAAGAGACGAGGGACAGGGGGACGCGGATAAGCAGCAGAGGGAGGTGAAAAGCGAACCGTGAATCAAGAGTGAAGAGAACGTTTCTGAAAAGCTCGTGGTCGATCCACTTTCATCCACTTTCTCATCCAGCGCCATCGAGTGCATCAATATATTCGGAAGGACATGATTTACGACGGGCATTGTTCGCGGGACGTTTATCTGACTCCGCAAATCGTTTCGTGCGCGGAACGAGTATCGTTGATTGAAGTTTACCTCGACGGAAAACAAGAAGTTCCTCTAGGCCGTGGGATCTTTCGGCGAGGGAGGAGGAGACGGCAACGGAAATCGGGACCGACCTAGGGACGAGGCAAACTTCCGTTACACTTCGTTCGTCTCGGTGAAAAAATAGCGAAGACGAAATCCTACGAGAGCTCGAACGTAAATTGTTCAGGGGTCGAGCTCAGGTTCGGAAATTTTGCGAAATTCGGTCGAATCGGGCAGCGATCGGAAATTTTCCGCTCCGATACGATCCTAAGAACGAAACGAAGCGGGACAGAGAGTTTTTGTCCGCGGCACCGTTCGTGAAATATCGCATGCTCGAGAGGTTCGTGGTAGAGGAAGGTAGTCGCGATAGAGGGAGGCGAGGATAAGCGCGGAAATTGATAGATGGACAAAGGAAACGTGGAATATTATTAAAACGGGAAAGAGGAAAGGAACTAATGAATAACGGTGCTTTTCCTTGCCGCGAGAGAAATAAGAATTAACTGGCTTGGAGCAGGGTAGAGAAAAGAAGCCGGGGCGGCCGGCGAAGGAGGGTGGAAGAGAGCGAAATCCTCGGTGAATAAACGCGGTCGTATATAAGCCCGTGATTTTCGCATTAACGATATGAAAGGAATATTGACTTACTGTTTCTCGGTTATAATATACGGGGAGTAATGGAGATTTATAGATGCCGCGTTTAAACCTGCCTACTCGTCGCGTCGAACGAACCCTGCCCTTTCTGCTCCTTCTTTGCCCCATCTGATCCCTACGTTTGATGTCTCACGTAGGTCGGCCGTTTCCTACGTGTATCCGTTTCTGCTCTTTCATCAGACCCTGCACAGGCCGATCAGTCAACCTTTTCGCAGCCTCGTGTATCGTCTTCCTCGCATCCAGCCTCTTTGGACAGCGCGGAACACGCGTCGCTGTGTACGGGCTCGCCGTAAACTGGAATTCTTGGACACCCGAATGGTGCGCGTACTCGAGCTTGATTAAGGGTTCCTCATCCGATAATCAATAACAGGCCAATTTTCGAGAATTCCGCTCGGATTCAGGGTAATGCACCTGTTATCTAACTACGACATCTACGGTTTACATGGTATTATCCTCGGACGATGATTCACGCGTCTTCGAGGTCGACTCGATCTTCGCTGACCGTCGCGATGACAGGGATAACGAATTTTTTCGACGGTCATGTCTCGCGACTATACGTTTAAACGAATAATAGGAAAAATCGGCGGATCCGTTGGGAAAATCGACGATTCAAGGGTGAAAATTAGGCCGACAGGACTAGGTCTGTTTCGTTAATCGAGTCGATCTTCTCGCATGACGCGGGGCGACGTTTGACTCACTGGGGAATATCGGATAGGACCGGAAGAGGATATTAATAGGTATTCCAGGGTGGTTTATTATTCATGCGGTCTCTGGACGGTAATGGAGGAGCATCTGTCCCGACGATTTTCTTCCCGTCGGGTTTTTTTATTTCAACCGTATCAGGAATAATTAACTCGACAAATTCGCGGCGAGCATCCATCAAATTGCCCGGCACGAAGTTTTACACGCGAGGAATTAAACGGAGAGAATCGTTTCACGTTCTCCGCGGACGATAGAATATTTTCGTTATGAATTATCATATCAAAATTCTGCACGATGTAACTTCCGCGCGTGAAACGAAAAAGAAGATTGATTAACCGGTTTTATCGCGGTGTAATTTAGTTTAGTACCGACGCATTTTAATCGTCATCGATAATACGAATTCATTTATATCCTTCCTGATACCCTTTGAATCGTTTATTCTCTCGACGTAAAGCTTCGATCTCGTCTTTTTATCTTCAATACACGTTTGCATGAATTTTTTCCCTTGCCTCGACGTATCGCACCTTCGTCGGTGAAATGAAATCGCGATTCCTCATTCATATCGGATAAAAATGTCATTAACTAATTTTACAAATTGAACGCTCGCGTTTCTCTCCGAGGGGTTAATTATACCTGAGAATATCTAGATAAATTCGCTTCTCCCGAACCATTGACTGACTCGTGATATTTCCCCGATGCGAACGTTCGCGCGGGAGCGTTTATAATCATTGGTAATTCATCGATTAACGCGGAAGCTCGGTTACTTTTGTAATCCATTGGTAATTCATCGAGGATCGTTGAAACCCGGCTGTTTTTATCATCGCTCGCGGGGTGAATTCCGCGAGCGCCGCGAAACGCTTCACGCGTCCGTTGGCAAATGGTGGAAATTCCATTCCCGCTGTTTACCGCCAGTTAGAGAAAATGTTATTTTTTCCGCAGCGCTGGCGGCCGCGGCGAAGGATCGGATACCGCTTAATTTCAGTTGAAACTTGGAATATCAATGGTCGACGGCCGCCTGTGGCAGTGTCACCGCACTTGGCAACGGACTGTCGTTCCTAAACGACACAACGTGCTAGCGGTCACCAACTAGTACCTGTCTCTGTGTGCAACCACGAGATAAACCTGATTACTTGGTGGCAGCAGAGAGTTCGCCGGATACAGCCGCCCCATTGGCACGTGGTGATATTCTCTCGTTCCTCCCGTGCGTGTTACACGCGTCGACAACGCGAACTGATTTATGCCCGGCTGAAACGCGCGCGCTGGCTAAAGCTTATAAAGCTTATAATCATATTGTCAGTTTCCTCCCGCGTGGAGCCGGTGTTTAATAAATCATGCCACCTGTCTTGATCGAAACCGCTCCGCCGTTGGGACCAGATTCGTTCAGAAACCGAGCATCCCCCGGTCGCCAGTGTTACGCTTCGCGCTTTTCCGCTCGGGGACAAAATTCTCAAAACCAGACGCGACGAGTCGAATCGTCGCGGTTTACCCTAGTCGAATCGCCATTGTCACGAGTAGCGGTGCGTTCGGAAATTGGTCGGACGAGGGATTTCGTAAGATGGAAAATTGTCAGGCGAGAAAGGAGATGGTGGTGGATCGACACGCGCAGTGATTACTAGCCATCGCCGCAGCTTTTCCGCAGCCACTGAATTAAGCGGTTTCGCCGTAACGGACAGGTGTCAGAAGCGGCGAGTGAAATTTTCCAAAGGATATTTTATACAGCCAGTCACAGCGACGTTCTGTCTCGGTGTTTTTTAAACCTCGTCGGCTAACGTTTATTATATACAGCCGAGGAGCAAAGCCCGTCCACGCGAATCCCTTCGGCTTCGATGGAAGAACCTCTACCGTCGATCGAGAGGATAGACAATTAGCTTTATTAGACGGTTTCTTCGTGCGGCTTTTTTTCCACCGGGTAGATAGATCGAGTAGGTCGATGATAGATTCGTTCGTTAACGCATCGCCGAGCTTTCTGGTAAATTTTACCCCGAGTTGGACGACAATATCGATTCGCGTGGCAGACGGGGAGTATCCGTAAGTTTCCATTCGCGGTATCGGGAAAGATGATCCAGGAAGCAGAGAGAGAGAGAGAGACNACAATATCGATTCGCGTGGCAGACGGGGAGTATCCGTAAGTTTCCATTCGCGGTATCGGGAAAGATGATCCAGCAGAGAGAGAGAGAGAGAGAGACGAGGAGAGAGAAAGGAGAGTTGGACCGGCGAAGCGGTATTATCGATATCGAATTTTCCTCCCGAATTATTCGTAGATGATTAATCGAGGAACCCGGCGAGGTTTACCCGGAATCAACGAGCTTCGTTTCTAGGCGAACAAATGAATGGTTAACGACACGTCGTGTACCGATCTGCTCTTAACGGCGGTTCCTTTCGCGTTGATCGAACGATCGACCCAGAATCGAAATAATAACAGAACGGCTAACGAGGGCCCGCTTTTCCCTCGTTTTCCTTTCCTTTACAGGGATGCTTTTCACGCCGGGCAGAACGTGACGGGCTTCCCTAACGCCTTTTTGGCCGGCTTCGATGCTCCCTGGCAAACTGCTTTTCCCTTTCCTGCCCATAGCAAGCCACCACCTTCTGCCCACCGACCTCTTCCACCCGATCCCAACCCCCTACCGTCTTCAGCCACCCTTCTTTCTCTCTTCGCGGCCATTCTCTCCTTCTTCGTCGCTTCTGAATTGGGTCGAGTGCATTTTGTACGATCTCGGAAAGCCGTGCGATAAGTCGGAAGACGCCGAGCTGGTTACCTCCGCTCTCGCGTGTCTCGCCTCCATTTCGTTACGTTTGCCATGGGCATCGGCGAAAGAGGGTGCAAGGATGAGCGAGATCTATGCACCCTGTCGGTCGCGCGATTACTCCGAACGTTTTATATATATATATCCCGTGACACGTGGCTCTGACCATTTACATTCTTTTCACGGCTCGTGATTCTCGTTCTCCACATCCCTTCCTCGGCACTCGAAAAATTCCGGTCCAAGCAACCGGAAGTTCACGGAAACGTCCGGAAACTTGTCTAATATCCTCGCGCGTCTAACCCGATTACCTTCTCTAATGCCATCCAATTATATTCTTTGCAAATTGCGCGTGCGAGGCGGACGCGCGCGGTCAGGTAGCGCGGTTTCATTTCTCTTCCGCCGTTTCCCGTAACCTAGCATTTTATTTTCACGCACGATTGCGCACCACCGGGAACAGCCCGAGGGAGTATTCGCCCTTTGCCGGCTTTCCGTTAACCTCCGCCACGACGACAGCTCGTTGCATCGGATTTTACCGATTGTCTCCGAGCTTTCGTCCGCCTGCGCGAATCTGGCTTCACCTTTCACGTCGGACATTATTAGTTACGTCTCCCTTTCGCCGATGTAACGGGAAGGAAATGACGGCGACGTTTGTGCAGTCGCCGGGAAGATTGTATGAATAATGTAGCTATCCGAGGATATCCTTAACGATACGAAACCGAATAATCATCCGCTCGAGGCATTATAAGCGCGGAGAGTCCCGTATCGGTAAACCGTATCCGCGTGTTGGCTACAGACTTTCCCTACGATTTTAAGACGTACACGAAGATTTCCTGCTCTTCGTCCTCGAACGCTAATCCGATCCTGCGCTTAATTTTACGATTGATATTCGGATAGGAGGAGAGGAGAAGAGGATTAACCTCCGTCGAGTGGAGCAGATCGGTTTCCGCGTAACTCGCGGAGCACTCCGGGACAAGTGGCGCAATCTGGCACGGTGGTGATTCTACGGGGGGGTAAAAAAAATAAGTCGAAAGGGAAGAATAACATTTTTTTCACTTGAGACCTCGCTTTCCGGAAAATTGAGTTTGAAAATTCGTCGAGTGCGCGTGTACTCGCGCAGCCCCTCCAACGCGTTCAGCGCGGCCATCGGACGACTCCTATTTCAAGCTCGATTTTCTCGAAAGCCAGGTCGCCGGCGAAAAAAAATTGTATTTTACATTTTCGATTTATTTTTCCCCGTAGACGAAACTCCGTCTTGTTCCGCAGCCCTCGGATACCGTGTATTTATTATTAACGCGATGATTAATTGATGAGCGTAGGCAGACGCTATTCTTGCCTCTCGAGCTTCTAGTTTATCTATAGAACGTATTTAAAGAACCGGGATACGCCCCGGCAGGGGAGAATTTAGCTAGGACTTTTGCAAAATTTATTCCTTCTCGTTTTTATTAATCAATCCTGCGTTTTACCGCGGTACACCGATCTTCGCGGGTTGAATTAAAGATTGAAAATTAGATCCAACTGTTCGCCGTTCGGAGAGGTAAAATTAGACGAGGAAACCTCGTCGTTGCTAATTTTTCTACGAAGGAGGTAAGTCTAATATTGGCAAAGGGGTTCGATTAGACGTTTTCGAGAGATCGAGCCGTACTTCAACCATTCGGATATTAATCTATAAGCCGAAAAGTTGGAATAAAATTAGACGTCGCGAAAGCAGGGCGAACTGGCACCTCTCGTCTAGAATATAGTTTAGATCAGCGATGAGACTAACGAAGGAGCAGCACTCTGCCGCCAAGTTTAATTTAGTTGTGGGCGTTAATTAGCGCATTAAATAACTTTAGCAAAGGAGAATTCAGCGTCAGATTAGTTTCTCAATAAGAATATCGGGCTGGTCCTTCGGGGTGAAATTTTAGTAGCCATCGTCGCGCAATATCCCGAAGATTAACGCGACGATTAAAACGCGTCAAGTGTTTAACACTTTTCTCGCATGCTCTGTCGAAAAACTTTGGAAACGGTGTAAATATCGCGTGGCAAAGCGAGCTGCAAAAACTTGACCGAGGTATTCTTATCGAGGAATAATGTATTGTAATTAATAATTTGTTTCGAACGATCCGCAATCGGGGTAATAAAGCGAGCTTAATTCGATCCTTTCCGGTCTATATTAAGCGTTATTAGTCGGAAATTTATCAAAAATCCTGGAAATTAAAAGCCACGGAACGTCGGTAATTTATGAAATCATCGAATCGATATAATCGCGATGAAATGGCGATACAGCGGCGGTAGCGCGATGCTTATGTCACGCGAGAGAAATCTGCGGAAGCCTCATTGTCCGACACGTTTCGCCGATACGGCGGTCGTTGCCAAATTTTTACAGGCAACCGAGCTCCTTTCGGCGGTCAAATGACATCGGATTTTATCGTATCGGTTATCGAATCGGTCGATCGGGCACGGCCTGGAATTTTATCGCTCGCATCGCGCGAGAATCTCTCTCGCCTGCCCCGCGGGCCATCTTCGTTTATGACGATCTTCGCTGGGCCTCTGCAAAACATTTATCGCCGCGGCAATTTCGAACGTTGCGCTTTCGAAAACGCTTCGTTTAATCTCGTAAATCACTGTGTTCATTGTCTCCCGTTAGTTAACGAACACAATATCTCACCGGCACAACGCATTTCGCTCCGCGACTCCGCCAATATTTCGCGCTGCCAGCTCGCAAGTATCGCGTTTACAGGCTTGCACCCGCCCATGGAATACCATAAGGTGTTCCCGGTGGTCGGCAGTTTCGCCACTCGTTCCATTTCTCAGCCTTCTCTCCTCGTCTCGGAGTGTCTGAGAGTCGCCTCTTGCGGCCAACGTTCCCTTCGCCACTTCACGGCCATCGCTCCGCGGTTTTATTCCTCCGTTGGGTTTCCGAGTCCCGCTACACTCCGGCCCCGGTAATCGTTCGGCATTATGCCATCCTCTCACAGCCGGAAATCACGGAGCGCGACGACGACCGAAGACGCGGAGGATCGGCGGCGTCGCGGTGCGTGACGTACTCGCAATTTGCCGCGTGCACTGGCTCCGGTTATTTTAGCGGCGAATGCGGAGCATTAAATAGAATATTAATGGTAAAATATTAATGGTAAACGATGACGCGATGTTCACCTTTTGCCGGGCAGCCATGATTAAATTATCGACATATATATATATATATATTCTCGATGAAATTATGACGATATAAATTGGAATTATATTACAGATATGTGTAAACGGTTCGGTCCGGGGACGGGGCGTTATTGGATTTTATTCGGTTAATTGTGAATCAGATGTAGGATAATGGCCACCTAAACGCTTTGTTCCTCGGCGCTGCCTTTAAAGTCTTAATTTTAGAGCGCGTGCATGCCTGTGAGAGCCGGCTCGGTAATACGCGTTTGGGAAGAAGGTCAGTCGAGAGTAAACCTTGAGACAGAAGACTTGAGAAAATTGGCCTGCGACGTGTGAATTGCAAAGCGAAAGAGGTGTCATAATAACACTGTATTAAAGAGTAGGTTCCAGGATGACCGGTAACTAAGTCCGAGACGCAAAGATTACGAGACACGCCGTGAGAATTTATCCAGACTGGTTTCCCAACTGTTTGCTTCGCGGAACAAACACCGTGAATTTCGAGCGATCCAAAATTTCTCAAAAACTGACCCATACCCATCGTAATCGAGGCGAAACACGTACACCGTCGTTCTCGGGTATCCTGACTCATGCTGGTCTCGTACAAAATGCAACATCTCGTACGAAACGTGGGCTCAGATTAAAAGGGAAGAGATTAATCAGCGAGACTTTTGTACTCGTGCAAGATAACGAGCAGGAACACGCAGCAGACATATATAAAAACTATTCGCAGAATTTGTGGGAAAATAAAACAAAAAAAAAATCACGTGTAATGAATTTTGAACGAACTTCCGGAAAGATAGGAAATTCTGGGAAGAAACGTGGAATAATTCGCAGAATGCGAAATAAATTCTTCGCAAATTTTTTCTCGGTTACTCGGCTTGGCAATTTTTCTTTCGATCCATTTGAAACTGAACGGTTAATTTTTCGTAAAGGTCCAGGTATTTACGATCCACGCGAAGTATCATTAACACTCGCGTTCCTATCAGATGGAATTAACAAATTAAGCGTGGTTCGCAGGAGAAAACGCAGTCGTAGACTTGTACCAGGCCGTTGTAGAAGTTCGGTCGAACGTCTTATCATAGTGCGCGTTCACGGAGCAGCTTGTACACAGGGATAGATACAGAAAAGGGGATGGTGGACGTAACTCGAGAAGTAGTCCTATCGCGGAACAGGCATCCGGAGATAGAGGGTGCCGGCGGGCAACCTTTTCCGAAAGTGGCACCTAAAACTTTAAATCTCGTATCTTACGCCTAAGACGGCGTGCACCCCTAAATATTTTATCCTCTTGCTCTTTCGTTCCTGCCGCGGAACGGCCGCTCTTTAAGTTATCTTTCCCTGCGAATTCATAACCGGCCCGGTATTTCGGCGTCCGTCGAAACTTTCCAAGCCGTAAAAAGGAAAGCTCTTAACGAGCGAAACAGTTTTAAAATAAAGAAGCCCCTTCGAAATAATACGCCTCTCGGCTGTACATCCTCGGCATTCTTCGCCGGCGCGGAACTCGAATCGGATGCAGCTTTAAATTCGCAAGGAGCCGCGTATTCCTTCGACCGACGCCGGAACCTCTACGCAGAGGAACAAAAGAAACGCTTAGTAATCTCTGGTCTTTACGACACCGACGCAACACCATCCTGCCGCGTTGTCGTCGCCCGTCATCCACGATTTTATATATTTCCGCGTGATTTTTCTCCTCGTATCCTCTCTCGTCTCGTCTCGTCCCGTCTCGCCGGAAAAGCTCGCATTCCGCCGCCTGTCTCCCATTTCCCCGCTCTCACGACGATATCTCGTGACGAGCGTCGCGTCGGGTCGCGTCGCGCCGCCGCATCGGTCGGAGGAAGTACCCCGTGTCCCTCGGCGCCGCGACATCGCGTCGCTGGCAAAATTTCGTGGCAGCGTCGATAAATTAGCGGCACGGCACTCGATAAACGGAGCCTCTTAATTTCGTGCAATTAACCGACGATACCAGGAGAAATTGGTGTAACGAATGCCCCGGGGGGCGAGGCGGCGAGGGGGTTTGCGAACGGGTTGCGAAGGGGTTGCGAAGGGGTTGCAAACGGGGGCGGCTGAGGGCGAGGAAGTTGCGACTCGTTCGAAACTACGCCAGGTCCACGTTGTTCCCGAAGTAGGTTATCCCCAAGTGTTTCGCGTTTTCGAGTCGCGTTAATGCCACTCGCGAAAGGTGGTCCTGGCCCCGGAACTATGCCACGAACGGCCAATAAGGGTGCTCTTGATTACGCCAGGTGGCGGAACGTCCCTCGGCGACCGACGTCGTCGTGCGTCGAGGCAGGGGGACCGAGGAATCGAAGAAGCTGCCTCCGCGTCCCTTCCGTTCCTTTTATCCTAAGCAAACAGCATTTGATATTCTGAAATCCTGATTGCCGGTCGAACGAAAGTCAGGCAGACAGATGTGCGGGTCGACGCGATAGGCGGAAGGACCGCGACGAAGGTTAACGACGACGACGACGACGACGACGGACCAACGGAGCGAATGCAGATGATAGAAATAACGGAACGAAGAAGAGGAAGAAGAGAACGGAGGCACAGTAACGGAGAGATGGGAAACGGTATAAAACCGAGGAACAACGTTACCTCCAGCGATAAACTCCGTCGGAGCGATCCTCGGGGAAATAAAGTTCTGGAATGGCTACGAAGAAGAGGCTAAGCTTCGGGCCCCCGACGCGACGTGGTCGTCTTCTTTTCGCTTGACCTCTGACGAATAATGCGAGAAACATCGACTCTTTGTTGTATTTTTCACCTCGCCTCGCCGGCACGAGGCGTGCACGCCGCTTCTCGACCATGCTTATTCCGAAACAAAGTAACGACTCACCCGTTCTGTATTTTTTGCCTCCTTCCCTTCTCTTCCCTTTACTTTCCTTTCTTTTCCACCTCGAGAGCGCGTGTTATTTCGTTTCTCGCGTTTGTTTAATTTGATAGCAATTACGAGCGAATTATCATTTTACTCGACCTTTATAAGTCTCCGCGTGTTTTCGATGCCGGACGAAGAAGATTCGCGAAGGTATTAAGGGATTTAACGAGATTTTCCTTTTTCACCGGGCTGCTCAAACCACCACATTCGCACTCGCCTGCCGATACGATAGCCCTTCGTTTCAACCCCTTTGTGGATCGGGTACTTCGAGATAAGTCCACAGTTCGATGTTTTTCCAGACGAGATATCTCGCCGCGTTTGTTTTACCACATTTACAACCACGAATGCCGGGCCCGAGTAAAACGAAAGCAGAAATAACTCGATATCTTTCTTAGCCCGATTTTTGAGCTCCCGAACTTTCCAGTGACGTATCTCGCGTAGTTTCTCCGCTCCTCGTCTTTTCCTCGGTATTTTTCTTTCACCTGGAGCTACCTGGCAACTGGAACCTCGTTGAGATTCAAATATCATCGAGAACATACGCGCGCAAAACCCGTCGTTTAATTTCACCTATCTCAGTCGGATCGGAGCGAGGGTAGTCGGTCGCGTAGGGCGCATTAATAAAACCTTATCGAGTCGAATCACGCCGGTCCCAACTGTTTCTTCTTCTTCTTACACATAACGCCGATTACCATCGAGAAATCCCGAATTTCATCCAATGTCGTTGAGGAACGTCGTTAGGTTCAGTGACACGAATAACGGCCGTGTAGGTTCGTTTCACGTTCCTGCCCCGAGGTTCGCCAGCGCGGTACACGCGGCGGAAAATGGAAGTCGGATCCCGAAGTCGGGCACAGCCGGCTGAAACGCGATTCGTCTGGTTACGTTCATAGCCCGTTGATTCGAGACGGCCGTGGAAAATCGGCGACGACGAGCAATTTCGATCCTTGTCGGCCGGAGAGAAACCCTTCTGCCTCGTTCAACCCCTTCCGGTGAAATACGAGACACGCCTGCCGGCCGACTATTTTCGCTTCATTTCCTATTAAAATTATAATACCATCAATCGTTACCGCATGAAATCGCGCGGCCTGGTCATTATTCGCGTTGGTTATCGCATAACAGAAATTCAAAACCGATACCGCGTAATGCTTATTGCACAAAGGCGTCGGTGTGCGTGTGCGCGTCCGCTCGCGAGCGCGAGTGCGCGCGCCCCAGCCGTAGCGCCGGCGTCGTGTGCGTGGTAATTACTACTCATTAAATTAATACCGGGCATTATGCACCGAAGAGAAATCGACCGTGCGCCTCTTTTTCGCCGATTTCGCGGCGCCCTCGGAACGTGACTTATTGCACCGCGGTTTCCTGCCAGCCAGCTCGTTTATTACCGCAAAAATTCCGCCATTGTTCGAACTCGCAGCCGCGTTCCCTCGAAATCTCCGGTTTTAATCGAAAGGATCGCCGCGATAATTATCGTTTACGTTCACGCGCTCGCGTTTACTCGCGTGAATATTCCCTCCTCGCGAGATTCGCTAGACCAGAATCGCTAGATCTCCGAGAAGGCTTCTCGAAACGCTCGCTTTTGCCCCCGACGTTCAAACGAAAATGTCATTTGGCCGGGGCAAATAAATTGACGCTCCTTTTAAAATGTTTCGAAACACCAGCTTTGTTTATTCGACGCGAAGCGCGGCTAAAATAAAACATCTGAAAAATGCTGCAATTTTGTCAGCAAATAATATCAATTCCCCGCGGTCGGATATCACTTTTGTCCTCGTTTCTGCAACGGTTATGTATCATTATATATAATACCGTGCCACTTTTTCCGCTTTCGATACATTTCCCGTTTCTCATCCATCACTTCTGCTCCAATCGAATCAATTACGTTTAGTTAGTCTATCAGCGACCTTCCTATCTTCCAGACTCAATTTCATCCTACCTCAGCGTCGCTCTTCGACTTTGTTTCACGGTTTTCGCGATACGACGTCGTATCGTTCGCGAATCGTTTCGCTGTCGCGTTCTCGAGATCTCGACGGACACGGTGTCCGCGTCGGGTATATCGTCGAGTCGAACCCCTTACGACGCGTCGAGATTCTCGATGAATCTAACGCAGACACGAGCTAATGCGTTTTCGCTTAATCAACTCGCTTTATCAACGCGCTTTGTCAACGCGTGCTCTCGGATTTCTGATAAGGACCATCGTCCTGCCATCAGCTTCTTCAGGACCAAGCTATCTAGTAATACGTTTGGAAAGCTATTCGACGAGCAGCCGCTAACTGCACTGGGAATTTTGTTTTCTATGAAAACGAGTCGTAACTGATTGTAGCGTCTCGCTTTAATCCGAGGACTAGGCTGCAGTTTTCGCTGTAAACAGTCTGATTGTTTCCGAGAGTACAACAGCACGGTAACGGAATACAACGGTGCAGTGAGACGTAAATAAAATAAGATTAAGAGGATATTAGGTTCCATTCGGTTTCCATTCCATTTCAATTACTTTCTTCCCTCTGTTTCTCTTTAATCTGTACGGGCCATTTAAGCGTTACTCCGCAAGCTCGCGGAGGTATCTCGCGCTGCGATCGAGATCTTCTTCGAGGCTCTCTGCTTCGAGATATTCGAAAATCCGACACGCATTGTCCCAGCGGCGAGCGTCGTCGCGCTAGCACGCCATTCTCTGTTCGCCACTTGCGATTCCGGTGCACCCTGCACGCTTCCTCCTATACATGCATAATCTGCGATCTTGGCGTACGCCACGGAGACTCTGGCCAATCGAGGAAATCCAGGTGGAAAAGAGCAAAGATCCCGGCCGGATTACATAATCCCGCGAGTGTACATCACGCAGTAGTAGATATACCGGATAAGGAAGACAGACGATGGACGATAAAACGTCGGATGACTCTCGGCGAGCTCCGTGGCCCGAGCGTCTGATCGTTATTAACGAGCAAAGTGTGTCGTTACTGGCTTATTATCCGAGCCGTTCTAATTAAATTGGATTAGTGCAATGAAGCGTATCATGAAATTCTCGGTTAATGGTCTCACGCAGACCACGCCGCGCCCTTCGTTACACGGCCGTGCCGATGTCGCTGACATGCAACGTTTCTGGCCGCGATCGACCTGATAAATTTCATTATGCTGCCCCGGGATCGTGACGAGTACGATCGATCACGGCACCGGCCAGCCCAGAAAACGGGATCCCGACAATGGCGAGTCGCATTGTTCCCCGGAACCACTGAAGTTTCTTTGCGTTCCACCGGAATCAACCATTCTCCCCGACATTAGCCCGGGTTCCACGGGTTTTAGCCGATTTCTTGGATTCAGATCGACCACGTAGATGGTTACACGACAAAGGAGAGAGAGAGAGAGAGAGAAAGAGAGAGAGAGAGAGGGAGGGAGAGTTCTCGATTGATTACCGAGGACCAAGATACGAACGGTAACCGTGGTTTAACGCGATTCGAGTGATCGGCCCGAGGGACGTTGACCGATCCCATTCTCTCGCGATTTCCATAATTTTTCCAAGCGGTTCTTTGTTTCGCCTCGACGATTCGACGAGTTCGATTCGATCTCGAGGCGCAACGATCGCGGGACAAATACGAACGGAATTCGCGTTGCGAATTACGTCGCGAGCGTACGCAAGAGGGTAGGAAAACGTTGTAACGTTATAACGAGCCATTTCGAATGATACGGCGTAACAATACCATCGAGTAACTCTCGAATTAATACGCGCACCGTGTAGCGTTTATTCAACTGCGGGTTATAACGAGCCTGCTCGGCTGAAAAGTTATTTAAAAGTACACTCTGCCAGCTCGGCTCGCTTCTTTATCTCCGGCAGATATTAAACGAGGCACGCGAAATAATTCGCGTTTCTCAGCCCGCCAACCCTCTTCTGTTACCCTCGGCGGTACACCGGGGCGGAACGGCGATACGCACGGGACCGGCGATGGCGAAACAAAATTGACGCCCGGAACGATCGAGTGTCGATTAAACCGTGTGAAAGCGTGCAATTTTCGAGAACGTCGCGTATTAGGGAATTTAAAACGGGTCGGTTAATTTGATTATTAGCGGTCTGCTGTTGTATGTTCAGCGAGTTCCGGCGGCCCTAATGAAACCTTGTAAATTTCACGCTCGACTCTTGCAATGATTGCCTGTAATGGCCTGGGGATATCATTAAACGATTCAGAGTAAAGTTCATTGGCACCATGCTCCCACGGATCAATGGAGGCCTGTTTATCCCGGTATATCTGTTTACCATTCGCATTAACATATCCTGGTACATCCGAGGCGAAACCTCGCGGCGCGACCTATTCGTCGTGGTCCGCAGCTGCGGACTTGAACGAAATGGCGAAGCAAGATGCTTCCGTTTTTTAATAACACTCAATTTGTTAGCTAGAAACTCGCTGCCGCGGTATTATGAAACCTTTTTCGCGAGATTATTAAAAAAAGAAACGAATGAAAAGGGAGAGAGAGAGGGAGCGAGAGGGGGACAAAGGTAGGCGAAAAAGCGAAACGAGGGAAAAATAGAGGGGAAAAAAGGCATCCTTGGTAGGGTGTTGAAAAAAATTATTAATTTATAGAAAGCAGGATCACGTGCGCGGATTTGCACGTACGCCTTATCCGTGCACACTCACACGGACACCTCGGAATCCTGCGCATTGTTATTTGCATAACTTCTGAGCGCGATATTCGACGGCGAACTAATAATACGTTTAAAGTTCACTTGCTGCAGAAATTTCCGCCCGGTACTTTTTTAACAAGCCGATTTATCTTGTTGTTTGCCGCTTCTTTTTTCCATCGACCCGTCAAAATGCCAGGCGAGCTCCGCGTTTTCCACCTCTCGTTTTATGAAAAAAAGGAGGGGAGAGAAAAAAAGAGGAAATTCGAGGAAGGACAGATAAAGGAATGGAAAGGGGAAAGGGAAAAAGGACGGGAAATTTCGCCTCCTCTATTCGTTCTGTATCCATTATAATAATAGGAGGCCATCGTCAATTTCAATTCTCCTCGGGAGCGTTTCGACCTTTCCAATTCGGAATTTCTATGCATCCGGTTACCGTTTGCGCCGTAAATATATTCCAATTCCGCGGAACAATCGCGTTAGACTTTTCCTTCTTTCTCGCCCGCTCGAAATTCTGCGGCTATTCCCGTTATTTCGATCGTTCCGCATCGAAATCGAGTGACGTATCGACGCGTCGTCTCAGACCGTGCCCGTCATCGTTAACGAAGATGCATTTACCGGTACGATTTCGTCGGCATCGCGATCGTAGCCTCGAAAACGATTTTATTCGGACAATTTTACCTAGTCGCATAGTCAAAGAACCGCGTTGTACTCTTGTTTTATTCTTCTTGATTCACCGTCGACCCCTTACCCTGGTTTGGCAGTCAACAATCGCAACGGTCGATGAAACTCGCGGCCTATTCAAAGTCGCTCACCGAAACGTCTTTAATTCCCCAGCCTAGACAGCGGGGACCGTCCCTGATTCTACATGGTGCAAGGACCAAACATCCATCGGGAAACGCAAACGGTGAATTTAATTCACCCCGAGCGACCGTTTCGATGATCCAGCGGGAGAATGTTTACCCTGGCGCAGGCCGGCAAAAGCGCCGTGGTGGAGTGTCATAAGTTCTTAATCCCTTTCGTAGCTTCCAGCAGTAAACACCCTCGACCACACGCACGCCAGAGGCGTTATCTCGGCTCGGGTCCCCCATGGTGTACGAATTCAACACGCTCGGAATGGCCGGGACGATTAAGACATCCGGGGACGAGGCGTCTATCGTCGCGGCGGTGTTAATAAATATCCGATTCGCTTTCAATCCGTACTGGCTGGCCGACCAGCGCCGAAAGTCGGGGTCCGAGTGTGGATCGGAGCGAGACAGAGACGAGATGGAGATTAAAGGAAGAGACGAAGACAGGAAAGAAGGGTAGAACGAGCGGGATGCTCGGCCACGAAGACTAATGACACAGGGGGTGGGAATGAAACGGGGTGTAGAGAGATCTAGAGGCATATGGGGGGTGGTGTAAAAGAGGGTGGCGTAACAAAGAGAAGGATCGCTTGTCAACACAACACAAACGACGTCCCGTAATTTCCTGACAGCATTGGCTGTAGCTGGAAGGGCACCGCGAGCGAGCCGAGCGGGAACTCAACTCGTGGAAAACTGGGACGCCTCGTAGAAATTAACGTAACTACGTCGAACAGAGCCTCGAACCCTCGACCACGCGAGTTACCTATCTACCATGATCAATGGCACGTCGCATGCTGAGAAGAAGGCTTTACCCGATCGTAGGGTGTGAATTTATGGCGGCCTGACGGCCTTCAGCGTCCGAGCTGTTTTATAATTGCGCCTCGTAAACGTGCTTTCCGGGTATCAGCCCGATTTTGCCGGAAAACATTAATTTCCGGCGTTCCGCTTCCGTCATTGTCTCGGCCTATCGCCGTTTCCAAAACGCCCGATTAGATATCAAAGCATCGCTCCGATCCCTATGTCAGCGTCGCGGGTATCCTTCCTGTGCAGCACGGCCGATTTCAACGCAGATTTTCAACCCTTCTCCGCTTCCTTCTACGACGTCTTTAACGCGAATGTCATTTTGAGGAAGCGATCGAATAAATGATCGTCACACGGATTCATTCCTATAGTGCGATTAATCGCGCTAAACGAGTTAAGCGTTCTATAGATCGGTCGAGATTGATTCTTTTTCGTAAACGACGCTGTGGGGATACTACGACGCTAGGCCGATCGAAAGCGATGCAGGTAGACGTTGCGTTGCATCCGCGAGTCGACTATCTTTCGATCGCTTTCCCATCGAAAACGTGTCTACGTAATTCCGCAACGAAAATGTTTCGCGACACAGAGGTCTATCTTGGTCACGTAACCAAATTGACGTGCTCAAAGCCACCCGCGTTCGACGATATTTTCTGCTCATGAGGATAGACCGTGTTACCCCGTTTGAGGATAACATCGAGGAATTTGATTTCTGCGCAACAAAAGACGATGGAATATCGAATTAGCAAGTCGAATACACGATTGCGCTCCGCGAGGTTAAGAGGATCTTCCGTGGCAGTACATCAATTTTCTCGATCCCTTTGTGCCACGTAGGAATTCTTTTTCATCCCAGCGGAAACCCCCGAAGGTCCAAGGCAATTTGCATAAATAACGAATTGTTGAACAACCCCCGAAGACGAAAGTCAAGGGAGAACAAAATTCAATGAACGCTTGGCTCTCTGTCTGCCGAGTCGAATCACGAATATGCATATATTCGACGATCCGCGGGCATTTGCATTTAGAAAATTACGTGTAATTAACGCGCGTGAAATGAATATGTCGCGGGTACGGAGAAAGTTCATTAGCGGGAGCGGGATTTGCATACGGTTCGACGTTTCGCGACTTTCCGCCGCACTTTTTCCTCGCTTTTCTATTTCGCAAAAATTTCCAACCACTCGCCGGGGATTTCATATTCGACGGCGGGGTCGCGAGTTTACCGACCATCGCGTTCGTTAATTTCGCGGGATTATCGAGCTTGTCCGTATCTAGCGATCTTCTGATTAATCGCGATCAATGTTTACGTCGAGTTATCGAAGCGTTGCTAATACGCGACCTTCGGATTTCGAGTCAAGAAATCAGTTTCGCAATATCCTTCCCCGATTAGCTTTCTCAGTCGATAGAAGAAAAAAAAAAANCTCAGTTGATAAAAGAAAAAAAAAACAGGAGAGAAAAAATGGAGAAAGAACCATAAAAATAGCTGCTCCGGTTGTATCGTCTGGACTTTGGTATTTCTGGTAGAGAACGGAAGTTTCACCGCGTCGACGGAGGAAAGTCAGAAGTTTACGATCTCGATTGCAACGTTTCCGGATAATTAGGTGGAAAAAAGGCGGCACAATCGCGAAAGCCTTACGAGCACGTCGAACGCGCGCGGATAAACGCATTATCATTCGCCAACACACGAGGCTCGCACGAAATAAGGTTTCACTTTGTTGATCGAATTCGTCGTAAACCAGTCGACACGGTTGAACTTCCTTCGGGATTTTAGACGCGACAAAGTGACGGATAAATTGGATTTCCTTCGTCTTACTCTAGAATGCCATTAACCGTGTCCCGTTATCTCGTTCCTGACTCGGGAGAATTATAAAAAAAACCAGGAGAAAAGGAAAAACGAAAAAAAAAAAGGAAAGCAGGAAGGAAAATGAAACAAAAATAAATAAGAGCAGCGAGTAGAGAAAGAGCGAAATGAAAAAGGAGATGGCAAGAGATACATATATATATCTATACGCGATATCTCGATACGGCGCGGTTCATTAAATTTTAATAAATCCACGGTCGCGGATTATCGAGTTTCGACGTCATTAAATGGTACGCTTTGTTACTCGTAAGTAACGGTCCCCTCTCGATCGGGGTTCGTCGCGGAAAAAATGATAAAGCGGAATGTATAAGAAGGTCTAAAGAAATCCAGAGGGTTGCCCGTGTTTCGATCGGTCTACGGCCGTCTTAAAGCTGTACGCGATGCAAACTCAGCTAGCAACTGGGCGAGGTGGTAGACGGAGGGTAGCATCAAAGCGTGAGACTCACTTTCAGCGCGGGGATGTGGTACACGGTTAGTCCTCGGTGGGACCAGCTCTTTGCGCCGAAATCGGGAGTCCTTAAGAAGACGTAGTTCGGTCTAGTTCCAGAGTGCACGATTACACAGCAGCGCAGAATTAAGACGAGACGGCGAGAAGCCGAGACGCGAAATCGGCGAATCTAACCCTCAAAGGAGGGCTGCAATCGGGGATACATGATACCCCCGTATTCGAGATTCGCGAACCACCTGGTGTTTAACGGAAAATTCCGGCGAGTTCGTAAATGGCACAGGCCAGAAACCACTGAACAATCACGATTCGTCTCTGCTAGTCCACTCGTCCAACGGGGTTTATCCCTTTCTCTTCCTCGCGAATTATCCCAGGCGAACGAAAGATCAGAGACAACGATCTCTTCTCTTTCTATCTCTCTCTCTCTCTCCCTCTTTCTTTCTCTCTCGCTCTCTTTCTCTCTCTCTCTCTTTCTCTCTGTCTCAGTCAAGCACCAAAAGAACTCTTCCTTTCTTCCGAATGGTCACTGATCACGATACCGCACACTCACGATACACAGTAGCAAAACTATCACTGACTTGCTTATTACGGTTTATTTCTCGCACACGGGCCAGATATACGCGAGGACAGTCGGTCCGGGTGTTCGCACACGTTCGTGCGAGGCCTGGCAAAGGAGAGAGTTTCTCTTCTCTCGCGACAAAAGTGTGTCACGCGAGGAAGAAACCACCACCACTGCGATCGAACGAGTCCGCCGCCGAGTCGTCGACGGGTATCGGAGGTCTCGTGTAAATGTCCTCTTTCTCTGCCGCACGGTTTCGTCCCACGGTTTTCGTCCCTCGATTCCGTTGTTCAGCGTCGCGCTAGAGAGAGAGCTTTTTCGCCTCTTCTCTCGTGCAGCGTACCGCTGGCTCGGGTCAAGCACACGGGAGGGTGGCGAGAAACGAGGGAAAAGCGACAGGCCACCGAGAGAGGTACGTAAATCCGAACGTATCGCGATGTGTCACTGTGCTCGCACACCGAACGCGGTCCTACACGGCGGTTGCCCGTGTGTGCGTGTTTACGCGTACTCGGAGGCAGTAACGGGGCCAGAGACGCGGCAACGCGACGCGTACTACTCGCCACGATCGTTCCACGACGTTCGGCAACGGCTCTCTTATCTCTCGGTCGGACGTATCGAGCGACGCGCGAGGAAAAATTCTAACCAGAACCGATATACGCACCAGCCCTAGGAGAGACCCTTAGGCCGGATCCGCGGAGTTTCCTTTCACCTCGATTTTCGGTCCCTTGCCACCCCCGCGCGAGTTGCACAGGCGCGAACCGCTTTCAGAATTTCCGAGGCTCGGGTACCGCGCACATCGCCGGGGAGGGGAGCGCCCTCTCGCCGTTGTAGGAGAGATCGTTCGAAGAGGGAGAAAAGGGACGTGGATTCTCTTGTGCCAGAGTGGAGGGACTATATACGGGGTGGCTCGCGTGGCGAGGTAGGGGCGATACGCCGGAGAACGTTGCGAGAAGCTAGAGAGAAGGTAAAGGGAAGGCAGGCAGAGAGAGAAGGTTCTCGGGTTGCCTGTGTCGTTCTGTGCTTTCGCAAAGACAGAGAGAGAGAGAGAGAGAGAGTGAGAATGAGTTTCCACTCTAGGAGGAAATTCGCACACGGCTAACAGCTGGGACACGGACGAGTCGCGAGCAGCCGGTCTTATGCACCAGTACTCTTACACACCGGCATCCTTGGGGTCTACGTACTTTTACGTACTCGTGCGGACGATGATGTCGCGTGGGTGTGTTGGTGAGGTTCGTGCCGCCGCCGCTAATG
>NIJG01000112.1:89638-151469 GCA_002201625.1 Euglossa dilemma
GGGGGTGGTCGGGGGTGGGGGCCGAGGGGAGGGAATGGAACAATGAGGTTGGAGGAGAGGAGCAACCGTTTTACTCATAGCCGATGTCCACACCTGCAGACCGTTGGTCGTGATGCGTTCGAGGATGATGGAATGTCGGTTACGATTGAAAATCTTTCGGGGCTAAATCCAGACTGGAATGAGAGGGCGAGTAAGAGGGAGAGAGCGAGAGAGAGCGAGTAGGCTAGCTGGAGGGAAATACGGGTAGAAGTTTCGACTCGGTGTTTGACGTTCTAAACGAGGATTCGCGAGATGAGGGATAATGATGATGGATGAAACGCGATACCGGGAGAAGTCGTAGGGAAATCGCTAGTCCGCTCGAAGAATCGCGACTCTGTTTTTCCCTGTTTTTAATCGCCGATCTTATAACGCCTAAGCGTGCGTCGCCAGCGTCTATTTTCTCCGTTCCGGCGAATGCGGATGAAAACTCGGATGCCGACTATTTACGCGACTATTTACTATTTCCCGTGCGCGAGATTGCGATAATTCGTTTCCGTAGCTGCGGGTAACGTTTTTCAATCGGCGCTGGCGAACGCGTCGGCCATGCGCCGGAAGTTTTTTCCCGGTTAATTGCGAGCGAAGCGAGTCGGTCTGACCGTGGTCGGGCTGCTTATTCGAAAGGTGGTAGGCGGAGGCTGGAAGGCAGCCGATGAATGGATAAGCTATAAAATTAAACAGAAGTCAGGAAGCCTCGGGCCCTTTGACGAGGTACCCATCGATTCTATATAACGTCCGGCTTCCAAGTCTCCGCCGTATCCTTTTCATTCGCTCGCTATCAGCAAAAATCGTTCGTTAATTAAGACGGCCGATCCGACGGGCACGGACGTCGGGGCTGGAAAAAAAAGAAGAAGCGGAAAAAAACGGGAGGGATGAAAAAAAAAAAAGGAAAAAAAGGGAAATAGAAGGAAATTCCAGCGTAACAAACCACGCCACCGGTGCTTTTCTTTCCATCCAGCCGAGCCCGATCGTGCGGTTTCGCCAATCCGCTAAAAAGGGTCTCCTTCGACGCCTTCGACGGTTTCTCATCGATTTTACGCGATTCGTCCGATCGTCAACGCGCATCCGGCTCGTATCATGCCACGAGAAGCGCCGACACGGGCAATGGTTTCTATAAAATATTCAAGCCCAGGCAGCGTACAGATATGTACCGATACTGAATAAATAATAGGGACGAGGGAGATCCTCGATCGGTTCATAACTCCGTTCCGTTTCAAAGCTCCGATCCATTCGTCGACCTCTCTAACGAGAGTTTCGTACTCGAAAAGCGTAAGTTGCCGGCAAGGCAGGTTATACAGGATGGAAATTTCAAAATGAAAAGAGCCGATGGAGAGGCTTGCAGCTGCAACGAACGTTCCGAAGGAAGGAATGCCGGGTAAATGATCGGATGGCTGGCCGAAGAGAAACGCGCGGAAACTCTCTCCGAACGATTTCTCCCGCCTCCGGAAGACCGGAATCGCGTTAATAATTCGCCCGACTAACGCGAATCGCGTCTCAAGATTTTCTCCGGGAATTAGCCGCTTCGGTGGATCCCCCCCGTTTTCCCGCCGTTGACACGTGCCCCTCGGTCTCGTTATCGGCCGATCGATCTAACATCGCCGCGGTTTTCGGTGATTAACCGACGATTAAAAACGAGGAGACGTGCGCGAGATTGGAATTCGAACGCGATACACAACGGCGTTTCAATTTACCCCGACGCGCGACCACCTTTTTGTTCGCATTACAACGAAACACATTGATCGAACAAATAACGCCAGCGCTGCCTCCTTGAAGCGCGAAATGCACGCGAAAATTGGGAAATTTATTCCCGGCCGAAGTAAACTACCATTTTCGCCCCCTTCCTTTTTGCCCTCTTTCCTTTCTCTCTGCGTACACATTTCGGCGATACGAAATAACGATTGGAGAAACGAGAGAAAAAAAGAAAAAAAAAGGGAAAGAAGCGAAACGCGAAGGGACAAAAAGAGAGAAGTCGGGGGCGGAGGAAAAAAGAGAGCGCCGCGCCATTTCTGTGTCCAGAAGCGCCATCAATTTTTGTATCACTGCAACCGAATTCGATGTTTCGAACGCGTGTGCTCGTCGTCCCGTTCCGCTTCGGCGAACGGCGAACAATCGGCCAGAGCTCGCCGTGGCGCGAAATTTAACGAACGACGGAGTCGTGGGCCGCGCGATTTCAGAAAACTTAAATGTCTTTTAAATTTGACACATTGAAACTATTCAAAGCCGGCGGAGAGATAGGGGGGCGGGCGGGAAAGGAAATTGGATGAACCGGTTCTGGCGTTGGCTGTCTTCTTGCCGGGGGTTCGTTAGCACCGCCAGATACGCGAGCATCCCCCGAGCGTGGTGCGCTGCAGCCGAGATTTAAAGATAGATTCGAAAGTAGAATCAGGTCAGGGTACATTCGCCACCGGTGGAATCCGTGGGTAAATCGGCGAGAACGCGTCTACATTAACGAGCCCACGCTGGCACGGTCCGTGTCCGCTTTTAATTGCAAATGATTTCAAAACGAACGGTCAACGTGAACCGTGGCGGTGGTGGAGGTGGCGATGGCGGAGGTGGTGGTGGTCGAACCGCCGAATGTCCGAGTTATGGGAGAAAAGATAGGGAGAAAGAGGAGAAAACGAAGGGACGATTAAATATGATTTAAACTTTATTCTTGGTGCGGAAAGCCTGTGCTAAGGGGTGTTATCGAAATGACGGTGTAATTGGCTAATAAATTTACCGGGAGCCTCTTATATATCCTTCTCACTCGCGTTAGCGAGTGTCTCGAAATTTTCTTCGCTAATAGAAAAATGTAATTCTCCAGCGACGAGTTTTCACTCTCGTTTTTCGTCGTTCCGACTGAAAACGAAGACGCGTGGGTGGATAAAAGTATAGACAGTCTCGATGTCCGATCGAATGAACGGGAGAATCAGGGAACACGGTCCCGCAAGCATCACCCTCGTTCGGATTGTACCAATAATTCCCAGTGACACCCTGTATAAACGTACGCGTGATTGTTCTATTCTGGCCCCGGTGCGAGCGGATCCCTCATCCTCCCCTTTCGAATCGTAGATCGCGTACATTCCGGTAAAATCTAACGATCGAAACGCGTTTCCTCGTAAACACGGTCTAAAGAGGGGGATGCCAGCCCGTAGGAAGGCGCGTCGAACGCAGATAGAGCGAAACGATCGATCGATCGCTCTCAGACTTTTCGCATACATTAACATCGAGTGGCTCGACGCACACGCGCAAAACGGGAAGAAAAAAACGAGAGAGGGGGCAAGGGAGGAGGAATAGGAGGAGGAGATGGAGAGAAGGCGAGGAGAGAGGTAATGCGCGAAGAAGTAGAGGGTGGTGGAGAGAAAGAGAGAGAGGGAGAGAGAAAAAAAAGGGGTCTGACCCCACTGTTTACAGATGCATTTTCGATTTTGTCTCGCGTGAGGTGCGCGAGCATCGAGCCGCATGCAGCCCACTCCAGACTCCGCCTGTAATTCAGTAATGGTCTTACGGTGAAGTTCATAATAACTGACGCAAATGAGAGGGTCTCGTAATTAATTCGCGCATACTTATGAATAGAATAAGAGAGGCAGCGCGCGGGACAGGGACGGAGAGCGCGAGAGGGTTGAACAGACAGGGGGTTGGCTAGGTGGCCGGGTGAAGACGGGAGGAGACACGTTACCCTATGCTGAGCTTGCGTAACCTAGTATCTGCAAATCCCATGTTGAAAGCCGCCCACAAAGCAGCGAATCAACGCCGTTAATTCGTTAAGTGTAAAGCGAATCGAATCAGTTGGTACTTACGTGCGCCAGACGTCACTGTAACCACCGGTGAATTTTCCTCGGTCACGAGGATCACGCGCGAATTATTCCGCGATCTCGACTGTCCTAGCGATTCGCGTGTCCATTTCGTCACGGTTCTGATCCTTTCCAAGACATCTTTGGGCTTCTTTTGGCTCGCGAGACGTTAAACGTTCTCGAATTTTTTAGGCAAAGGTAATCACCTGCGAATTTTCTCGGACCACGAGGATCACGCGCGAATTATTCCGCGATTTCGACTGTCCTTCCAGCGATTCGCATGTCCACCAGTCGGAGAGTAAACTATTTCGTCATGGTTCTGATTCTTTCGAAGACATCTTCGCGCTTCTCTCGGCTCCCGAGACGTTAAACGTCCTCGAATTTATCAGGCAAAGGAACAAAGGCGTTCTCGAAGACGTCGTCCAGCCTATCGCAGTAAATGCGTCTTCGTGATGCGTACGTTGTTCGAAACTAATCGAGATTCGCAATCAGATCGAGTGGAATGATTAATCGGATATGTCGGGAACGCTGAACAACCCCTATCTTTCGTTCCGCTCGCGGAAAAGCATCGTCTAAAAGAACGGAGTTTAATCGTAACGTGTAAGCACTCGCCTAACGATATCTCTGCTGTGTCCGCGCTGAATTAACAACGCTAACGTAATTACGGCTATGTTGCTACACGGTGTTACACGGTTTCTTCGATAACCAGCTTTCCATTATCGCCTCCTCCGCGCCCTGTTTTTCCGCGCGATTTACGCTTACCTTTGCGTCTCGTCCTGGAAACAAAGAGCAATCTCGAAACGCGATCCACGAGTAGCATGTACGCCGACATTCGCATCGAACGTTTGCAGAGAAACGAAACGTCCCTCATCCATACACCGAACACGCGTTTCTTGCTGCTCTAAGCGCTACCGATCGCGAATATCGAATATTCGCAAGCTCCACGTGATCCGGATAGAAACAAACGCGTCGCCGCACTGTTTGCCGCATAAATCGTCGTATTATCAATTTCAGGACGGTCGTTTCGACGGTTCCAGAGGTCGGCTATTCAGCTGATTACGCTGTTCGACAAATTTTAACTTTCTCTGTAATCTGGAATATCCATTCGATGATAATTGTGGAGTTTACTTTTCCGGGACAAGAATCCGCAATCGAAACTGCTCTATCGCCCGCAATTGCCGAAAAACGCGAGTTTCTATAAACACGCGCGATTTTTGGCTAAATTTGTCTATTTTCGTGAAAATATGTCGCGTTTATCGATGTCCATAATTATACTTTGTGTTTTTGAATAATTATAATTGATTATCAAAATTTCAAAATAAGCCGTCGACGAAGATTCCGATAGCTTGTCATTAATTATTATCTTATAGGCAGTTACTTTTTCAAGTGCATGCACTTATTGTAAAAACAATATTCTCTTGCATGTTCTTATATCGTGTTTTATCACGTTTTACTTTATCATAGATTTCGTAATTAAACATTTTAACGAGCAATCATGCCGGTCGTTATTACGGAATCACGTACACCGTAAAATAATTATTAACAACAAACTAATTAACATCGAATTATGTAGGAAAATTGGATAAGAATGTTGGCCAAAACTGCAGCTTTGCGATGCAACCATAAAATCTACGCATAATACGTGTACTTGAACGAGTATACATAGTCTACTCGTTGTAGATTTTAATTATTTTACACTTTCCCAGTTTAAATATAAATTTCTACATTTATCGCAGCTTAATTCATCTCAATTTATCAAGACGTTGCTCGCTTTTCGTTTTCAAAGTTCATTGGGAAAATTGAAAATATCTTAAACTTCGTCCGTTGCTCTTAGCTTGATATCGTTAGCCAAAGGGAAATGTTTGATACTTACGATGTAAACACCAACGATATCAATTTGTCATTAACGATAAATTTGACATTTTTGACATGATACTTATGCACGCAAAAATATTTTTCGCTAAGATCGCGCGTTTCTAAGAAAAGCCACAATTTCAGAAAAATATCGAAGGAACGGAGCAACAATTTCGATTACGCATTCGTTCTGGGAAAAGGAAAGAAGAATTCGCGAGAATTACCCAACGGACATCGCGGATAAAAATTCCCGTCGAACGATGTTATTTCGCACACGAGGAAGCGTGGAACATTTGGCGAAGGTAAGAAGAAGGAGAAAGGACAAAGCAGAGAAGGATACACGGTGCGGAAGGACAGAGAGTAATATCCCGTGGGCGCATCGATCGGCATCGGTAGCTCGGGATTCGATATAACCACGCGAGAACGGTTAATTTTTCGCCGTTGGTCGAATGGACGGAGCTCGGTTTCGCCGCCATTTTCTAGCACTCGGGAATTATCGGTCCGCGTTGGAATTGAATCGTTCGACGGGATGATAGATCCTGGAGTATCCCGGGAGAAGGGGCGGGAAGCGGTGTATGAAAAATTCATCAGCCGACAGGAGCATTAACGTCCGGCAACTTGTTTCCCCGAAACTTTCTCCGATATCGCCTGGCGACACGTAATTTGACGGCGAATGATTTTCGGACCAGGCGTCGTCCGATCCTCGCGACGTCCTGCAAGCTTCCGAGTCCGGTTCTCGTCGACGTTTCACCGAAACTCGGTTCCGGGTTTCGCGAAAAGAACCCACTTTCTTTCAAGAAAGCAAGAAGCAGCAACCCGCGCGCGCGCGAGTTTGCCTCGTTTGCGCGAAAGTTAGCCGAAGGTAGCCTAGAATCGAGGAACGTTTTTCGAAACCTTTGACTCCTTTCCAAACGACCATGATCCCTTAGATTCGTGACATTCCATCGTGACTTTCCACTCGGACCCTTTGTACAAGTTTTTTCGCCGGACCGATCAGCTCCAGCGAGCTTTTTCGTAGTTCAGCTTCTTTTGGCATTCGTTAGGAAGTTTCGCAGTGTTACCGGTGTTTTCCCGTTTGTTCTCGAGAGATTGCGTTTATCGCGGATCTCTTTATCGGGCCGGAGTGAAATTTAAATAACAGTCTGATGTTTATCAGCAACGGCGGGGAGAAAGAAAGGGCGGAGCAAAAGGGTTCTCGAGGCGTGGAAGGTTCTTAAACGAGCCGAGGTTCATTACGGAAAGATGAAATTTAATGCCGGTTACTTATGCATACGACGCATAGAGACAGTATTATCCGCGCGTTATTACGCAAACAGGATGCATACGAGCCGGAAGTGTCTCGCAAGAGAAACGCGATCGCGCGATCCACGGGAACTTAATGACGGTTAATATGTAATTCTCCTGCATTGAAATCCGATATAATATTTCGAATTCTCGTCCCGTGATGTTAATAAAATAGAACCACACACCCCTGGTACGTGTGGCTGCTGGTGGGTCAGGGGGTGCATTAACGTATTCGGTATTGGAACGTATAGAATGGATAGCGCGACGCATGCGATATACAATTTCGATAAATTCGACATGCAGGATGCCTGATGATAGACGAATCCCGTGTACGAGCGAGAATAGCAACGATGTGGCAGAATAACGAGATGATTTTATTGCATTCGCGTTCTAGGATCCATTGCATTATAGCTTGGCAATAATTCTAATTGGAAAAGTCGATTCGATCAACGTGATTTAATTGCAAATGGTGTAAAGAGATAGTTTTTCGAGTAATTTTATTATATCTGCTATATTAATTTCGGATGCTCGTGCTCTATAGGCATGCTTGATATATGAAATAATTATTGGCAATTATATTTTCGGTGAAGATAATAATACTCGTTTTATTAGTCAGGAGATATATCGACGCGCTATTTTACCTGAGGCAATTTTATAAATTGAAATCATTTTGCAAATTTTATTATTTGTTCGATGCCGTTAAACGATAAGCTGATTTATTATTAATAAGAGAATTACTCGAATGATTTGACGCTTAAGTAATTTGCTGTATTACCGATGAAGGGTATTGTAGTATTTCGTTGATAAGCTATCAACCGTGATATTACCATATGCAGATATCTGTTCTCGGTTTCTACGTTATTTGCTGTCGATAACAATTGAGAGTGTATATTCGTTATAGTGCAAAAATGCTTGTGAAATTTATGATCTTAGATAGAACTATTTGTAGGATATCTGGAATGTTACCTACTCTTTCAATACATCAGTAAATTTTTTGGTTCACGCTTCAGCGAGTCTAAAACTTTCCTAAGATATATTGTCGATTCCAACATTACCGGCTGAATGTGTAATGAAATTACCATAGTTCAGTGAGTAAGGTACTGGCTATTGCAATATTACAAGTGTAGGAAGTATAAATACGAAGGAAGTAATAATATTTTGGCATACGTGTACGTAGCATGGAAATTTATCCTATTTAAGTGTGAATGCAGTTGCATTTCTTGGAACTGACCCGAACAATACTTTTGCAGCCTCAAATTTGTATTCTTTTTCTTGTCTTTCTTTCCTTCCTTACCTTACTTTACCAACCTTTTTTATCTTACTTACTTACCTTACTTTACTTACCTCTTCTTCCTTACTTACCTTTTCTTTCTTATTTATCTTCTTCTCCTCACTTATTTTATTTTTCTTACAGCTTTCTACTTACCTCACTGTTCTTACTTACATTTCTTACCTTACTTACCATCTATTCCTTACTTGCCTCTCCAGTCTAATGTAAATAAATAAAATAAATTAAATAAATAGCTAATAATTAAATTTAATAAATAAATACAATTTGTAATGCTGCTAATTTTGTTTTTAACGCAGATACAGTGACGATATGCACGTTACGACGGAAGAACTGATGTGTTACTGTAAGTGCGAATGCCTATATGAACCGAGGATATCCTGGCCGATCATTGATTTCGATGATCAATTTGAATTACAGCTGCAACAGCTTGCAACTGATGCAAGAAGCATTCTGACTTATCCAAAGTCGGTTTCAGAACACGTGAAAGAAGTATTTTATTTCTGTCATAATAATAAATTTAGTAAAACGATAAATATTGAATTTTTATTATTATTTGAAAAAAATAACACGATTTAAATTTTTACAGTAATAATGATTTTGTGATTACAGAAAACATTATTATCAGCTTTCGATAATGAGGCTAATGTATATCTTTGATTTAATGTATTGAAATGGCTTAGTTTCTATACTTTTTTTATATAATGACTCAATATCTCGTAGTGTGTCTGAGTAGTTCAAATTCTCTTAAAATATATGACTGATTTGTATCTCTAACTTGTATCTCTGAATGGTTTCTTACGTTTACTAGAATAATCTATAGAGTGCAGTATGTGCTATGGTGAAAAAGTTTGATTTTATTTTAGTTTGAAAACATTTACATGTAAATAAAAATAATGTCGTCTCTTTCACGATTTGTTATAAGTTCTGTGGGGAGAAGTATAAATTTATTCAATGGAAAATTGAGGGAATTATCGTATTTAAAAGATACTAATGTTCGAGATATTCACATAACCTCTAACGTTATGAGGGAATTTCGACAAGGACAACGAAAAGTAAAATCTAATGTTAAAGCAAAGACCGTAGAAATGGATAAATTGGAAAGCGAAACAGTGAATATTTCTTCTTTTAGTAATACGTATGTATCTAATTTTACATAACCTCAATGTTAAGTTTATGCTGTTACTTTGTACAATGTATTGTATTTTAACAAATACTTTCACCATGTTGATTTTAGAAGTTTGTTTCCTGATGAATCAACACCATATCAGCTTTTCAACGGTATAGAATATCGTTTTTTACCTATTATCAATATAAAGTCAACTCCAAATAACACGATAATCACCCTTACTGATCACGAAGGTAAGTTTTTATATAAAAATTGTATTCTATTTATGTATTATGTGTACTATTTGTAATTATTACCAATACTTCTATAGGAAAGGTAAAGAAGCTCCAGTCTGCTGGAACAATAGGCTTTAAAAATGCAAAGAAAGGTACCAATATCGCTGCCCAACAAGTTGCATATTCATTTGGACTAGTAAGAAAATTTTTCAGTAGTATATTTATCTCATTTACATTTATTCTTCCCTACATTTTTATTACATGCTTCATATTTCCTTAGAATTTAGTATCAGAGGGCACCAAAACAGTGAGGGTAAGAATACAGGGTATTGGACCTGGCAGAATGGTAGATATTAAATTGCATTCATTGAAATGTTTAAATAATATACATACATTTCTTAATATCTATATTTATATCTATTTAGGGATCATTGAAAGGTTTAGAGCTATCAGAGTTATCCATTGTTTCTATCACAGATGACACTAGAGTCTCGTGGAATCCTCCAAGACCAAGGAAACAAAGAAGGATATAATTTATAAAATGTTTCATTGCGTATTTAATAAATAAATATATATTAAAATATATTTGTTACACATGTTTTACATATATTACTAAATTACAATACTTCTGGTAATTCGTTTATAATACATATACCTTTCATATAACGACTATAGTACAAGATAGTGACTAGATAATGAGACAAATTTCATAAGTTACTTATGCATCGTTAAACTAGTTTTGCTGAGCTTCTTAATCGGTAGTTATTTCGTAACATTTTGTACTGTCCATAACCCGTTGCAATCGGTGAGATACATATTGCAAGTAATAACTTACATATTTCTTATACCTATAGAAATTTTACTAGAAAATGAAGTAAAACGGAAACTCGGAATTTCTTTTCATCGTAGCACATGTTGCGTGATCCAGGGTATGTATTCCGAGACTCTGGTATATACACCCGGAAGTCGTGGTCGAGCGCATCCTACTCCCGATGAAACCACCCCCACGACCATTACGCTCCCATCAGGATGACTTCCGATCATCAGAGGGCCACCGCTATCAGCCTAAACAAAAGTATAATACAGATATAAAATTATCTAACATTTACCATCTTTCGATTTCATCTTAAGTAAACAATTTTCCACATAAATTCGACTTCTGAATCGTAGTTGCATCTTGTCCCTTACTAAAGGCTTATTTTCATCGCGGTGTTGATAATCACCTCGTTAAAAATAACCGCTTAATAGATATACAATATTACAGCTTCATCTTGATCATCTGTACCACGTTTACCGACAATCAAACGCAGGCTGCGGACGCTACGCGGCGCTGTTCACCGAAGTAGAGGAGAACCGTGAAATGACCCGGGAACGGACTCGTAAGCCCGTGATGAAACGTATCGAGTTGGAAACAGCGGCATCCCTTTTTTTTCCCCGCGGCTACCCGTCCCGATAATTACGTTATACCGGACCGCAATATTTTGTCAACATATTTTTCGACGGTTTTCAGCCCCTCGTCCTTTTTTTTTTTTTCTCTCCCGTCCGTCCCTCCGGCTGTTTTGTGGTCGAACGATTCGGCCTGCGCCGGGGTACTCTGTCCAATCTCTGGCTGTTAATTCAACCTGCGTACGCATCTACACGAGCAACCGGATATTTATTGAAATTCGTGTCGCGGTTGTTCGACAGGGCGTGAATTTCGTGTACGAACGAGTGACAACGGGGCTCTGTCTCTAACTAGCTGCACGCGAACGGGAGAGGGAGATCGATATAGAGAGAGAAAGAGGAGAATCAGCACGTTCGCGGGAAGTATAAAACCGGGATAGATAAGCAGCGGGTTTTCACTTACCCAGCAAGAGTCGCGGCCACCTTCTTCGTGGCCAGCGCACATTTGCTCCGGCTCCACGCGGGTCAGCTTGCCCTGGCTGGCATACCATTCGCGACACAGCTTGTTCTCGATCACGCGAACCTCCACTTTCTGCAACACGTCCGCCCGTTTATCTGCAAGACAAAATGGTACGGCTGTTTCACGTCGCGGCCATTTTGGATAGCTTCTAATCGCGGACAAGACCGTCGACTACTCGACTCCTTCGACGCGTTGTTCGCTGTTACGTTTAATCCACCGATAGAATCGAATTCTATAAACGTCGTTATTTCCTCTGATAATTTCGCGATCTGAAACGTCTGAAACGTCGATTTACAACCGGGACGATCTATTTATCCGACATTTGATATCTATCGTTTCGCGGTTTACTCACTCGACGAGCTCTAATGATAATTATCCCTAATAACTTTTAGTGAATTAAACTCGGGGCCGGGATTAAAGTTCAACGGAGCACGGTCTACGTTACGAGTACGGTTTCACATAATAATACGTTATTAACGTTGTTAATATATTATAATAAATTCCGTTCCAGCATCTTGCAATTAACGGGCGGTTTTAACGCGAAAAAGCACGAGGATAAAGGAACAGAAATTGCGCGTATTTCTGGGCTTCACGGGAGAATCGGTCCGTTGAAACGCGAATCGTCGCGAGGGTGGAAGCGTTCGCGCGAGGCAGAAATTTGATTTCACCGTAGAGCGGTTTTTGCTGCAAGTTCGATTCGATCGCCACCCTAGGTCCCCTAATTCAGGGCAGCGAGCAGGAACTCGGGTAGAAGGTTACCCTAACCGACGTAGAATTCGCTTAACGATCCGCTGGAAATTTCGCAGACGTTTCGTTTCTCTTCCGCAATATCATTATCGAAAACAAATTGACCGGGACAAACGTTGCGGCTTATTCTTGCTGTCTCTTTGCCGGCGTGTAACGCTTTTATAGCTTGGAAACGCCACGGTGGCAAAATCCTCGATTTTCTCGCCGAGTTACCGTCGATTTTATATCGTCCCATTAATCCGATGAAACGCCGAGTAATTAACGTCAACGACTCTCTCGGTTCTCGGGCGAATTACCGGGCAAAAGGAAGAGAGACCGTGGGATGAAGTGGAATTATTTACTTACATTTGGACCTGTCTTCGCCGAACCAACCCCATCCAGCAGCCTTGGCGAGCTCCCCGCCGAAGGCGCTGTACCCTGGTTTCCCTGTGGCCACAGGTAAACAGGCGGGTTTCACGCTCTCAGACCAAGCGATCGGCCTTGCCAGTTCCAGAAGGGCAATATCGTCCGCGTATTTCCCGCACTTGTGGCCAGGGTGCAGGATGGCGCTCGCAATCCTCTCTTCTTTCGACGCCGGCACTTCCGGTCCCTTCAAATTGTACTCGCCGAGCCTTATCCGCAGTTGACCGACCGGAATCAACGAGCTGCCTCTGCGTCGAGAAAACAAGGTACCTTCTTTATCTCCTGTTTCATTTATTATTACCCGATCTCTCGGAATATCGTGAAAGCGAATCGACGATCGCAAGATATGAGGAATTATAAGGAAGAGTATCCGTGATAGGATACTTGTTCCCCTGGTTTTGGGATTTTTAACGCAATGCGAAGTGGAGGCGATTAATTTCGGTTACTTGTTAGAGAAATACACTTCCATTTTAACTCATGTTCACGATTACCCGATCCCTCGGAATATCGCGAAAGCGAATCGACGATCAAAATATATAAAGAATTATAAGAGTATCCGTGATAGGATGCTTGTTCCCCTTGTTTCGGGATTTTTAACGCAACGCGAAGTAGAGGCGATTAATTTCGGTTACTTGTTAGAGAAATACACTTCCATTTTAACTCATATTCACGATTACCCGATCCCTGGAATATCGCGAAAGCGAATCGACGATCAAAAAAGATATAAGGAATTATAAGGAAGAGTGTCCGTGACAGGGAATAGCTTGTTCCCCTTGTTTCGCGATTTTTAACGCAACGCGAAGTAGAGGCGATTAATTTCGGTTACTTGTTAGAGAAATACACTCCCATTTTAACCCACATTCCCGGCACTTCCTCGAAGCGTATAAGTTACACGGTACTTCCTTAAACTCGCGTCTTGTAAACCGTCGTGCTTTAAAGCTTCGCAGGAACGTTCCTTTGAAAAACGACAAGTTATAACTTCCACTTTGCACGCATTACGGATACATGTAGGCCAAGTAGGACGAATAGCCTGGTACTCTGGCCGTTTCCGGCCGCGTGGAGTCAAAGTCCGGCAACGACGCCCGGCAAGTAATCATCGTGGAAAGTCGAGTGCACGATGAACGAAGACGTATAGACGCGTGAAACAAAGACGGGTACACCGTCGAACGGTTCTTCCATTTTCTTCGTCCCTCGATGTTCCTAAGGCAACGCTGCCGCAAACCTCCGCGACCCGTGTTTCTCTGGCCGCAATTATTTAGCCGAGATTTTTCCTCCTGTTATAGAAACCCGTCGGTGTTGGTGTTTGAACGGTCTCGAAACGCAGTGGTTTCCGCTTAATTAATTGGTCGACGCGGCAGCCGAATAACTAACGAAATTATGGCGGCTTTCATCCCTTCCTACGTTACAAACGATGGATGGGAAGGTGGACGGGAAGGTGGATGGAAGGGTAGGAGGTGTTTCGTCCCAGTTTCTTCGTCGCCTTGATTCCAGCGACTACGCGGGATGGTACAATCACACTCGAGTCGTTTTCCAAGTTTCAAGGTTCGTCTCTTCTAGCAAAGACATGCCCACCCTCCTTAATGGACCCTTCTATCTCCGGCCTGGCAGTTCCATTGTTACGGCACCCGTTGTGGATTATACGATTTAGCACGGATGCATCATCGTAGTCACTCCCTGCCCTTATCATCGCACCCCTTCCAATTAAAATGCACCGCTGGCTAAACGCTGGATCGCGCCACCAGCCTAGGGGAGTGGCCTTTTTAATTGGCAACTCGACCATTAATCGCGCCGTTAATCCGCTTGTAAAGTCCTCCGCGAGAGGAGGAAAGGGCTGTTCCGCGGTTCTTCTCATTTCCTCGGTAAACTCGCGCAAACTCGCCATTTCTTTCTTCCGTCTCTCGAATCTCACGCGCGAATCGTTGTTAATCGTCGAAACGATCGCTAAACGCGTCGCGTGGTGTTCCGCGAGCGACAATCGCGATGAATGGATAGAAATACGCTCGTATTCCCGATTTTTCAACGTCTCCGCCGTTTTTTCTCTCTCCTCCCCTTATCCCCGATTTTTCCCGCCCTCGCGATAACTCGACGAATAATTCTCTTTCGCGCGTAGAACCGCATTAACGAAATTTATTTTGCACGTTTCCGTGAGCGATAAAGAAAACGCGGACAATGGCAGGGAGTCGGATATATTTTCACCATCTCGCGCTGGCTGGCAACATTTTGTCATGCGTTTTGCATGGCCGCTAGCAATTACCGAGTGGTCTGTAATCTACACGCAATCATGGTTTACAACGCCGAAGCTCCGTTGGATTCTCTCTATGGCCACCCTGTCCAGTTTCAACCCCTTCCTCCATCATCTCCCCTCCACTCTACCACGCTCTCTCCCTCTCTTTCTCTCTCTCTCTAGCCTTTCCACCCTTCCTTCCGACTCCGGTTCGGCTCTACCTATACCGAACGAAGACAAAGACAGAGGACGCCTACACGTTTCATCGCGCTACGCCACTGTCTCGACGTTTAATTACACCTGCATGGACACTGTTCCACATAAATCTCCGCGCTTGTGTCCGCGAGAAAAAAGGATTACGAATATTTTCGAAACCCGCCCCTCTACCACCCACTTCTACATTTTAACCGGTGATTGGAAGAGTTTCCAGGATCCTATCACGATACCTCGAATGTGATTCCGTTAAAATGAGCAGCGTCGAAATTACTTTTAAATTGAACCACCGACACATTTCCGTTCCTTTTCAAACGTACCACGCGCCACCTTGAATATCCATACTACCGGGCGATATCTAATCGATTCGAAATCATCCGGGCACATACCTCGGTCTGTTATTAACCTACAAACCAGTCGTAGTCGACGTCTTTCACCCCGGTTTTCTTCTTTTCCCTTTCTTTCCCGAGGATCGGCCGCGTGTCGCGGTGATATTTGAAATTCCGCGAGAAATTCAGCCCCTTCCGTATATTAAGCAAGGTCGATGATACGCTAAATGTAGACCAAATAAATTGCACGCGGCGATGAAACGGCGGGCCGAGCACGGTGTTTCATCGATAGCCTATTGCATAATTAATCGCGGACAATTCCGCGGGTAACGGGGAAAGAGGCGGTTGTTAATAACGAGGAACGATCGGATCGATCGCGTAAATAATTTCGTCCGCCAATCAATCGGGTTAATCGTTGGACGAGAAAATCACGCGGAATCTTTCATCGATCGACTTTGCCCGGTAACCTCGTTACATCGTTACACCGTTTAACGCTCGGCTATCGGGCTAATCGGTCGCGTAAACGATAAAAACGTCGGCGTTATGCGAGGTGGCGAGATTGATTCGCGAGGGGCGTCCGCGCCGGGTTTCCCTCACGGTACGTTTTTCACCCTGGCATTTAATAAAAGGCCGCCTCTTGACTCTATTTGGCGACAGTGTTTACGCGGGCAAATAGTCGGCGCAGCAGTTTTTAACTTGACACAATGCTCTTTGCGTTTCCATTCGACTCGCTCGTTCGCCGGAAAAATACGCTCGGGGTTTCATTTAAAATGTAATCGTTGCACCAATTAACATCGATATCGCGCCCGGTCGTTGTATATACGCTGAACCGCAGGGGACGCCGGGACACAGTCGGGAACACGACCGTGCGGGCCGCGTCGTTTTATATAATTTTAACGAAGTGATTGGCCGTTTATCCGGCTCGTCCGATAATCACAAAGCCGGACAGCAAGTCAGAGGAAACGCGTTTGTCCCGTTAACGATGCCTCCGACGCGCGTCCCGCCAACGAGCTCTCTCTCTCTCCGTCCTTTCCCGCGCGTATAATCTCTGGCAACCGGTCAGAAATTCTTCCTCGTTTTCCCCCATTTTCCTCCATTTTCCCCTTTTACCTTTAATTCCAGCGATCCCCGTTTCGCGCTACGCCATTCTTCGCGCTCGTCGTTACGTCTTCCTTTTTCCGCGGCAAATGTTTCGCGTGAAAGTGACACGATAAAAATAGGTGCAGCGTGACGTTGGAATTTTTCTATACTCTACCACCCTTTTCTCCTCTCTTCCTTATTTTCTTCCTCTTTTCTCATTTTTCTCCTTTTTTTTCTCCTCCCGTGTTTTCCTTTTTTCGCACGCGTTACGTAATTTCCAGAGACGCGCGCATTAAACTTTTTATCCACCCGCCGAGCGTGATGATTTTTGCAAACTACGGCCCGTAATCGCCGCGCCGAGCAACACGCGGATTTCTAGCTTTTTAAACCCGACGCAGATTCGCATAGATTGCACGGATGGATTAAGTGGATTACGACGCAGTCACTTGCGAAGCTTTTTCCTGCTGTTCTTAAAAAAATTGAACCACTCCGGGCTCGGCGACTCCCGAGCGGTATTTCCGATTTCCACGTTAACGCGCTCGCGAAAAAATCGCGATATTTGTCGACCACGCGGATGATTCGACCGCGATCGGAAACGCGTAAACGTTTTCGTCGTTCGCACCTTTTTCCCGCGATCGTTCGTCAACGATCGGGAATTTCCCTGATAATTGCCGGGAAATTTCCAGCACAAAATCGCGACCGCGAATAACTTTGCGACCGTAACTTTGGAACGATCCTTGATTTCGAAAAAAGAAATCGCGTTTCCGTTCTCGGTCGTTGCGATAATTCCCTTTGACAGCGTTGGACATTTATATTCCGCCTAAATTATTCCCGGAAGCTTGCCGATTTATACATTTTTCCAGGCTTTTGTCCGATCCTTTCTCGTCCTTTTCGCAAATTTCGCGACGAAATTACATCGTACGATTCGCTTCTGTACCGATGATTATTCAAACGTTCCTGAAACGATTCGAAATTTTCGACGACTCCCGAAAGTTTCTATCCCCGGCGGATTATTCGGCGAATTTGGGAAAAAGGATCGCGACGGCGAATCTCGCGCGGTACAACAATCGGTTTTTACAACGTTTCGCGGGCAAATGCATTTGTAACGACGCATTTGCATGGCGAAAAATGAATACGTTTCCGGTAAACGAGATTTAACCGTTCGAGCATCGAGTACCGCCATTCAATCGTCGAGATCGGATCGGAATAATTACAGCCACGGTTTGTTGGACAAGATGGTCGCTCGCGTTTCGCTGACATTTCAGTCGCGATACCGAAAACGGTAGAAAATTTTGGCACACGGGCGCCACTGTGAATATCGTCCCGCGATAAGATCTCTCTATCTCTCTCTGTTACTCTCCCTCATGCTATATCCCCGTGGCGCGCTCGTAGATTCGATTACAGGGAACAATGGGCAGCTTTCCATGAAGAAACAGTCGGTTTTCTGCCATGAATATTTTCGATGGCAACCTGCATATTGATTACGCGAACACGCGTACACCGGCATTATTGCAAAGAATGGAGGTATAAACTATCCGTCCGATCGATATTGTAATGCTGCGAAATTTAGCTGTTCCTTTTTCCGATATTTTTCCCCAACTGTCCGGGAAACGAGTTCCCGAATCGAACGGACGGGGCGATTTATTTTGAATTTATAAATAATCGACGTATTATATCGTAAAAATAGTCCAGCTATCGGATATCGGATAGTTCCGCGCGTAACAGCGTTTTCGAAATCGACCCTGGAACAACGGATCTTCCGCCTCGGCTCGTCGTCTTCGACCCCCCTTTTTCTTTCCTATCCTCGCACACCCCCCGTGTTCCCTCCCGATCCTTTTATTAATCCGCGAAAAAATCGCCTCGCGACAGGACGGAGGAGACCCGAGGGATCCGGCTCGGTCGGAGGGAATTTTAAAAACGATCCATGTTTCATTCGATCCCCGGAACGGTATTCATTTTGCTGCCGGATAAAATATTCGACGCATCGCGGGCTCCATGGGAAAGACACGCGCGGGAAAAATGCCAATTTTGCCCTGGCCTTTGTGTATGTCCCGAAATGAATTTCCCTCCCCCGCGTTCGCGCGTGTAAGTATACACCGCGGTAATGCTATGGAATAATATGGGACACTGTGCGTAGCCGCGACGGAAGCTTCTTTCGTCGATGCTGTGTCCGTAAATAAACGATCGTTTCAAACCAAATAGGACCCCTACGATACCAGCCGGATCGAATGTTTGCGGCGGAACACCGCATGTTTGCTCCGCCTCCAGATTTAAGTGACGGGTTTCGAGCGATCGCGAGATTTCCACGATTGTTTCGCGATTGTTTTCGCAGGCGTTAATTGCTAGAACGGAGCGTGGAAAAGGCGATAGAGAGTTTACTCACGAACAGAGGCAATGGGCTGCAGTCAGGACGAATCTTGAATTAAGAATGGTGCCGCCGCAGAAGTGTCCTCCTTTTCTGCTGATGCTCACCATCCAAGGGAACTCGTGTGGTATCGCGTTCTGTCCTCCGACCAGCCTCGCCGTGCGTGTGCCAACCTTTCCCCGGCCGCAAGGCACGTCGGACACTGTTATCGCAAACATCGCATGCCTTCGTTAACATCCGACGGAAAACAATTCGTGCTCGGACGCGGAAAAGAGGGAAAAGGTGACGGCGCCGCGCACGGAAAATGGGGAATCGTTCGTGGAACGAGGTTTCGTGAAATTTGATCAATTGCTAACGAGCCATTATCGGCCACGGTAATCCTCGTTTCGATATTTCACGTGTCACCTGCTCTTCGGGATAATCTTGGATAATTTAACGCGGCAAGAAGACGGGAAAGATTAGACGGTGATTTTGCATCTCGTCGCTACGCTATTCGCTGCTGCTGCTGTGCACCTTTTTACGCCGTAATCCGAGTGCGTATAATTCGCGAAATTAGAATGGGATTAAAAAGTCCAGACCTCATCTTCGTCGCAATTAAATGGAATTACGGGAACAATTTACGATTAAAGGGAAAACCGTTTTGAAAAGTTCCGAACCGCCGAAGAACCCGCGGCACTGCTTTCTCTGGTTTTTTTCTTTTACTCTTCTTTTATTTTTCATTAATCGAGCTCGTCCACCAGCACTACGAAAGTTCGTTTCAACTTTTATCAAAAATAATCACCCGGCGTGTTTGTTAACGGCGAAAACAAATTTCGTCTCGGTTGCCCCCCACTTTCGCGAAAATTCTGCCTACTTTCGCACGGAAAAATGGCAATCGATTAATCGGATCGCTGCGCGAATATTCGAATGCCGCGGAATTCTTTCACCGAAATTTCGCTAACCGCAAATTATCAAATTCGCCATTAACTTCTTCATTTTGCTCCGCGTTATCGATCGCCTCCGCGAAACGCTATAAATATTATAAGACCCTGCTATCTGAATTTTTCCCGCCCGAGTATCTTCCATTATCCAGGCGTTTCATTATTCAAACGTTATATTTTATTCCCGGTATCATCGTAAAATTCAAATTACTCGCGTTAACAGGAATACGAGGCTAAAATGATCCTCTGAAAAAAGGAAGAAAACACCGCGATAGATCCCCAAGTACTTAAAAAGGACGATACATTTTACACCGTGCTCTCGTCACAGACATAATCCTTTCGGCGAAGTGAAATAATTTCCACGACTTAACGATACTTCGTTCCAAACCGTAACAATCGGTGGTACCTCGATCGTTTGAAATTCCGAAATTTCTCCTCGTACTGTCACAACCGGAAATTCCACGTGGAAACTTACTCTGGAACCAATTCTCCAACTTGGAACCACTGCCGATCTTTAGGCGGGTCGATCGACCTGGCGCGTAAAACGGCAAACATCTTCGAGCCCGGTGCCAGGATGTGGACGGGGGTCAGGTGAAACCACGGACGAGACGTGTCCAGCTGGTGATGTGCAAGCGTTTAATTGAAAGCTGAAGCAGCGCGTACAGCGGAATGTTAACCGATTCAAGAGGAACCAGCCGCTGACGGCACCGGTACTGGCATCGCGCGAATTTAATGCCCCGAGCAGATAGGGATAGATACGGCGGATCTGTCACCGCAATCCCTGCGACAACCCCCTGGCCCTCCGCCGAATCGCTCCCCTCCCCCCCTCCGCCGCGTTTCCCCTCTCGTTTCACGCCTCGGCTGATTAATTGGACCTCTACGTCTGCACCACCGATCCCACCCACTCTGGTTACGGCTCTCCCTTCGACCCTCCTGTTTCCAGCCCCTTTCTCTACTTCCCACCCTTCTCGCCATGTCTCCTGTCTTCTCTTCTCCCTCCTCGTCTCTCTTCACCCTCCTTCCTTCTTCTTATCTCTTCTCGCCTCTCTTCTCGTATCTTTTCGCGGCGCCCCCTACGTCGTTTCTTCTCGTTTCTTCTCGTTTCTTCTCGTCCCTTTTTACCTCTTCTCTCTTCGACTCGTTGGCAAATGGTAGCAGGAAGAAGATAGAGATGGAAGGGACACGCGAGCAAATACGAGAAGGGGCGAGGGGCGGATGGGCAGAGAACAGGCATAGAATTCGAAGTCACCTCTATTCGGAAACGCGTAATAGATATGTCAAAAGCAGGCCGAACATGGTCATGATAATATGCTGATGCCTTCGCCGCGCCATCGGCGACTACCCCTCCGGCTCGTTTACCCACCAGCCACCCCCTCGTGGCTGATTTCGCTCACAGTTTGGGCTAGGCCTTTTTCTCCTGTCCCACGATGGCCGGACGGACAGGTTGGAGATTCTTTTTCGAGCCTTTTGTGCGGATTCCGGCGGCTGCAGGTGGCAGCGGATGGGGTTATTTTAACGGCCGGAAGAGCCTGGATCACGCGATGCTGGCTCGTGCGGGAAGAAAGGAAACCCTTTCGGTTTGCTCTGCCTCCGCTTTTTCCCCGGGCTTCCCCTTTCACCGGTTTCATGCCGATTTAAATCGCTACCGATGCGTTCAGCCCCGGCTCGGGTGAGTTTGACAGCCATTCTGATGTTAATTGCGATACGGATGTGACGAATTGCATCGGCTCCACGGATATTACGCTTTATTCCAGCGACGTCCTTCGTTAAACTCGCGTATTTCAGAATAAAAATTTATTTTTACCACACGCTTAACTACGGATGCGAGTCGCAGCGAAACGCTCGCACGCTCTTTGCATTTGCAATTATCGAAAATGAGCGGTCGCGTTCGGAGAAATTGACGTTCATTCTTATTCGCGTGGACATCTATATATTTCCTATTACATCGGTCGAATTGTTATCAACTATGCGAATTATTATAATCGATCGTTAAATATCCAACGCGAATAGGAGATGATTCGGCAAATTATCCACCCGAGCTACGCTCGAGAAATTAATCGTGCCGATAGTTTTCCCGCTCACCGTTTTATCCGTATCCCATTCACGGCGTATTTCGTTTCACACTTGTTTGCCCTACGAACATGGAGAAACGTGTACGCGATGTAAATGACGCGGATCATGACGATGAATTCGGCTGGATTAAAACCGGCGAGCACACGAGTGAAAAATACAAAAAAAAGAGAAGGAAGAACAAAAAATACTGAAAAAAAGTGGGAGATACGGCAATGTAAAGGATTAATCGAGGCTGCCTAGATCGATGGCAATTTATCTCGATAATTAATTTATCCCGCCACTCGATGCCGGGTCGACATTATAACCCGATGGTTATGAAAATGATTTACGTAATCGTAATGGAAATATTTCGCTAATAATATTTCCGATCCGCGGGGCCGCGGGAATCCATGGAATTTCCAGCCGCGAAAGTTACGACGAATTTAACTTCCCGATGGATCGTAACGTTCCATACGAAACCAAATTCCCCGTTATTATCTTTCGAAAACCAAGCGAGAAACCAGTGATTAAGCTTCAGGGACGCATCACGCCCGTGCGTTCCAGTTTCTTTCATATTACCACGATTTCTCTATTTTCTATCGTTTCTAAAAGAGTATTCGACATCAGGGCTATCGAACTAACGCCAGCGCAGCTTTTAACATAGCGAATTTCGACGCTTACCAAAATGCAAACGTAATTACGTCTATGCATTCTCGTCACGGCGCCTCGTCGTTGTTTACGCTTCGAATCTACATATCGTCGCGATCCGTGCAGGAAACACTTGGATACGCTTTACAGTTTGGTAGTAGAGGTACGAAGAAGCACGCAGAGCGATAATTTCGAAAGGAAGCTCGTCTTCAAAGCCCTTCATTTACGCGGTACCCCGTCAGCGGAATAAATGTCCAAACTTCGGCCGATTACCTTAGAAATGCCCCGCACCCTGCTACCTCGTGGCCAAAATTCTTCAACATTGCCACACCCGCCGAGATTACACACTAATGGAGGCCGATTCTCCGCGGCGATAAGATAACGAACACCGGGAACGAGTCCGGGCAATTTTCAACTCGATATCTCGCGGTCAAAAGCGCCACGGGGGCCATTAATCACACGCGTCTGCTAATTACCGTCTTCGATCCAGCAAGATTGATTTCACGAAAGATTCCAAGATGACGCACGTGACTCCTCTTTTGCTAGAGATTTCAGCGTCCCGGCGTTCATCGTGTCCTATTATACTCGTTACCGCGCATTTATCCGGACGGATAATCGGGCCAAAAATCGATGAACTTTCGTTTCTCTAATTTATCGCCAATTACACCGGTGCCCATTAACGTGATTACCTTTCTGTGCGTGCGAGCCATTAATTTGTCCCTGGCCGTACGCATCGAATGCATAAACCCGATGCCGACCGATTGCTAGGAACTCGAAAACCGTGGCTCCATTTCGGTCGTAATTAAATTTCTGGCGACGCTACGCGTCTATAGCCTTCGCCAGGTTAAGAACCTCCGCGTGGCTGGCTCTATATCTCTCTCTCTCTTCTCGCCGATGATACGTTGCCCCGGCTAAATTTTCGAGTCATCGAGCCGCTCGAGGCCGTTCGTCGCCTAAGTCTGTCGGCCTTCAACCAGGTTATACACCCATTTTTCTATTCCGCCCGTGTGTGCTAGCCTTCCGCATACGTAAGTCGCGGATAAGCGAACGCGCAAAATTTCCGCGTACCTCGCCCGTTTCCTGACCTATCGTCGCGCGTAATTCGCGAGGAAATTCGCGAGGAAATTCGCGACCATACTCCCGGCGAATATTCTCCCGCGAGATAACCGATGAAATTTTCCCGACAAACCGGGTAATAACGATCACAGGAGAACGACGAGGAATGGCGGGAAAATTCGAAAATTCTAAACGACGGATTAGAACGAATTCGAGGGAATTCGTAATGGAGCGTGATATGGAAATTTTTCTAGCGGCGGGAATTTTCAGACCGACAGATTCGATTCCGTAGTTTCGATTCCACCGGTTTCCATGGGAATCGCGCAACGAACAGGGGAATTTAATTGTTTGACGAGTTGCTGGAATTACGCGGAACGACACGGCCTGGAATCGTTGGCTCGGTTCCGATTACGGTCGTCCGAGATTACGGGGATCCGCGTGTTTCAGCGAGTTCCGCGGTATTTCAAGACGAATGGATCCGAGTTAGCATCGGACTCGTTTTAAGGAGGAAATCGCGCGTGACCGGCCGCAACGGGGGCAAGTTGCGTCGCGGCGCCCGTTCGGTAATGAATGACTGCGAAAATCCAATGTTAAGCCTGTCATTTCGCGTAACTGCAATTTACGCTGGCCTGCCCCCTCGTTCGCGCATAGGTTATCAACGGGGGCTAATGTCGCGGAAAATCGTTACGTTTAATAAATATCCCCGGGTCGATGCAGGTCCTCGCGACGCGCAGTGGTTTTTGATGTTTCCAACCCGGCGAAATCAATTACGATTTCGTGTTTGCGTAGGACTTGATTCGTATATTCTACTTCGGCACTCGTGAAACATGGCCGATAAAAATGCAAACACCGCATGAAATCGAACAAACAGATTTAAATGGATCCTATCTTGCCCGATTTCGACTTTTATCTTTTAAGCTGGATTTATTTTTATGAATCAAACTCCCTATGTTTCTCGGTCAATGATTTCCCAGTAGCCATCCCCCGAGCCGCGGAAAAACTGCACATGCTAATGGCGGACGTTGAATACGGTTTATTAACTTCCCGTCTTCCACGATCTTTATCCCTCGCTTCCCATTCCCATCCGTTTCTTATTTAATACCGTGATTAGAAACCTTGCCAACGATCTTTCCCCCGGATTCGCATTTTTCACCGCCTTACAGCGGAACCCCGCCGGGACCGATAATTAATGCAACGGAATCCTTTCGACGGCTAATTAATCACAACGAATCGATATGAATTTTCGACATGGGATTTCCAAGCATAACGAAATCCGCACAATTTCACCTCAATTATCACCGAACTTTCACCCTCTTCTTTCTCAATCTACGTTCGTTTTACCCCCATGGTTTCGGTGTAATCCAGCCAAAACGCACCGTGACACCGTGGTCCCTCTGCAACCGTCGTCGAGTTACCAAGAAACGTAAGCTACTCACGATTATTGTACTCCTCGGAGCGACAGTTGACCACGGCGACGAGAAACACGAGGAAAGCAAGAACGGCGGAAACGTAGCGCGTGGCCATCGCTGTTCCGGTTTTCTTCGCTGAGCTAACGCCGGTGAACAATGAAAAAGTGTCGCAGTGTCTCGGTACCGGGGCTTCTTTATACGTGGTCCGTTACGACTGCATCTTTCTCCTCGTTCACTCTCGTTCTTTGTCTCGCCTTCCACCACCCCCTTGCAGCAGCGAGACATCCGAGGCCTGTGACCGTCTATCGATACGCATTGCCGCGGCGGAAACCCAATGATAATGCGAGTACGGAGCCCAGTCGGCCCCGATCTCACTCCCAAGGTGATTCCTTCGCACTTAATACGCCTCTCGGCCACTCTCCGCGGCTCTCGCTCGGTCAAGGGCCAAGGGACAGATACGCATCGATCACGCGATGCCACGGGACCACGATTTTGTCATCGTCAAGGACTCGCCATCGTCCCGGCTACGGCTTTTACGCGTGCACGCGTTTAACGCTCGCTCGTCTTCTCGCATCGGGCCCCGTTCGTGTTCCGAAAATTCTCTGTAGCGCGATTCGCTGCTCGTCAAAATGTATTTTCCTGTGACAACAAATTTGCGCGTTCCTGCGGGAACAACTATTGCCACGAATTCGCGGAGGCGTGCGGCATCGCTCATCGATCGTTACGATTGGAAGGTCGTCGAGCTGATAGAAGTGGAAGGTGAATTTTTGGTTGAAGATGGTTTTTGAATATTTAGTTTCCTTTTTTTTCTCTCTCGGAGTAATTCGAGGTCCGTGGATAGCGCGGCAAGTCAAGGTTTGTATATTTAGAGTTTAGAGGAGCCAGTTTAGTCGCGTCGATCTGAAAAATTATGGATCGCTCCCGGGGCCGCGTTGGAAGTTATGGATTATGGGCCATGAATAATGACGTTTTTATTTCCTTCTAATTTTGCAACAACGATGCTTCGTGAATTATTCAGCTGGCCGATAAATACATAGTTACACGCGAAACGGCTTCTCCGACGGAATTCGAGGCTAGGTGGAATCTTAAACAGCGAGAGGGCAAAGTGCAAGAGTCTAGAGGAAGATTTTTACCTCCGGCAACGCTAATACCCTTTTCCATATTCCGCTTGCCCGGCTTTCCCGCCATTCGCGAATTCGTTCTAATCAAAATAGTTCGAGAGCGCGTTTCTATCGCGCGATCTCGCGCAACAACGAAACAGCGCTTTCCATAATCTCGGCTCGTTTTCAGATAAGGCTATCCAATTACTCGTTACGCCGCTCTAGATGAATATTTAGATACCAAAGATGCTTGTCCGTTCTCTTCTCCGTGTTTACCGTTTCTTGCTGAACATTTTACGGCTGCCTGTTCGAACAACATAATACCGGCATTATCCCGTCCTAACGTTCCCCGTAATCACGTCGAAATTAAAGCTGTTCATGCCGGAGTAATCGTATTTCGTACACGCATACGTTCTCCACGACGTTGTTATCGCCGACAAACGGCAATCGGATTATGTGCCTACGAATAATCACTGTGACAGGTGGTCAGGATAATCGGGGACATGGAAGCTGTTGACCGCGCGCGTTTCGCTGTAGAACGATGCAACATTAGTAGATACAATCTCGTCATTAGACCCAGGCAAAATTGGGCACCGTTTCTTGTCACCCTTGCACAACCGATAACCCGTGTTCCCGTTTGCGGAAGATGCGACCGCAGGGTAATCGGCGAATGAAAATTTCCCATCGGAAGTAATGTTTTATAATTAACGGAGAATGAAATTTACCCCAAACGCGTCGGTCCTCGGAATTATGGCGAATTTATGCTTTTATCTACTTCCAAGCCTTCGTTCTTTCGCGTTAACGGACAGAAAGGCAAAGGATACGAGATGTTTGAAGGAAAGACGTTTTTCTTGCTCACGAGTCGAGTTTAATCAATCGTCCCTCTTCTATTTGTTACTCCTCAGGGGAACTTTGCTGATCAAGTAGAATAAAATGAAGTTTCGCGATAGCAAAAGTTAGAAAATTATCCTCCTTTGATCGTTCATAACCGATGTCTGTATAAATCATACGAACAGGAATTCGATATCTATCACTTCCATACTTTCGTCTTCGACAATCAGTCACTCGGCAAGAACTATCGATTCAACCTCGAATTCTTTTTCCTATCTCCATCCACTGCCCGAATATCCCAGCTCGCTAATTTTTCCTCCATTTCTGGCTAATTTCTGTGTACTTTCGCGTGCTCTGTTTTTCCTAAACCTTCACCGAATCCAATCGAAATTTTTCTTCGGTGCCAGATTATTATCGCAGAAATTTTCAAATTGACATTTCTCTCGGTTATTTCCCTCGATTTTTAAAGATCGTTTATACGCATCTATCCTTCCTCCAATTTCTCTGAATGTAATTAAAATTTTTCTTTCCAATGGAACTGATATCTCAAAATGTTTCCTATCATATTAACCCTCATTACTAATGATTTTTAACAATTTCTAAGCATATTCACAAACTTTATACTTTATCAAACTGTCCCAAAATTAAATCAAATTATTCTTCAAGATCAAATCTATCATACTAATCCCTATTACCAAAGATTTCTGAGCACATCCACATACTTTATACTCTCCGAAGCTTAAACCAAATATTTCTTCAAATTGAAACTAGCGTCTGAAAACATTTCGTATCATACTAATCTGACTAGTGATTTCTGACGATTTCTAAGCGTATCCACAAACTTTATACTCTGTGTAACTGTCCAAAAATTAAATCAAATTATTCTTCAAGATCAAACCTATCATACTAATCCCTATTATCAAAGATTTCTGAGCACATCCACATACTTTATACTCCCCGAAACTTCCAAAATTAAACCAAATATTTCTTCAAGTTGAAACTAGCTTCTGAAAACATTTCGCATCATACTAATCTGACTAGTGATTTCTAACGATTTCTAAGCATATGCACAAACTTTATACTGTATCAAACTGTCCCAAAATTAAATCAAATTATTCTTCAAGATCAAATACTAATCCCTATTATCAAAGATTTCTAAGCAGACCCACATACTTTATTCTTTCCGAAGCTTCTAAAATTAAACCAAATATTTCTTCAAATTGAAACTAGCGTCTGAAAACATTTCATATTATACTAATTTGATTAGTGACCTTCTACGCATACCCACGCATACCAACTACTCTAAAACGCCTCCAAAACCCGATCAAAATTTTTCTCCAGGCCGCAACCGCGATTTCGAAGATTCTCACGTCGATCTTCAGAGATGATCCTTGAAATTATCATCTCCTGTAGGAAACGAGGAATTCAACAACCGGGAAGCAAGTCCTGGACCGATCCTCAGCCTCGCTGGCCATCGCTGAGCCTTCGGTTTCGCGTCGGAGACGCAGGCGGATCCGCAGCGTGTGCGGTCACGCGTGCACACGTGCATATAGCAGCGGGCACGCCACGGGGAATATGAAAGCGAGAGTCACTCGACTGTTACTCCATCCACGTTCCTCTGAACTTGACCTACTCTTTGTCTCTCGCGGAGCAGCCGTTTCGCTCGCGCCTACAACGAAACGCCGCGTCCCGTTCTAGCCGGGGCCTCACCTTCGTCGCGGCCAGCCGTTCTACCTGCGCCCGACAGGTACATCACGAAATATTCCTGCAGCTGGCTTCAACCGGGTCAAGTTCGTTTCTAGACGCCGGAGATCGGACGCCGGCGTTCCCCACGGACGCGGAACTGATAACGCGTCGCTCCTCTTCGCGCTCCATTTAGCCCATCGCCTCTTCTAGCCTCCGCTCTAACGTTTTTATTTTCCCTTTCGAGTCTTTGTCCTCTGAATTTTCATTTCTCCGCCCCTGTCTCGTTTCCTGGGTGAAATTATATTTCATATAATTTAATAATTACACGCCTAATTTATCGGAAATAAATTCTAATCTATCTAATCTATCGGAATAACAATACGCCTAATTTTTCTACTTTGTTCCAATCGTTGATACTACATCCGAAGATATAATGTGAAAATATAAATTTTTTTTAGTTCGAAATTAAACGAGAAAGTAATGAAAGATCGGAGAATTCATAAGGTAAAGATTATAGTGAAAATATAGCTCCAGTCTGACACTAGAATTAAATTAGCAAGATTTGGTCAAAAACTTTAGCGAGATTTGGATTGCCGTGATATTGGAAAGGAATATAGCATGAAATTTCGATCCAGGTATGTAAAAGTATAGTAGCAGGTACATACAGGGGCCCATCGCCTTTTCTAGACTCCGCTTTAACGTTTTTATTTTCCCTTTCGAGTCTTTGCCCTCTGAATTTTCATTTCTTCACCCCTGTCTCGTTTCCTGGGTGAAATTATATTTCATATAATTTAATAATTGCACGCCTAATTTATCGGAAATAAATTCTAATCTATCTAATCTATCGGAATAACGATACGCATAATTTTTCTACTTTGTTCCGATCAATGATACCTTGTCTGCAATGTATAATGTGGAAATATAAATTTTATTTTAGTTCGAAATTAAACGAGAAAGTACCGAAAGATCGGAGAATTCGTAAGGTAAAGATTATGGTGAAAATATAGCTCCAATCTGACGCTAGAATTAAATTAGCGAGATTTGGCCAAAAAATTGGCGAGATTTGGATTGCCGTGATATTGGAAAGGAATATAGCATGAAATTTCGATTCAGGTATGTAAAAGTATAGTAGCAGGTACATACAGGGGCCCATCGCTATTGTGTGACTATTGTATGATATTTCTTTCACAGAGATGTGGGTATAATAAGAGAGGGTTGCTAGTGCAGCTGACAGAGTAATGATACCGCGTGCAAAAATGAGTGGAGAAAAGAGGATATTATTTTCCCATTTGAAGCTTCGCTTTCGTGGAAAAACCGAGCTGGAAAGTCTGCAAATATTTATGTACTAATTGTAAATTTAGATTCGTTCGTCTCTATATTTGCTCGTTAAATCATTCAGCCTGTACCGCGTCGTCAATGTTATTATCTTATTTCCAGGATACCTGCGCGATCATTTTCCTTTATCCGGTATCGAATTCGAAAGCCAACATTGGCCATGTATTCTCTATTTGCGTATGATTAATCGCAGTTGAAACTCGGACAAATGGAAACTGGCTAAATTCAAAAATATTATTTTCTCGGCTTATTTTTGCACGCGGGGTTGCCGCTCGTTTCGTTGCACTTTCTCGTTACGTCGAAAAAAAAAAAAAAAAAAAAAATAACTCGACCTTGATATCTCACCCATCGCTTCCACACAGAGAATTCGTTGCACGCTGTGTAAGGCTTTAGACACGTATATCGGGAAATAAATCGAATGAAATTTCAAGGGATTCTTCCTATTTTTTTAAACGAGAAACCGATCAATTTCTCACCGCGTCGCGCGATAATTCATGTTTGGGAATTTTTGTGATCCCACGGAGACGTCGGAAGTCGCGGTCCGTTGTTGGCAAGGTGTTAGATCATATTTGTTTCGATAGCGTGCGTACGTGACCGAGTGTGCTCGAACGAGGTTTTTGGCGTTCGACGTTAACTATCAGAAGGACGGCTAAATATTTGAGCGGCTGTAATTTTAGCTCGTGGCATTGCTCGGCCGCCCATACACGTGGTGAGGTCGAAGGCCCGTCTCCGGACTACGAGTCACTGACATCCTGAGGTCGACGAAAACGAAATTTAGTTCGGTGCACTTGAGGCACGAGCGGCCTTCGCGGATCCATGATCTCTCGTTTAATCGTTTATTCCGCTCTTAGCCAACTTTTATTCCGCGTGCCGAACAGGGAACACCTCGTTCTTCCTCCTCTTCTCTATTCTTTACAACCGGAAAGTGGACGAGAACGAGGAGAGAATATAGACAGTTGAATTCAACAGGCTATATCGCTATACTTGTAACTCGATGTTGTTCGTACTTGTGACTTAATTGTAAATTTCGATCGAATAACAACAAGTTTTTCGAACCACGACGCGAAAAGGACAAATCGAAAATAAGGAATAATAGTAGCTATTTAACGCTAGGTTTAAGGACGTTTTTGAATACCTATCTTTATGGAGACCCGTCAGATTTACGGGTAAAGAAAACTACGTATTTCCTTAAAAAATAAGACCATGAGTTTAATTTAAAAACAATTACGATATTAACAAANACGGGTCCCGTAAATCTAGTGTTAAAAAATCACATCAGCATCGGTGATATAATAATAGGTGATACAATCGTGTATATGAACGGTATGAGATACTAAAAATTTATTCCTAAGCTCGAAAAAACGATTCCACCTTTCGCGATCTTTCGAACGCGCGTTAAACACAAGGTGCAACGGTTCTATGGAATTTCGGGCTTGTTCGCGAGTATCTCTCGAGTGACGGGAAATTTCACTTTCCCCTGAACGTTGTTTGATCCGGTTATAACGCGTGTAAAAAGAGACAGAGATGCGAGAGGAAGAGGATCTTGGGTGTTCCGGGCAGAAACGGCGTGGAAACGCCGACGGCGAGCCGGACTCGCAGCGAGAATCGAATTGCAGGGAAGTCGAAAGCTTGCGAGGCCTCGAGTAGGGACTATCAATGGAGTGCATAGAATGTTTCGAATCGAATTACACTCGGTGTAGGAAGTGGCGGGTGCAAGTCGCACGGCCGGCCAATCACTGACCAATTCACGGGAAAGAAAATCGAATTTCGTTGATATCGACTGTCCAACGACGTCGCAATGTCGCATCGGATATATCCGCGAAACATTTTTCCCGTCTGAATTAGCTTTCCCCTCGGGAAATAGTGCCACTGTCACGCCCGATTTGCCAATTAGAACGATTTAGATCGCGAATCGATTTCGCGCCATGTTTTTCCTCCGCGACACAATCTTGCCGATCTTTTTCGATGCGACGAGTCTATGGAATGGTTTACATAGCGTCAGTGACACTGATTCGAAGATATTTTGTAACTCTAGAACCACCTTGGATTCCAATGAAATTACTTTTATGACAAACGAGTCGTTTTCATATGGTCTCATAGGCCTTAGAATTTTCTCGAATCGACTTAAAACGACGATAAATGACTTAAATGACTTCGAAACGACCTTAAAGATCTGAAGATCTCCTCGAGTGACCTTCGGACGATGCTCAAATGACTTTAGATTCGAGTAACTTCAACTAACATAATATGCATACCAGTTTTATGGTTGGGTTCTGTTGCCGGGTCGTGGAACGGTATAATACCCCTAAGGAAAATATGCAGAAGGACGTAAAATTCTCAACTTCCACTCTCGTTTGCCGTAATCGCGTTACACTCGCAACCGCTTGGTCCCATCAGCTCGCATGCCGCGTAAACGTAAAACGTATTGTCGCCTAATTATAAGTTTCCGTTAACTTGCAGACGCGGGATAGCCATGGTAACAGAGTTGGCGAACAGCGCGTCAGGACTTCCGACGGAATAACAAGCCTCGCAGCCTGTTCGCAATATCATTATCAATAATTCTCATTTAACATATAATTCCATTCTCGTTACCGACGAACAACGCGCGCCATTCTGTCCCGAGGATTTCGTTAAACTCGTACCACCTTTCTCCGGCGGGTTTTAATCTTAAGATCGAGGCGTCCTCGCTTCGCCAACTTCCCTTATTTCCTCTGTCTTCACTGCCAATTACCGCGTCGCGACGACGAGTCCTCGCGAATACTTCCAATGAAACGAACGATCGAACCGTGACAACTGTATGGGTGTCTTCTTTACGACGATTGGAGTCCTTAGTAGCCACGTATCCTCGTTGTTGCTGTTGCGTTGTAAAGAAAAGGTTGTAAAGAAAAGGAAGAGACGCGTTTGGGACTCATAGTGGACTCATCGGTAAAGCTACTTGCCTTAGACGGTGATACTATTCGAAGGACTAGGCATGGTATATATAAAAATCGGAGGGTTTACCCAGGACTTGCGAGAAAATCCTCGAACCTCCTTTAACTTGGAATTCATCTGGTGAGAACGGTGGTCGCCATAACGATAACGATTCTCAAAGACGGGAAATCCGGAAAAGAGGTACAATCGATCGAACCGTGTGTGTGTAACAACGGTGTGAGGGTCCTCTCAACAACGATTGGGGTCCTTAGTAGCCACGTATCCTCGGTGTTGCTGTTGCGTTGTAAAGAAAAGGTTGTAAAGAAAAGGAAGGGACGCGTTTGGGACTCATAGTGGACTCATTGGTAACGCTACTTGCATTAAACGGTGATACTATTCGAAGGACTTCGTAGGTGTGGAAAATATAGAAATCGAAGGGTTTACCGAGGACTTGCGAGAAAATTCTCGAACCTCCTTTAACTTAGAATTCATCTGAACGGTGCATTTGATCTGAAAACGGTGACAGTCACAACGGTAACGATTCTCGAAGACGTGAAATATACAGAGAACAGGCTCAATCACGTTGGATCGCGATTCGACATCGCGATTCTTATTACCATCATGCTGTACACGCGTCGTGTGTTTCCCGTGCCGGCGGCGTCGCTCGTTTCACGAGCTGCGGCGTCATGCACGCGAAATGTCCCATGCGACGGCGTGACTGGTGACGAATCATTGCATACGAATGATAACGTGACATTGCCGCATCGATTACGACTGCGATGTGTTGTCGGAATAAACCGGCAACCCGATTTAAACGCGACCTAGTCCTCCTGCCCTGGAAAGGTGTTCGTATCATCGTTGTCTGCGGCGTGTTATCAGCGCGGAAGCCAATGGCGGGCCGAGACCGTGGAAGCGTGTACTTAATCCATCACGTGCAATGTATTTCCCGATCGTATCGTCCGCCAATTTATTACACCTTTTAGATACGCGTGCAGACCGATACGCAGTAAGCTTCACGGTGTAATTTCTGTTAAGCGAATACGTTAACGAGCATGTTCGCGATACGAAAATCCGGAGAACGGTCTGGCCCGGTGTTTTTCACGGCGAGATTCGGCCGATAATCTCCATGCATTCTATTTTCTTCGGACAGCGTTGCGTAATTTCGAAGATAATATATGGTTACGTTAATCAGACCGTGTAAACAGCTCGTGGTTACCTCGGCTATCTTATCTCTTCGTAAAAATATCCCAGATTAAATTCGTTACGCGTAGATCCTTGGACACGTCTAGGAGCTTTTATGTCACGAGTTTTATGGACATGATTAATTTCTAATACACCATAGGCTTGAAGTTTCTAAGTACATTTATCTGTTAGATCACGAAAGCAAGTTTAGAATCCTAATTGTCTAAGTCGCTAACTGTTGGATGGTAACAGACGAATACCAATTATGCTATGCGTTTCAGAACCGCAGTGTTAGAGGCAAAAGAAATTTTGCTATTAATAAATATGCTTTTATTATAAAGAAATCTCAGCACTGATCCTGAAATCACCGAAATAAAAATAAGCGGACTGTTCTCTGTTATGAACTCTTATCCTTCGCACAAGTAACTTCTATCTACGTACATTTAGACTTGGCTAGTTGGAGCAAGTGTCAAAGGTAGACACGGAGTTCCGCGTGATTCCTCTGACTTACTCGCTAACTTTCGCTCTCGTGCCCGTCCGACGTGCCCGATCGACACGTCCGTTAGATTCCAGGAGGCAAAGAATCCTGTCGCGGCCGTCTCTGCTCGCCAGCGGCAGAACGCGGCGTTCGCTCGCGCGAGGATTGAAGAAACGGATATCGAAACGGAGCGAACTATCTCCTTGGCACGGAACTCGAAAGGAATTCATTCACGCTTGCTGGTCTCCGTCGAATCGTGCTATTCCGTCAATTCGAACGGGAAGTCTCTTTGTGCTCTGCTTCATTGTTCGCTCGTCGAACGCGTCCAAGTGTCGAAGCGGTCGCCGTCTCGGTCGGGTTACGTGGTATCGGTTGTACAGGGAGCAGAGAACCCGGCGCAACTTTGTCGGGCAACTTTAACGAGAAACAAATAAATAAATCAAAGAGTACCGTCGAGCATTTTGAGCTCGTCTCCGCCTCCGAGATTTATGCCGCTTTCTTTGTGCCGACTCTTTGTTGCGAGCTTGCAATCTTCTTTCGCTTCTCGCCGCCATCTTGCCTTCGTTTGCCAGCTTTTCTTCCTCCTCGCGGCGTTCGTACGTGCTCGGTCGTTCCGTTTCGTTCTTTGTCTCGAGTTTTCGTGCCGCGGAACGCGCGTGTATCGCGTTGTGGATCTCTTTCTCGAGAATTCGATACCTCTCACGAATCACCGCCAGACATCCTGTCAAAACTCCAGGGTAACTACTTAAAAATTGTCACGCTAACGCGGCGCGTTGTCGTCTTTTGTAGTTTATCGCTTGAATATCTGCGACTCGTTTCAATACCGCGGATTTATTTGTTTCTCCGAATCAAGTGGAAAAAGGTTTGTTCCCGACGCGAGCTAAGGCTGTTCCTTCCGTTGGAATTGCAACCAAAGCCGATCGAGGGATCGGATTGGATACACCCTTACCGACGATTGATTCTTCTTACAGCGGCACATTATCCAAGTATCCGAAATCGATGCTGTCTACCCTGAGTTATGTTATTAGATCAGGAGCTATGAAATGTATCCGCCGTTCGCGACCGATGGATCCGAGGGGTCAGATCTATTGTTATCGTTTGAATATTCCTCGCTCAAAGGTAGGAACACGGCGAAGGGAAATTCGAAGGTTCACCGGGTCCGCTCGGTAATATGAATTTCTTCAAAGGTGTACTTCATCCATGAGATGTTTAAAATTTATGAAGGAGCAAAGGAGGAAGAATTTTCAATCTTCGGGGGCTCGTTTCACCCTCTACATTCGGGATCGGCTCGAAATAAAGAGGACCCGAGATCTCGCAATTTCGAACGAATTTACATTCCTCCGTTTTATGGCCCGTATTATAAGCATTTACGCGACCGCCGCCTCCCTCGCGCCTATCATCCCCTTTCCCTCATTTTTCCGCCCCGCGGCCAGGCCGCCATTATCGCGGCCGACGAGTCACTCTGCTCTCGCCAATTGGCCAAAACCGAAAGTACCATCGACGCGTGAAATTTCAAACTTCTTCCGTTCCCATCACCGAGCCCGAAACGGTGGAAAATCATCGCGTTTCCGGCCGGCAAATTGCGATCGCGCGGCCGCCCTTTCAAACGGCGACACGCAGCCATATCGAAAGTAATAGTTGCGCGGTTTAGTTACCGTCGTCTCTCGGCTATGACGTTTATCGCCGCCGAATAAAGCACCGACACGTTCACCCGCGAGCATTCATCCACGACCACGCAACCGCGCCGACATTTTTTTCGCTTCTGCATCGCGTTTACCGTCGCCACAAATCGAATCGAAATTAAAACCGAACGCGACAACGATCAGGATGAACAGGATATCGTCGCGCGATTCGTGAATCTTTCCCAATTTCTCCGTTTCATGTCTTCTATTTTTACTCTTTCTCTCCTCTTTTACTTTCTCTGCGTTTCTTTCTCCATTCGTTCTCCTTTTTTCCTTTCGTGTATCGCCGCCTCTCGTTCCTCTTTCTCTGTTCGAATCGCCGCTCGTTCACCCTTTTCACCCGCGTATGCGCCCGCCTTCAATTACAATCGTTTCCACCAATTTTGCCCGGCGACTCGTGTATTTACGAGTAATAGCAGCTCCGAGCTCGCTCTCCGATAGTAGATTACACGCCGATCTGCCGCTGACACTTTCGCCTTAGGTGGAAATTGTTTGCGGGATCAGCCGGCTTTTTTGGCAGGATAAACAGTGGTCGCGGGCAACGGAGACAAGTGTAAAATATTCAATTAATTCTCTGATCGATCTGCACGGTTTTAAAAAAACGGAGTATCGCCGGGACGGAGCTTTGTACGCTATCGATACGCGTGATAGGTTGCGAACTTTCGGATCGTTCAACTTTTTTTATTTTTCCAACAGCCGCGATTCAAGTTGTCCCCCTATCAATCGAACGTCGCTTTGATCCGAATAAACAAACTCGCGTCGCGATTCGAAAGTTGCAAGCGTATCCGGGAGAAAGCTCGTTTTAACGAGAATACGATTGTTTCTTTTGTCCGCTAAAGCGCGCTTTGTCGTCCAAGATTTAACGCTCATAAATCCCATTTCGTAAGGAGACCGTGGAAATATTTCACCGTGGAAGCTAGACCCGAGAGGTGCCCCGGCTAGTCCGTGAATAGTCGCGAATTAAGGACGCGATTGTTTCTTTCGTCTGATAACGTAAACCTTATCGTCCAAGATTTAGAGCTTATAAATTTCACCCGGCGAGAGGACAACGAAAACGTTTCGACACGGATGTTCGCGAGAAACGGATACTTCCGATAGATTCCACCCTAAGTTCTCTTAAAAATTCGTGCATCGTGCCAAGCCTAAATCTCGAAACATCTCGGAAACGAAAGACGCGAAAGATCCGAAAGGAACAGGTGCGAGACGCTTACTCGCAAATTTCTCAAACGCTCAACTTTAACGATCTCTCCGACAACAATTCTCCGTTCCACAGAGAAATCATTCTCCTCGCACAGTTCCGGCAAATTGGTAAAGTTTTAACCTCCCTGAACTTGCCCCACCGAGATCGCCAGGTTATAATTCGATATCCTTCGCGACACCTGCCTTCCAATTCAACCTGCTCGGCCAGGATGCCGACTGCTCGCGCGAGAAGCCAGAGGAACGGGGTCGTTGGCGGATTTTCGAGCGACACGCAGGGAAAATGGAAGAATTAACATTTAAAGAGCGATCCTAACCATCCAGGATCTGTCCTTTTTATCTCCGGCCGGCTTCCCTCCGCGAATATCCAGCGATATTCATCTCTACTTTACGAAGACGACGCGGGTTTTCTGGGCCAGCCACGGGTAACGCGTGGACCGGAAACTGGCTGCGCGATGGCTGCCGGTACGCGAAGAATAGAGATTTCCCTGATTAGAGGGCTGATCGGCTGAGCTTCCTCGGTAACTCGGCGGCTAATGAAACGTTTGTAATCGTAACTGGCAGGAAACGAGCAGTTCGCGCGACGTGAACGCTCAAGCGTTCTCGGATCTGGACGCGCGAGGAATCCCGGAGGTTTTCAAATGCTCTTGGAATTAGAGGAGGAGGGAAAGAGAGGGAGGCTGTTTAACGCGGATACGACTGAGAGCCGAAGAAGGCTAACGGAGAGCGAGGCAGGTACTATGCCGGTGACACGCGTGTTGCTAAATTCAATTAGGGGTGTTGGCTTATTCGCGAGGCGGGCGCGGTCTCTCGAGGGTGTGTCGAGTTAGGCGACCGGGCAAACTTTGGATAACAGAAGTCTTTCGCGAAACGAAACGTCCGTGTGTTCGATAGAAGAATATCCGTTTCTAGTTTATCCTGTTATTCGTCCTCGTTTTTTGTTCCTTCGCGGGAAATACTCGGATGCGCAAACGGAATCCGTGAAATTCGAAGCGTAATTAAAGATTTCGTCGAACGACGTAGATAGAGATCTAGGAGGGTTAACGAAATCGAAGCGTAGATGTACGTTTCCTCCGTTAACGGAACGGTCGAACGTCGAAGGGAGATAAGGAAATCGAATTTGCATATATAGCCACTAAAACAAGATCCCAGTTCCTTTTCCTCCGCGCGGCAGTGTTCGCCATTTCGCAAATACTTAACCCCGTTTTCCTTTACTGCTTCCCCAGTCGCGTCGCGGGTTCATTCGAGTGGTCAGACGAAGAAAGCCCGGCGTAATTAAAATCTTTCGCGGCGGATTTGAATAAACGCACGAAACAAAGGAACCCGAAGCGTGGTTAACCATTTTCCCGTTAACGCGATCGCTTGAACGAGCAAAGAAAGCAGCGAAATCGAGTAGCGCGGCTTCGGAATAAAGATACCTCCGCTTGAACACCTTCTTCGCAGCTAGCTATTCGCCATTTAGCGAATATTTAACCGTGCTCCTCCTCTCTCTCACTCTTTGCTCTTGTTCTCGTATTTATGCGAGGCGCATGGTCGTACCTGACGACCCATGTGCAGTCGACTGGCGAAGCCGAGGTCTTTACAAAAAGAGCCTCGGGTAAGATATTAACGAATCCGAAACGCGATTAACTTCTTCCCGTTAGTCCCGCTCTTTAACCAACGAAGACAAACGCCCGGGATATCGAGGAAGAAGCGTTTCCTTGTCTGAATAAATCGTTTATTTATTAGCCGGCGAAGCAATTAGCCGTCCTTAATCCCGCCGTTATATTTACTCGCATTTATCGCGAGCAAAACGGATTAACTAGAAGTCTATTATTTATCAATATCACGGGACGAAAAGGAGGATTTCTCCGATCAAGAAATGCCGGTTAAAAGATTCCACCGAGCGGCGGTCCCTTCTTTTTCTTCCGCGCGTCCGACCGTCCGCCATTCCGCGAATAGCTAGCCTCATTTTTCTCACTTAGCGTCGCGAGCTCTCATTTCGCGAAATTAACAAATTTATAAACGCTCCGGAGCAAAGCCTCTAAACGAAGCATCCTTCATCTCGCGATACCATAACTTACGAACTTTCCCCGATTAAATTCTCCGGCTCTCGAGGATCGTAATAACCGCTTCGGTTAATACGGACTTATTAATACAAGCACGAATGATCATGGGAACAGAACGGATCCAACCTACCTTTATTATCTCAGCGTATCTACCGAGTTTCAAGAAAACGTTCTTCCAATCTAGTCTTCGCGGTTAGCCCTTATCGTCTTCCTTTCTAACCTTCTTCGCTTCAGCGATGTTAGATGCAGTTAGATATATAGCACGCGAAGTCTAACCGATCTTCGCGTGGCCTGTAATTTCGCGAAAGATATTTCACAGACGTAACGGATCCGAAATCGCTTCAGTAGGACGTTAAAATCGTTCTCTCGCGGGAATCGGCGCAAGCTCGCGACCTGTCCCTCGCGTCTTCCATCGCAATCGCAGATTTTCGCAAGGAACCGGGCCCGCGAGTCTCTGGCAGCTCTATCTTCGGCGGATTCCACCGATGGCCGAGTCCCGGGGGAGGATACGAGGGGAAAATAAATAAATGACGAGCGATTCCCGCGAGCCTGGAGAGCCGGCAAGAAGGAGCAGTTTCGGTGTAGATAGCGCGAGAATTATGGTTCCTCACGGGGGCCGTGATGAAGGGAGCAGAGGGCCAGGGGCGCGGGGAGCAATTTTAAGCCCTCCGCCCGGTTTCTGGCCTTACAACTCCGTAATTTTTACCCTCCGAGAAGTTAAGAGTAATTTACTGGCTCCGCGTAGGCGTTATTCCGCTCCCCTCCCCGCCGGCCCCCTCTGCAGCCCCGTGAAATAGGTACACCGAAGATCCCGGCCCTTGTTAATTGTCTGCCCTGGATGAACTTGATTTTCCCGCGAAACTGCGAACCGGCAGCCCCGAGATAAATGTTAGTAATATTGTTACGAAAATAGGTAGTTACTTCTTTTCGGGCAGACGTCCCCGAGGGGTCCAGTCACCCTCTGTCTCGTTGTATCGCCGTTTCTTTGTTTGTCGGCAATAATAGGAGCCTGAAACGAGGTGACGAAAACCAGTTTCCCTTGTTGTTCGGACAATGAAAGGAAACACGAGCGGACAGAGGAATTAAGCTCGATACGTTTGTTACGTATTAACATCGAGACACGACGCGCTCTTTATGCAACGTTTCAGTTTTGCTTCGCAAAAATCCCCTCATTGGCAATTTATCGTTTGGAAATCGATAGCTACAGATTCCAGTATCGGTTTATCGTATTTGTTAATCGAGGTATTTTTATTTCACCGGCATACACGCGTTGAATTAATCGCTCGGTAATCGAAGAATTTGCTGTAATGTAGAATCCCCGGATTCAATAGCGGAAGCGTATTTTACGGATCACAAGCCGGTGAAAAATCGACGAATCGAGAATTAGCGGAGAATTTTGGAAAAAGCGAATTTCAATTGCGATTACTACTCGCGCGGCCGTTCGCGAGGAAATTAGCGTTTTTATTCGAACGGTATCATAATTACGCGCGACGCCTTATATCCCGTGTACCGCTTTAATTACCATGGCTAATGCGCCATCGCGTTTACGTGCACGCGGGAAATCGGTAGTCGGATCGTTAACGGTTACACGAGCCAAGCGGGAGAGGAATTAAACAGCCCTCTCCACGTTCTCTCTCTCCTCTCGTTCCTCGAGAATCCTTGCTACGTATATACGTGTTCCCCTGTCAGCACGGAAGCGCGAGTCGGAGCAAGCGGAGGTACTCGCAAGATGGTCGATCACGAGCAATTCGAGATATTGCCGGATGGTGTGTACGTGTCCGAGAATGCTGCCGATCCGTGTGTACCCGCCGGAGAAACGGGCCACGAAGGGGCCGGCATGCATCGAATCCCGGTAGCATTATTTAGCCGGGAAAAGTGCTGCCGACGCCATTAATCCGATTGGACGAACCTTCGCCCTTAGGCCTTGGGGATCCATTATGTATTAGGAGGATCGGCTTGCTCCGTAGCCGGCAAGATTAAAGCTGCAGCCGGCAAGGAAGCGCGCCGAGCTCCGGCGCCGAAAATCCCGAACATAATTTTCCCTCGCCGAGATTTTAATCCCTTAAGAAAATATCAAATCTCGCCTTCCTCGCGCCGCTTCCCCTGCGTCCGTCGATATAAATCGGCGAATGAAATTTCCCGCGGATTAATCGGGAGAACAGGTCACCCGGGACTCGGTCTTTCATCGCCGGATGAAATTTTTAAGCCCGCCTAGTTAGACACCGAGTCATAATAACCGGATTAATTCCGAGTTTCGAATTAATGTATCGAGAGCTCGATGAAGGCAAGCCTGCCGCGAACGCGTGCACGGCGATGGATAATCGATTATCGGCCGCTTTTCCGAATTGATATTTTCGGCTTGCAGATTGTTACAATATGGATTCCGGGGGGCAGCTTTCGAATTATCGGTTTCGTATTAGTTTTATATGAATCAAATTTGATGGAAAAGAACATAGGCGCATTAATCGTTTCTCGATATCAAGGAGAACATCGGTTTGGGAACCGCAGGGAAATTGATACGAAAATATACGGCGTACGATCCCGGTGAGAGCTTATTTTTAAATCTTTCCTATTCTATTCTACTTTATTTTTTCCAACGGTGAGTAAGCATGCTAAGATTTTATCTCTAAGGGTATTGGAAGCTCGATTTGACGATTCTATTCCTCGCTATTATTTATATCGAAGAAACAAAAGAGTAGCAGACGTCTATATCGTTGACTTTTATCACTGTTTGCTCCGGCGTCTACTACTCAGACGCCCATAAGACACTGCAACGCACACTTGTCCATCTAAAGAATAAGTACGATATTTCCTAAATTCATATTACTCTTCGTTACTCTATAACCCATTTCCAATAATTTTACGCTATCGTAAAATAACCGAAAGTAATGCATCATAAACGAAAAATGTATTATTTTTGTCTGAAAAGTAATCGAAGCCTCGTTTGTCTCGTAACTGTTAAAGAAGCTACGTAACAATCATCGCTGCCTACGTCTACAATTTCAACTGCTGCCACGAAGTTATTCCCTTTTTGCAGTTTATTTAATTCAAGTGCAAAAACAACGTAACAGTTAGGTATTCGCCGTGCACAAAGTTGCTCTTCACCGGCTTCCGTTCGCTGCTTTAAAAAACGTTGATATTTCGTGGACACGCGAGGGCGGAGAGCGGTTCCGTGGATATTTCACGAGGCAAATGCCGTGACTTATTTTACGGGAGAAGAGAAGCAGACGAACGCGAATTTCCGGCGAGTCGACGTTCTTTCTTTCCTACTGCTTCACTCCGCTGAAACCTTGTCGTGTTTCAAGCAAAGAAACGCACGCCTGCTCGCGTAACCGCGTCTTCGCGAGGTTTCTTCTCTATTAGCATGATCGTAACTGCGCCTAGAGTTTCCTCCCGTTCGTTATTCTCTCCTTAAATCGTCATCGACGATCAATTTTCCCGAGTCTCTCTCGTCGCAACATCGGTTAACGTGTACCAGACGCTCGAAACATCTCGGATTTTGCAAGTATCCTAGATAAATCGCGATATCGGGTGGAAAGGATTTTTACAAGTTTCCCGACGAAGGGAAGCTCGGGTAAATAAAGAGGGTAAATCGGAGTAACGAAAACCAGAGCGATTCTCGAACACCGTATTCGAACGTGGCGCGCATCGGCAAGAAGCGTCAGAGAGGAAATGACCGCGAACCTGTGGCCACGTTGGTCACAGGAAACCGCGTGATTTCTTTGCGGTTGTAATTTGTCTGCTTTTCGCCCGTTTTCCCTTCACTCGCGACGAATCCCTGACGAAAAACTTACTTCGCAGGCCCTGGAAATATTCAGTCGCGAAAAACCGACTCTTGCGCGTATACATACGCGGTCGTAGGAAAAAAAAAGAAGGAAAAATTAGGAAATTTAATCGAACATTCGCAAATATTTCTGAGAGTTCAGAAAATTTTAAACGGTAATATATCTGAAATAAAATACGAGACATAAAGTGTTTCTTTTCGATCATGAACATCGTAGCGAGAGGAATTAAGTGGTAGAGATCAGGGAATAGGAAGACGAGCCAGTAGATATTGTAAATATCATTTATTGGACTTTTAGGCGTCATGGGGTACAACGATTACATCACGTTGCTTATTTATAACACCTAAGCAATTCGATAAAAAGGAAAAGAAAAGAAGAACTACGGGGAGACGTTTCTCGTTTGTTTGGGCTAAGAAAAGGAGAAAAGAAGGCAAAAGGGAAAGAAAAATAGATTGGAAAATGAAGAAACTGTTGGAGAACATCGGGTGAAAATTCGTTCTCGCGTCTATAAAGTGTAATATAATGCCGACTTCCGTGCGGATTAGGCGTGAACGGATGAACGAAGCTAACGCATCGCAGCCGGCATGCGTCGAGAAAATTAGGAACCACTGCGCTTACAAAAATGTACGCAACAACATATTTTCATGTTTCTTCTGCATTCTTCGTTCTTCGTTTCTTCTGCATTCTTCTTCATCTTCGTCTTCTTCTTTTTTTCTTATTTTTTTTCTTTTTTTTTTTCTTTCGGAGGAACTGGAACGATCGAAACGAGACGCTATGCCCACTTCTTACCTAGCGATCGTGGAAAGATGAAAAACGAATAATCACGAAGGACAACGATGCTTCACGTCATGTCCGTACGTTACCGTCTACTGTTTCTTCTTTTTCGTCCGTTTTCTACGTTTTCGCGATCTTACTCCCTGTGTAACTATAGAAAGATACATGAAGTTCGTCGGGGATAAGGAGATTCGTACTACTCATTGTCACCGTTCTCGTTGGTATCGCGTTCTGTGTCCGAACCGAAATCGTCATCGTCATCGTCATCGTCGTCGTAGTAGTCGTCATCGTCGCACATTTTCTCACGGCCACGCTCTCGATTGGAAACTAACCATCGATCGGTACACGACATCCAGGGGGAAGGCGAACGAGAACTTATGGCTAAATAAAACTTTATAAAAATATATCAACGAATAATAAATATATCTCTAACAGCGTCACTGTATAATTCGTCATGCATAGCCCTCGGTGTACGATAGCCTATGCATTTACAATCACTATATACACGCTATTTTTTTTTTCCCCTTTTTAACGCTACTTACCTAAAATAATATACAACAATGTACCATTTTTTTCCCTTAATGTTCCTATTTCTTTTTTTTTTTTTTGTCGTTTTCTTTTTTTCTCGTTTTTCTCTTTTTCTTTTTACGGAATATTTTCTGCTTCGTTTCTTCCGTTCTTTCCTTTTCTCCTCTTTTCCTCCCCTCGCGTTTAATTCATCTCGTTACTTCGTTTCTTTAACCGAACGCGTTAGTTAACCCCATCGTTCCCCTCGTTCCACGCCGCGCTCTACACCGAGTCGTTTTCTTTGGTTCACGTTACGCCCTAACAATTACACGGGAACGGAACAGTCTTCTATGCCGTTTTCTATGCCGTTCTCTACACCGCTTTCTACACCCCGGCGCGCAGCGGCGGTCGGCGTTCAGCGAACCCCGAATGTAAAAATTGGTCTGTGATTCAACGCGTGTACACCACCCCTCCTCTCGCTCATTGCGTTCCCCGCTTTTCCTTCGATCTCCGTCTGTGCCATTCGGTTTCCTTACAAGTAGACTATACAAATATTTACACGTGCCCCTCGCGTAACGCGTAACCTCGTGGAATATTCCGTGTTATTAAGCTTAATCGGGAACAATCGCCGCGAGACGGGGCCCTCGTTAGCCTCGGAGACCTCGCGCGGCGATTTAGTTTACAAAGTTTTTCCGCTGCGCGATAATCGTGCCCAACGTCGGCCGAATAATCGCAACGCCGTTTCTCCATTTAAGGCCAGAGAAAGACAATTCGGCTACGCCGTGGTCGCGGATTCCAGGATTTCGCGGACTCTGTCTCGAGAACACGCGCGAAAAAATACCGTTCGTTTCTCGTTCTCCGAACGGAGAACAACTCCTCCCTCTTCGTCTTCCGGGCAAAACAAAGAAACCGAGGAAGAAGTAGAAGCGAGGAAACGAAAAGAAAAATAGCGGATCGATGGTACACAATGGTTACCCACGATTAGAAACCGCCTGTCCGAACCGGTTTCGAGGTTTATCCCCGGGAAAACCTTACGACAAGGATATCGAAAAGAAGACGCAGAACGGAGAAAATGAAAGAAAACGAAGGAATCTAGCAACGAGATCCATGATTAAGGAACGTCGAGGCCGGATTATCGTCGTCGCCGGAAGCTCTGCATCGTTCATCGACAACGACAGCGTCGATAAAAGGCTTTCTCGTTTAAGCGCGCTCACCCCTTTCGATACATAATAAACAGGGTTTTCTCGTTGCATCGTCATCGAGTCTCGCCTCGCGTCAAGAACACGCCAATACGAAACATTTCTCCATCGCCCTTGCTCTCTCTCCCCTTTCACCCTAACTTTCCCTCGCTCTCGCTCTCTCTCTCGCATCCTTCCATACAATTCGTATATTTTATATTTACAAACGTCGAAGTCGCGCGGAAATACTGACGGAACTCTGACTGTCCCTCCCCCTCTCCGTTCCCCTGGCCTGACAAAGGAAAGTTCATTTCTTAAGTTCGACCCGGTTCCATGGCTGTGTTCGCAGGCAAACGTTTCCGACGTCCCGGCCAGGCCGCGTCTCAGCGACGATGCTGCAGGATGACCAGAGCCAGACACATCGACAGGCAGGTGAGACTCGCTGACCGGAAGTGAGCGTGACTGTACTCGGAGGCGCGAGTCATGTTCAACAAAACGGAAGCGTCCGAAATCCCTTCCGACGAGCGTACCAGCAGCAACCATTCGCCGGCGTGCGACCATTGAATCGTGTCGAAGCTCAGCACCGTTCTGTAACAGGACTCCGTGCCGCCGTCCTGAAAGGCAAACAACGAGAGACGTGCGTCGTTAATGAATTCGATACCGGTGTTCCCCGGCAGTTTGTCAAGTATTCGTGACCCGATTCGTGCGACGGATTTAGAGGGTTCACTGCTTGCCACCGGGGTTATAAAGGATAATTTATCTCCAGGCAGTTCCGGGGGATTGTTGCTGTTCGAGAAGTTTTTGAGAGGGAAGTTGATAGCGGAATGGGTCAAGGGTAGTTCGACGTTTCGCGTTTCCCTCTGTTTTTTTTTCTCTCTCCTCCTTCCGCGAAAGCCGCCGGTGCTTCACGATGTGCACCGGGTATCATTGGAGTTTTCAAGAAAGGAAGAGGAATTTCTGCGCGCTTCCAACGATGCTTCCGAGATTAGGCTGATTCAGAGGGATCCCGGATTTTTCTTGGCTATTCAATTTAGTTTAAATACGAGAGAAGATTATTTCGCGCGATTCTCCGATGTAATTAGGATTAGAAAATCTGTCTGATTTACATATACATAACGAATGTATAAATTAGGGTAAAAAATCGTCAGAAAGGAATGTTGGACTTTAACGTATTATAAGCGAAAAATTAATCGGGATGAAGCTACACGCTTCTTTATTAAATTATTTCTATCGCACTTAGATCATTTTCATAATTATCGGCGCATATATAAATTCTCTAATATCTAATAGATCGGGGATAATTCGCGCGTGATTGGGATTAGAAAATTTTTCTCCCAACTTAGATTTCCAACTCGGCAGAAATTTCCAGTGTACTATTTGTTGCGGACTATAAATTAAGCAATTATTCCGATAAATTACCTACGTTTCTAGCTACCGATATCCAGGAACAAACTTTGGGTACAAAAAATCTGGACGGAGATGAAAGCCAGTGGATCGAGAGGAGGCAAAACCTTGCAGGAGCAAGGAACGGAAGTGGACTGGCACGGATGAAACCGACCTATAAACTCGCAGGTAACCCGGAACGGTGGCAAATTTTGATTACCGAGGGGGAAATACGAGATATTTAAGCGACAGTTTCGAAGCGGTTCGATTTCCCGGCAGTTTTTCCATCGCTCGTTAACTCGCGACCCTTAACGCCGGTCCGCCGACGATATTTCTTGCCGCGCCGCGATTCCGCTTAGCTTCTTGCGATTAACTTGCCCGCGGGAAGCCGAGAGAACTCGCGCCGCGTTTCCCGCATCGATTCCCGTGGTATCACCTCCGATTTCCGTTGCTTTTTCTTCCCACTCTCCCTCCATTTTCTTTCATCCCCCATGCTCTCTTTTCCGCGGGACAGTTTCTACGGGTTTTTCAGTTTCGACGGGTTTTTGCGCGTCGGCCACCACGCCGGAATCGGCCGCGTGAAATCGCTACTCTCGTTGCGAAATAATTTCTACGCCAACGGAAGCGACGTTGGTGTACGCACGGGAAAAGTTCGCTCGCGCACAGGGGACTGTCAATTGCAAATTGGACGGAGAGAGGGAGAGAGAGAGAGAGAGAGGAGGAAGGAAGAAGGTCGGCGACCACGCGTTATTACAAGGTCCATTACGAGGTATTACGCGACGCAGCTTGCTAAACGATTTCCTTGTATTATTCAGCCCCGTTAATTACTTCGATTATCCCCGCGTATGTTCCCTCGTTTAATTAGCGAAAAAAGGCCAGATGATCGCAGGGAGAAGAAGGAAAAATGCCGGACTGTGTACCGTTCGTGACAGGAAAAAGGGAACGGGTAAACGCATAAATAATTCATACGAAAGACGTTGATTTTGATATTAATTTTAACTCGCGGAACGAAACGGAACGAAAGCGGCCGGGATTACACGGTGAATCGCGGCGCGGAATACAAAAAGGCGTAATTACATTGGACGATGTCCCTTTTATCAATTCGCGTCCCCTTCGTTTGGCAAAAGTGCGTCGTCCGCGGGAGAGAGAAATACGTTTACGTAATTGAATCGGATCCCAGCTCGTCTCGGCGGTAACTCCTGCCGCAATTCCGAGCAGACGTCGTAGTCTCGCGAATTTTTCCCGTGCAAGCAGCAGTCGCTGTTTCTTGCTCCATTTAACTCCTCGCCTCGTCCTCGTCCCCTCTCGGACCCCGCTGCCCCTCGGATTCCACGAGTTCCTCGTTCCTTCGCTCCCGTTTTCCTCTTTGTCGCCTCGGCCCGCGCGTACATTCCCGCCGCTCGTCCCGTCCCGATTCAGCGCCGCCTTCTCCGACGTCGATTCGGATCATCGCCGATGAATCGAGCGCCTTAACGCGTTACCGTGTTTATCGAGAAGCCTCTCCCCCCGTTCCACGGAGAAAAATTACTTCGGAACAGCTCCGATATTGTTCCACGCGCGTATCGTCCCGTTTTCCTCGGTTATTTCGATGCCACTTCGCTGTTATTTCAACGTTGCCTCGCTATCTGCAGATTATTTTGGTCTTTCACATCCGCAGCGTGGCATCGCGATATCCCGCGCGCTGGTATTTTCGCGAAAATCGCGTATCCGATTCGAGCGAGAGCGTAAATAAAAAAAGGAAAATTCTCATTTGTATATTTTATCATTATTTCTTTGTAATACGATATCGGTTCACTATGCATGGAATTTTCCGCGGAGCACGTTAATTACTTCGGGCTTTGAAAATTATGTATAGGATGACTGATTATTCATCCATTATATTTCCACGGCATGCCCGGCATTACGACAAAAAATCGTTAATAAAACCGAGGAGAAAAAAAAAAAAGAAGTTAATACGGTATCGCCGTATTTAAATATAACGAGCGTTAAAAACTCGGATGAAATCAGGACAATTTTATACTTTACACCGAAATAGCCAATAGCCTGCTTCTAAATAGGTTAAACTTCTTACAGCCCCGGCGCGTTAAAAGCCTTAGAAAATCCGGAGCGTTCTTTTACAAGAATATCACACTTTAGCGAAGCTCGTGAATTTCGAATTGCTTTTAATTCTCTAATAAAATTAGCGACACCAGAGAGAGAGAGTGGAAACATTTTATGGTCCGACGAACGCGTTACCTCTTCCACCAACTTTTCATTCGGTTCCGCGAAACATCGAGTAAAGTTTCGCCGCATTTTTCCCGAGTATCGAGCAATTTTTTCGAAAATTTCTATCCGAAGCTATTCCTCTCTCGATCGGGAACGCCTGGAAAGACGGCGGACGAATTAAAAACGCGGAGAACGAGAACTTGGGATGCACTCGAGATCGACCCGGTTCCAAGCTTCTTTATTTTCCGTTGGGAAAACGAATTCGAACCAGCAGCAAACGCTTTAAACGATCAGCGCCGGAGAACAAGGCGGGTGCAGAGCAACCCTTTTGTCCCTTAGCGCGGCGGAGAAGTTCTTTCCCGTTGCCCGGTGTACAAACAGCGTTCGACCGGAAACGGTGTCGCGTCACGGCGCTGTGCTTGCCTTCGTCGGCGTCCTCGAGCGTCTCGTCTCTCTGTTCCGCTGATTGTCGGCCGTGTGCAAACACGCCGACGCGTTGTTCTCCGCGTGGCGTCGCGTCGCGTAGCCGTGACGGGACGAGTACTTTTGTTCGTCGAGGGGCGTCGATCCACGGAAATTTCATCGAAACTTTCCGCCCCCTCCCCCGGCCAACTTCCAGCGAAATTTCTGCGGCATTCGTCGGCGGCACGACTGATAGTAGTTAGTACGTGATTTACCCGCTTGCCTCTGTCTATCTCCCCGGCTGTCCCGTCCTCTATATCCCTTGTTATCCGGGGCTGCAGTAGCGGGTAATTAATTCGTGGAATTGCAGCTCCTCGACGAGGGTTACGGAGGGGGTCGGTCTGCGGGGTGAAGAACGACGAAACTCCGAGCCGGGTGCACGTGTTGCGGTGAGCGTAGTTATTTTGACCCAGATTCTGTTTTGAATGCCTCGCACTGTGTCGATACCGGCCACCAGCTATTCCGGCCAACTTCCGGCCGGCGAAAAATTAATATGCTTCCCCGTAATCGCGCCCCCCGAAACCGTCACATTTCGCGTCACCCGACATTTTGCGTAACCGAGATCGAGTGGAACCCGAGGAACCGGAAAACGCGCTGGCGAAATTTTTATCGGGTCCTATCATGATGGGGATCGGTGATGGATCGGAAAGTTGCTCGTTTAGAAATTCTATTTACGAATCGTGAATTCCCTAGATGTTAATACGCGCCGACGTTTGAACGTTAACTTTTCGGGATTTGATTGCAAACGTTTCGGTAGCTTTCGCTCGTGGCGGAAATTAAAGGATTCTGTGAAAAAATTAAAGCACGCAGAGGAACATTGAAATATTTAACTCCAGGGGAATATGGATAGCGGATTGGAAGCCGCGTTTTTTCACATTTACGAAAATTCTTAATATCCGGTTGCGGTGTTTCATAACCTTCGTGCGCGGTAAAAATTGGAATCCGTCTTTTATTTTATTATAGAAATTTGACAGTTATCCCCTCGTGTAACACGACACGCGTGGTAAGAAGAAAATTGCAAGATTATACCGGCGAAAGTAGAAAAGAATTCGACGGTATATACGATATTTACGATAAATCTTTATCGCGGATATAACGAATTGAACGGAAAATGGTAAACTATTTTTTAGCCAATTAACGTTTCGCGATAGCGGAAATAGCGTATAAGGAAATATAAGGAAATAGCTGGTAGAAAACGGTTTCTTTCGGCTCTCAAATCGCCATCTATCTTCCGCGCGAGCGGAGAGGAGAGCCGTGATTAATCCTCCTCGGAGGAAACGATATTCCCGTCGAATGGAGCAGGGAATGACTGTTGGAGCGTAGACGAAGATCTCGTGCATGTTTCAGGCTCGGAAACGGAATAATGCAGGAACAAGCGCGAACGGGAGAGCTTAAACGCTTTAAAGGAAACGCTCGGCGCGCCTCCCTCTCTCTCGGCCGAGCCTTAACGAATGATCCCACGTGATGAAATCCGTAATTTCCCCGATAAAGGAAACGGCGAAAGGACGGCGGGGGAAGCGAAAAGATCGACGAGGAAATTAACAAAGACGATCGCTTTTTACGTCGAACGAATTAAGAACGTTCCCGCGCGGAACAAAGGGGATTAAAAGTTAGCAAAAACAAACGGTAGCACAGGTGCATTAGTAAATCCCTCTAAAGCTACGCCGGATTCTTTCCTCTCCGCCTCATTTTTCGCCTGCCTATCGTCTTCTTCCATCCCTCGTCTCCCTCTGTCTCTGGCCACCAACGTTATTCCTGATTCCTCCGAAAAAGGAAACAGAAAGAGAGAGAAAGAGAGAGAGAGAAGAAAATGAAAAGAAGGAAGAGAGAAAGAGGCAGTTAATCCGTCTTTTGTGCGACCATCCGGTATCTGGACTCTGTCCGCAGGTAGAGAATAAAAATGGAGGAAAGGAGACGGCAAAGCGAGGAGGAGGAACGCGGCGCGTCGCGAAAATGAAATAAGCGCGGACACCACGTATGAATCTGGCATCCCAGCTTCGTTCCTTCCTTCTCTCGCGTTTCCTACGGTATGCAACAAGCGTTTCTCCGCGTCTAAGCGCGCCCCTTTCCCATCGCCAACCCTCTCCGCTTTGTCCTCTTCTCGCCAGCCATTCCGCCGCTGGAAGAAATCACGTTTCGGACGGTTCGCTCGTCGTTCGGGATAAAAGTATAATTCCCGCGTACCGAGCTGCGAATTCCTTGTTATTCCCGTTACCTGCGTTGTTGCAACAGGAATTGCTCGGTTCGCCGAGGCTCGGCCGTCTTCCTCAAAGTTAAATTGCACCGGATGCTCTTTCGTTGACCCGCTTCCAACCTTCCTCTCCCGCTTCCACCTCCGCCTCCTCTTCTTCCTCCTCTTCGCGGTTGTCGTTACGAGAATTCTTGCATTCCCGAACGCGATCCGAGACACGCTCCCCTTTCGCGTGTAAAACGAGTCATTTCTGCTCGAGATGAATCCTCCTTCCCTCGGTTCCGCGGATCGTAACGTTGTTTGAGACGAGCGACGCAAGCGAAACAGGAAACAGGCAAGTTGGTTCCGCGAGGGTGGCTCGTTCCGAAGGGACGTTCCTCGATTCCGCGTAGATTTATTAACAAAGCCGCGCGCGGCCAATTTTCCCTATCGGGTTAAGGGATTTACCAACGCGGAATCATAGTTCAAGGGTTTAAGGGAGACGTATAGAAACTAGAAGAATAAGGGCGTGTACAAGGTGGACGCTTGAGTGGGAATTAAGGGTGAGAAAAGGGTTCGCGAAAACCAGGGTATTTAAACACCTGCAGACCGGGATGGGTTGTGTACAAATGCAAAGAGGATATACAGATACAAATTGAGAATTATAGAGGTGCTCGCGAAAAAGGGGGAGGAAATAAATATCCATAAATAAGAATTAAGGAGTACAAAAAACGAAAGAAAATAAAAATGGTACGAAAAGAGCGTACGAAAAAGAGATTCATAGGTAAAAAGCTTCGAAACACTGGGATAAGGTTTGGTTAGCGATTTCGTATTCGATTTTTCGCACTCATAGGGGAGAAATAAATCGGAAGAGAGGGTAAAAACTTGCAGGAGAACGTACCTCGATAGCTAGAGCTTGGACCCCGTCCCTGGCCTCGGCGCCGGGCATGTAAACGTTTTCCTTCGACATCCAGAGTACCTTGGTGTACATCGGCTCGGCGCAAAATTCGACCACGATGTTCAACGATTCACCCTCTTTCGCCGTCACTGTTTGACTAGGTGGATGAACCATGGGTCGACCTGGAACAAAAATTCGCAAACAATTCTGTTAGCCCTCTCTCCTCTGGTAGCGCTCGCTTCTTTTGTCGGCCATAAATCCACCCTTCGGTCCCGCCAGCGTAACACCCACCCCTCTATCTGCCCCTTTTTATCTACGGAGCCTCCGCGGAGCTTTGCGTCTCGTTAACTGCGAAAATATCTCAGCGTGTAGCTAAACGACGTAATCTTCCGTAATTCCTGTTAAATTACGTTGTCGTCGGCGAGTGTTCGGCGCGCCGTCGTGTTCCCATCTTAAGTGGAACTTCGTTAAGGTGATCGAATGAAATGGTGGGCAACGTCGAAACGTTGCGACGTAATAACGGGACTATTTCCCGGTGACACCGGCGAATTCGGTGAGAATTAAAACGCCGAGCGTCGGCTTTGGAAATCCTGGCCCCTTCCGTTAACCCTTTCCGTCCTTTCTCGCTTTTATCTCTCTCTCTTTCTCTCTCGCGTGCGATTTTCGCTTTTATCTTTGCCGCCCTTTTTCCCCTCTTTTTAACAGAGAGAAAGGCATCGGAACGTTCGTTAACGCAGGTTTATTCCGAGGGTAATTGTACTTTTCTCCGTAACGTTCGGTCGACGGATTGTCCCGGGGATCGATATTTTGCGTTAGGGGGTTATTAAAACGAGTGGCCGAGCGCTCTACGCCAAGTCCAGGTCACGCACAATATCGCGCAGCCGAATTTGGCTTTCGACGGTCAATTTATTCCGCTTGGCAATCATGTCACAATGCCTGTTACAAACAATGAAAAGGTTGATACGTTTATCGAGTTTATGCTCCGCTGTAATCACTGGCTGCCACGGTGATTTATCGCGGCAAGTATCCTCGTGGTGCTCGATCGATATCGAACAGGTCTCTCCGCGATCTTTCCCCGACGGAATCCGCTCGAAAATGCTCCAATTCCGACCACCGAAAAATTCTCTCGACCTGTTTAAAAACCTACCCCGCGCTCATAAAGGGTTAAATATAATTTTCATTCAACGTTCGCGAAGTGCCAAATGCTATAGGATACTCGTTCGGGTAGAATGATATTTTTTGACCGCAGAGAAATGGAATAAAATTCGTAAAACACGGATGCGCGAGTTCGCAATTTTCCAGTGACGTAATGTCACGCGAGTTTCACGGCTCGTAACGGGTGTTTATTAAGCAGTGTGTACGCGAGCATAGGAAAATAAACCATCCCTTACGTTTCCACGCCGCCATTCTTTATCCGTTGATGAGACATCGATGCTCGCTGCTTGCCGAATTCGCTAAAATGACCAGCGGGTCCTCCGCGCGTGTTTATTTCTTTTTCCTATTATTATTTACGGCCGTTTTTTCATGTTTACGAGCCGGATCGGTTCGAAACATCGGCTTTTCCGCGTAGATTCGCGGTAACGCTCGCGACGCTTTTGATTTACTCGTTTCCACGAGTTTCGCCAATCCCTCGGCAAACACAGCCTCCAGCCATCGGAACTAGACTTCATAGCGTGACAATGTGGCCGCAACAACGAGTTGCCGCGTCGAGAGGGGGACAGATGGAGAGAAAAAGGTGCAACGAGATGGATACAGATGGATAGACGAGCGGATAGGCGAATGGATACAGGCGAGCGGATAGAAGAACGGATAGGCGAACGAATGGTTGGAGAATCATGGCCGCGGCATCTCTATTTGAAAGCCTTAAGGCGATCGTGATTTCCGGCACAGTTTCGCCATGTAGTCCCGTCAAAATATTCCACGCTAGAGGCACCTGCTGCACACGGTGACCTAACGTTTGCCGAAAGGAAATACATTCGGGAAATCGCGAATCAATCTCGGTTAAAGGGTAACGAACCACCGTGTCGACCTTTGATTCCACGTTTTGTCTCAAATCCCGCGTCCTCCGCCGATTCGTTCGCTACAGAAATTTCATACGAACCAAATCGTTCTCAACGAACCGTCGCGTTAACGCTTAACGGATGAGCCACGTTTTTCACTCGAATTTTTATCAAACTGCCTTGCGAAAGCGGAAAGATAAGAAGGAAGTTCTCAGAAAAGATCAGAGATAGAGAGATATCGTTAAACCAAATTTATGAAAGGGACAGATCGGTATCTCTGGCGTTATGGTATTACGAGATAAACCGAGAAATGATCGAAGAGAGTGGTTTCGCTTCCGCATAAAAAAATACTAGACACGTGAATAAATAACTCTGTAAAATTTCATCAGTAGTAGCGTTGATTTAATAAACCACCGCCGCTTTAAAACCGTACGTACGTGTTTATTTAATTCCCTTAAAAAATTCCCGGAAGCCGAGAAACACGAAGGATAACAAGCCGTCCGTTAAGTGTTAAAAAATCCCATACACGTAGATTTTATTCCGAAATTTCGAGAGGTTAAACAATCATCGAACAGTTAGTTTCTCCTATTACCGATAGAAAACTAATCGGTTATTTTTCCCGAGCAAACCGGTGCAAGCGTATCGAACGTACGTTGTTACGACTTTACCGAAAATCTGCCAAGTAAATCCGAATCGTGAAGTACAATTGAAAACAATTGGGAAACGCGGCGACAGTCTCTTGCAATGCCGATAGCCCGTAAAAGGACAACTTTCCGTTTTATCCCCGGTTCGATTGGCCACGCGTTTCCATTTCCATCCACGGTGTCTTATCGAGACGATCGACGAAGGAGAGACACCGCGACCGGCTGTACCCGATGTCGTACCGGCAGCTTTGTCGCTGCACTTTGGCTAATTGAAGCGTGGATGCCCGGCCGGTTAGCCGCGACGAATCCCCTCTCTTTCCCTCTCTTTCCCTCTTTCGGCCATTCTAACCCCGCCGACCACCCCGCCGACCCCCTCGCTCCTTTCACCCGTTCTCATCTGCATGGATTTCCTGCTTCGTAAAGCAAGCTTTCTGACCCTGGTTGGCCCATCTGCAACGGTGAATAGAAGCGGAACAGTACACTCGGCCGTGGCTGCTCATGAATATTCCTACGACTGAAATTACTGGAATACCTTGGCTGTGCCTCTTGTTTCTGCGGCGAGGGTGAAAGCACACGGCCGTCTGTCTGTCTGTCTGTCCGTCTGTCTGCCTGTCTTCTTTCTCTTCCATCAAACCCCTGTCCCACCTGCGCTATTTCGATACCAGCGTTCGATATCCCCGGCAAACGTCTCGCTCCAGACTTCTCCCTTCTCCTGTCCTTTTCCATTCTTCCTTCCGATACCGACCAATCGATATGGAGTATAAATTTCGAATCGCCAAGTTTACGCCCAAGTTCGTTAACGGCGGAGCTGTCAAGGGGGGTTTCCGAATAAGCCGGCGCACGAGGGAAGATTGGAAAGTTGGATCGCGTTCCGCGCTTTCGAGTACTAATTCGAGATCGAGAGACGTTTAGAGATCTACGGGAAAGAACCGAGTGCTCGAGATTTAGGGGGATTGGAGGGAGAGGAGAACGATTATCTGGATTTCTGGGTTCTTGCGAAATTATTGGCTCGGTAAAATGTAATTAAGAGTTGGTATAACGGAATTGGAATACGGTTGGAATAAAAATTTCTACACGCATGAATTAAAGATTCTCGCTATTCCCGGGGTAGAATGGATATTTCCCGATCGATGGGATATTTCTTGGAACAGATCGAGAGGCTTCGGGATGAGATATAAAGCTGATCTAAATTCTTGCACAGGGGACTGTTCGTTTGTTAGCCAGCACTCGGCTCCGTTCGTTGCGCGTTCAATTATACAAATGAAATAACCGCCTGATAGTTTCTGAACTTCGAGTTCTGGTTGACGGAACAAAGCTGGCTTAATTCCGCCATTAATTTTAATTGAAATGATTAATGAAATCAACGACGGCGAGTCGAAAACGCGGCGAGTCCGAATGGGATCAGAGCTAATTTCGGGGACGATGCTTCGCAGCGCGAAATGCGGTTTACGTCGCAAGCACGGACGTGTTTCCGCGAATATGTAAATGCTATTCGCGAAACTGCCGTGTAAAATTCCCGAATAGTTGCGACCACTTTCGGCCAGAACTTCCGTTCGCGTTAGCGTCCATCTAGAAATCCCAAATCAACTCTTCCTCGCTCTCCTCTTTTCCTTTCCTTTCTCCCCTGTTTTCCCCATTTTCTTTCCCCATTTTCCATCTCTTTCCTTTCTCCTTCCGATATCCCTGCTGTTTTCTCCGTTTCCCGATTCCTCTTTTCTTCTCCTTTTTCCCGGATTTCTCTCAGATTTCTCCCAATTTTTTCCACCTCCCGGGCCCATCGTCTTCTCGTCCCTCGCGCGAAAATTCCCGCGACAACCGCTCGCGCGAACGGCGGGCGTAAAAAGAAGCTCAAAGAAAGTGCTGGTCGTTTGGGTGAATTTTTTATACAGGCCGCGTCGGGCCGCCGCACGTGACACACATGCGACTCTATGCATTATGCAGAACGTTATTAAGAATGTGAAGAAACTGCAGATCTTCCGTGTTCTAATTATAATTTAAGCTTCTTCCGGCCATGAATAACTGAGCTACGAGGAATAAATTGAAAGGGGGATGCGGAAGCTCTTTATCTTAAGGGTCGTGAATTAAAAACGACGCAGTCGGACACTTCTCCGTGCGTCCCGTGGAACATCGCCGTGAACGGTGCACGTTAAATATTTAAGGCCGCCGTGTGAAACGATATTTCCAGGTTTATACGATGTCCTCGGATCTGTTTTCATGGAAAGTTAAATACTGTTCCATCGGCGGATATCATGTTCTTAAAACAGGCACATTATTCATCCTACTTGTTCTTCCATATTTTATCCAGTCCCGGCTTATTTTCGCTGTTATTTTCCCCGAGAATCTTTGCGATTCGCGGCACCGTCAACGGAAAAACCAGATCCGTGATCCGAGACGAGTATTTTAGGCCGTCGCGGCAAATATTCCCCGACTCTGCCCGGTCGAAGATCTATAGCATCGAGCATACGTCGTATCGAAGCGACGAGGCGAGCACACTCGCACGTAGTAGCCATTCAGCAGCTTCGTCAGAGCCGGTCAGAAGAAACTCGGGGAACCGCGAGATTTCCCAACTTTCGCATTCTTATTCTCCATCGCGGCGAGAGACCAGCCCGAGCATCGGGTTCAACGACCTCGAACGCCGCGAAATCCTCCGGTTCAGGCTGCGACAACGCGTTCTCGCAAAAATCAACGCGAAAGCCGTTTGAAAGAGTTGCAAAGAGTTGCAAAGAGTCGCAACGAGTTTCAGAGAGTTTGAAAGAGCTTCAAAGAGCGAACATCGCGAAGGCTATTTGAAAAAGCGGCGTGCGGCTGCTGTGTTATGCGTGGCAAGTGTCGAACGGTTAGACGAGGGAAGAGAGCGGTGTTTGAGGAAAATCGCGATGACCGACGCGTTCTCGTCGTTTCCTCGCCGGTTAATTATCGGTGAGGGAACCGGACGAGAGGAAAGAGCGAAGAGAGAGAGAGAGAGAGGGGAACGCGGCGAGGAGGAAAGTATCGCGGCGAGGAGTGGAAGAAAAACGGCTGGAAATCCTTGCCCGGTCGAATTCCGCGTCCGGGACGACTTCCGGGTGGAGTCGCGTTCCCGAAAAGTACCTCTTAGCATGTTAAATGAGCCGTGGGCAATGGCTGCGACGGCCACGGTGATTCATTTCTGGCGGCGTCGCGGAAAAAGTTTGGACAAGAACGACCACCGTTACGGTAACGAATCCCTTCGACTCGACGATTCGCGTCCTCTACTTTGTTCCATCGAAACTTCGATCTATCTTCGGAAACTTCCCGCCCTCCTCGCCCGCCGTGGCCCCGCCATTTTTAAGCGTTATTGCGACGAGAAGACTAATGACCGCCGACGTTATCTTTAATTTATTCGTTTGTCTGCTCGTTTGCCTCCTCGTCTGTTTGTTTATTTATACGTTCGACGAGCGAGCGGGATAAAGTTTGACTAGTAGGAAAATTCGCGACAAGCGCCACGCGGCTTATTTGCTTTCGTGCAAAATTACACGTCGCGATTGTTATTCGTTATCTTTCATGCGTTATCGCTACGTGTTACGATTATATCGCGGGACATGCGATTAAATCCCTTCGCTGGTGCGAGCGTGTACGCGTGATCGATCTCTCTGCTCTATAGCGATAGCAAACTCGAGTATTTTTGAACAATAAACATTTCATGCAAAATATCCGATGATTATCGTTTCGAAATTATTGCGATAATTAGCGAGAGAGGTAATATTGATATTAGGAATTGTATTCGGCAAAATTTATAAACCGACGAGCGAAAACGCCGCGTTCCTCCTCGAGATTTCAGTAGAGCAGACACGAGGAAATATCATGCGTCGAGCAAACTAAACAATGTTTATCCTCGCGCTAAGATTTTCCGTCGAATTCTTCACTGGGCGGAGAGAAAATTTTGCTCGCAGTATCGGACGAGAAAATTTGATCGGTCGATCGCGCGAATCGTCCCCTGCGAACGGTGTCCTATATATCTGGGATAAAAATCAACGAAAATCGCGTTGGAAGCCGTGGAAAGGTTCGAGCGTTTAAAAGGCGAATGATTTTTTAACCGGCAACGCGGCACTCTGTTTTCCGGATTAATTCGGAGGCCGTTTCTCGGCAACGAAACCCGTTCGACCGTATCGATTGAAGAATCGGCCGTTTAATTACTCGCTATTAATTCGCGCAACTATTTCCAGCGGTCGCAAAGGGGGACGACGGATCGCGATAAAATCCGTGTCCCCGTTTCATATCATTACCGGTAATTTTGCAAATTGCATCGCATTTTTCCAGACCTGGATCGTCGTTAAATATTCCCAGATTAATTGGCCGCGTACGCGCGTAATAATGTAATTTTTAAATTAGTACCCTCAACCTGCCGGCATTACCGCTAATTAAACAGTTTTTGCGCGGTCTGCAGGGACGTCTCTCTCATTAGCAACGTGTGCTACAAAGTACGCGAAGATTCCGGGTTGGCAGACGCGTATCAACGAGGACGTTCCGATCGATCCCTCGTCTGACCATATATCGACTGATTCTACTCGCTGACTCGGTTATTCCGCGAGTAAGGAGAAGATTCGACGTTTTACGGAAACGTGCAGATTTTCCTGAATCGTTTTAAATATCTGCAAATTAGAAAACGCGTTTTAATGCATTTTCGAGCAAATTTTCCTTTTTCGTTTCCATCTTCGTTTTCGAGTTTGACGAAAGATAGGATCTGAATTCAAAAGTCGCTGCAAGATGAGAAAGGGTATTCGACTGTGAGGTAAGGGTGAGATAGAGAGAGAGAAAGAGGAGAGATCAAGAGATCAAACGTGGCTCTCTTTCTTTTTTATTTCGGTCTTAAAACAGAGGGCGATACGAAGGAGGGCAGAAGCCCTTCTTATCCTCGGGTAAGGCTAGTATCCGGTTCAATATGTACTCATAAATTTAAGGCAGTTTCCAGATACGAGTTTCCCTCCGCGATGCTGCTTTTAAGAACAGCAGCATTGTTCCTGCGGTATCTGACGAAAGAGTGGCGAAGGCGAGGATGCGTTGTGGTAAAAACATCGTAAAGAACTACAACGAGTATACTCCAGAATCGTCGAATCGAACATCCGCCACTTGACTATCCCTTGACACAGGGCCATGTATTTAAACCCTAAAATTACTGTTACTCCTTCCACGTGAAATGCGACGATATAAACATAGAAAGGGCTTCGCGCAAAATCGCTTTGATCCAAAATAAAACCGAGCGAAGGAAGAAAATAAAATAGAAACGAGAATATTTAAAACGATCACCGGTACGAATAGTTTAAATTAATAAATTCTTCGATTGTACGTGAGATTTTTGAGATGCATCGTACGAGTGTGTAACGTGTGAGAACGAATAAAGTGTGACCGAACGATGAAGCAAGTAATCACAAAATCGGTGCAATTGTTATTAATAGTTATTACTTAACTTTCAATTTCTCTTACCAATCCAGATCTCCTGCAATAATATAAATATTCGTTACCGAGGAGGAAATAATACAGGAATAAGTATCATCGAGTAGAAATCTTCGAGATCATCGACGATACACAGTTTCGAAGCAATTTTACAACTGATCGACGCGCGGTATCGAAAACGAAAATTAAAAAGAGAGAAAAAAGAGGAAATTCTTAACAAAAAGCTGCATCCATCGCGGAGAGTACTCGAAGCGGAAAGCGTTGTTGCGTAAACACGTATAAGAGATCGGAATATATCTCGCTGGATTTCCATCCCACTCGACCACCGAAAGCTGTCGGCGTTCTCGCCAAAGGTTCAAACACTGGTACTTGGCGAAATTTCGATTACACTCGGATATTTCTTGTTTCCAGGGGAACTCGTAAAACCCTCGAAGAACGTCCCTTCTGCGCGGCTGCTCGGTCGTACGACGTCGGATCGGTATTCGCGACGGAGCGTCGGTTCGTGCGGCGTCTGACGCGGCACCGTCCTGTTCCACTTTCGAAAACGCTATTCGATTCAAAAGCAATCTGTGCGTGAAATTGGCAGCGAGAGGGCGAGCGGACGGACGCACGGCCGAGCGGACAGACGATGAAACGAATTACTTGTGCGCCGGCTCGGCCAGGCCGCGTAACAGCTTGCTAATTAATCGATTAATTTCCAATCTCGGGATCAGACGCGTAAATGCACACCCCTGCTCGATTCCTCTTGCTTTGTGTCATAATAGGGACGCGTCTTTGATCGGTGTAACTACGTAACATTTGCTGGATCACCGGATATTTCCTGCAAATCCACCCGGGCTCTCGCTTCGAATTCTCGCGCCCTGAGCTCATTTTCCAAACGACGACGATTTTCCGTAAACGATGGGTTAACCCTTTGACTGCCACGCCGAAATCATATGTTTCGCCCAGAACGCCACGGAATTATTTTTATTATTCAAAGCATATAATGGCGAAATAATAACGAATCGATGTTAGAAGGCAATATTTTTATCAAATGG
>NIJG01000112.1:153279-208033 GCA_002201625.1 Euglossa dilemma
TTTTTTTGCGAATCTAGTATTAAGAAAATGTATTTACAAAAATAAATTGAAAACTACGGAAAAGGTCGGTCAAATCGTATTTTCTTTTTTTGCGAGGCTCCTTCAAATTTGCCTCACTCGCCGGCTTCAGTTCCGCGGATTTTGAATGCCGGAGGACAGCGAGGAGCCAGGGAAGAATGAATGCCGCCCGGATTCGAGAATAAATTTCCACGCGGTAAACGTTGGCAGACGTTAAGAAATATAATTGTTTTAGTATAATGGCACGGACTCTGCGGCAATGGTAATTTTATTCAAAGAGTATGTTCCGTTCGTATCGCAATTACGGTTGAAATCTAGCCCGCCGAGCGTTTAGCCGGAGAATGAAAATGAACTTCGCCGGTTGATGAATTTATTACGTTTAATTTATTTCGCTGGTAAAGTTGCTCAACGTAAAAAGGAATCCCACGGAAAGACGGGTGTAATTTTTTTTTTACATTTCCAAAGTACCGGGAAATTAGCCTCGGCTCTTTGCGCCCCGAGAATTCTTCGGCTCGGTCGAGCGACCATTACAAACGGGTCTTTCCAGCGAAAAATATCTCGAAATTAAACGTTTGAAGAAGGGAAAAAAACCGGGAACCCTTTACGGAGTAGCCATACCGGTTTTTTCATTCGATTTCGGACAAAATCGAATAACAAATCGCGGACCGATAACAGCAGTCGTCATAGCGTCGTCATCAGCAGACCGCAAAGGGTCAAATAATCGTTTGAAAAACAAAACAGGTACACGGGATAGAAAGGACGAACCGGGAATTTCCAGAGACCGTTATTAAAGGATGGTAGAAAGGAAGAAAAAAAAAAAAAAAAAAAAACAGGAACTTGGTTCGCTTCGTTTACAAAAGTACTAAAACAATAGGTTCAGTGGATCGAGAGCCGGTGACACGCGACGAAAGTTCCGTTTCCCGTGGAAGCGACCGAGCAATGGCGGCTTGGTCATCCTTCTGGATAAACGCGGCAAGACAAATTGGGCGGTAGCCAGCCCCACGAGCTTTCAATTTGTCCTAAGTTAACACCCAAGTTAGATTCGCCGGTACAGTCGGTCGGTTTTTCGAATTTTCGTTTTTCTTTCGCCCCGGAAACCGAAACGATACGCGCGCGTACCGCGGCAAAGGGGCAACTTACTTTGCGGAGAGTAACTCCCCTCGGAGAAAAGGGTTAATTTGCAATTTTACCGATGGAACAAGTTTGCTCGGGTTGCGGCCTCTTCGTTTAAAGCGACTCGTTCCCACCGAGCCGAGCAACTACGCGCGCGCTCCTTTGTGTTCCGTGCGGTGTATTAAGGTAAAGAAGCTTGTAAATTATGGGGTAGATGGAGCTCGTTACAGCGAATAAAAAAGGTTCACGCGCTGGTAAGAATGTGGATATTAATTCGAGACGCGTCTGCGCCGCGGCTCGCGTGTAATTTCCCTGTAATTTGCGCGCTCGATGTCTTATCGGAAAATTACAACGAGGGAGTATATTCGATCGGCGCACGCGGAATTTCCCGAGAATATATTCCAAAATATCGGGAAAATATATTCGATGAAATAATACGTTACAAATTCGAATCTTTCTACTCGTTTGTTATACCAAATCTTAATTCACGTACGTATAAATCAATACGCGTAATCTGCAGGTCGAAACAGCGGAGATACGTGTCCCTGGAATTTTTGATTTTAATCTGCAAATAATAATTATTACATAAATAATTTCCGACTGTTCGTGCGTATATCGATTTACACGAATGTAAATTGAAATTTAATGCGATAAACGAATGAGAAAAAAAAAAAAATATGGAATCCTTAATATATCATTTAAACAAATGAATTTTCCTGATAAATCTCTGTATGACTAAATTTCCGATTCGAAAAGGTATATTAAAAGAAAAAAAAAAAAATTCTATCTTTATCCTTTTTGGTTTCCAAAATATTTCAAGAGATATAGTAGTTTTGATCTCTAATTTTAGGGGTTCTTTTCATCCCTGTAATATACACGATAGCCGATGAAACAGAAAAAGAAAACGCGTGAAAAATATATGTTCCCTCGTTAATATACTCGGTACAATTTCGTTACAGCCTAACGCGAGAGAGGAATTCGCAGGTTTCCGACTGGTGTTCCTCGAAATCGAAAGACTTCGCAGGAACGCGAAGGTCGTCTGCTTTCCGGAGCACTTCGGAATATGCGAGTCTTTTTGCTCGTGCAAATGCTACTTTTCTTTCTCCGCAGACGTCTTCGCGATGTTACTCGTTACCGGAATTCCTGTCTTCGGTGTACTTAGGTACATTGTTTCCCGCAGACTTCTAATCTCTTTCTTCGCGCTCGCACCTTTTGTGGGCTGGAACGCGTTTCTCGATCTTTCTAAATGCTTCCTCCATCGGGGAGATATCTAGGTTGCCATCACGGAATTTCCGTGCTTCTCGATTTTCGGACTCGTGTTCCCTTCGTCTTTATCGAGACAACTGAACCGGAAGGGGGCTCAGCGGAACGTTCGCAGTGGTCAGGTAGTCGTCAGAAATAATTTTAGAAAAAATGACCGCTAATGACACTAATGACGAGTGTACATGAAAAACCAGAGGGATGAACGTGAGGTAGACCAGAGAGTAGTTGGTGGATCAGTCTCGAAGCCTTTGATTTCCGCGAAAAATCGTAGATAAAGTTCAAACGCCATCGAAATGACCAATGGATCCTTCTATGCTAAAAAGAATCCACGATTTCTTAATAAACCATGTAAACGCGTATCGCGGCACGGTTTTTATCCGTTTCAAACCTGACCTGCATACGTAATGCGCATCGAACATCGCGGATGCATCAGAAAAATTACGATTAAACGGACAGCGCTGGGAAAAGAGGAATTTTCGATGAATCAATTTCTACAGCAGAGGACATATCCCGATCGGGATATATCTGATCACGGTTTTGAAGCACGCGTACTATTACTGGCAAAGGTCTTTATGTTCGCAACGTAAAAGATACCGCATGCGATTCTTTATACCCGTTTCCATGCTGCTACAAACATGGAACAGTTCAATTAATAGCAACTACGAGATCAAAAAGGAAGAATGTCTCCATAAGCTGGATGAAACGGATATGATGCAATGGACGTTTAAAGGAGACCGTTGAATTACAAAGAACGCGTATCACGTAAATAAAATTGAAACATCCTCAACCGCGTTTGTGATTGAATTATATCGTCGCAAAAGAAGCGGAGCTTTCAACTCGGACCTAATCAAGCGAATGGGTCAAGGATGGATAATTACGCGCGTTCTTCTAGACATTTTATCAAACATCGTTCGCGCTAGACGGCACTCGCGTATGTTGTTATATCAATATCACTGATTGTCCAATTATAGAGAAACGAGAAGCGACTAATTTTAAATCGATCCATTGTCTCATCGTTTAAGTTCCAATGGCGCGTGTCTTAGTCAACAGAAAGGTCGGTGGCACGTCGAGCCGTCTCGTCCGAACGCTGCGAAGAATAACACGCGACTGAGACACGAAAACATCTGCGCAAATTAACCACGAGCCTGACGATGTTTACGTTACGCCGTGTCTATAAACCACGCCTCTCGCTGCGTCGTGTTTCGACCGATTTCCTTACCACGAGTCCCGCCAGAACCTAAATATTCCGGTCTACGTCTCCGAGGACAACAACGAGGAGACTTCTCGATCACTGCCGTACAATCCTTATAAAATTCATATCTAATATAGAATTTTAAAATTCGAATCGAAGCTCGAGACTAGTCTAAAGATAAACCCAAACTCAAGGTTCCTTCCATACTCGCTGTTCGTCGAACGAACCTGTCTTTCTCTTCTACCTCCTTTCCATATTCCGTTGATAATTACGACGATGTCGCGCAATCTCGACCATTGGTTTCGCCAAAGGGAAGGAAAGATGGTAAAAAACAAATAGAAGTTGCAGCATTGTTCGAGGTTCGACTGCCGCGACGTTATTCCGTCGTCGTCGCAGGATCCTAGCCGTCGACGGAAGCATCCCCGCGGAGGCGGAGAACGTTTTTTCCCCTTGGTTGCGCCGCTATCAATTCCACTTCCGTCCGCTTTCCGCCGGTTGTTACCTCGTACATTTACAAAAGGGCGCAGTTTCTCTCTTCCGCGTCGTTACGTCTCCCCTTTCTTCCTCGCTCCTCCTTTATTTCACTCTTCTTCTTCCTTTCCGCCCCTTCTTTCTACCTCCTTTCACCTCTTCTCCACCTTTCTTTCTCTGTACCGACGATTAATCGAAAGCCCAGTCGGTCGATTTCTGAACTGCGAACGCTGCGTAACGAGGAAAAACACTTCAACCGCTGGCCAGAGAGCCGAACGAGCCTTTTCCGGCGAGAAAAATCGCGCTCACCCTTCGTGTTTGCTTTAAGAACGACCGGGGAACAGCCGAGAAGCGAGAGGGAGAAACGACGACGCGAGTTTCGGCCCGCAAGGGGTGGGTCTGACGCGAAATCGCGGACGTTAAAGCTCGCGGATGGAATTTTCGCGGCCCGGTTATGAATGAGCTTCTAATTTCGCGTTTAATATCTGACTCGCGTGTCTCGCGCGGCAACGATCCCGTTTCGTGGATGTATATATCCAAGCGTTGCATTTATCCGCGATCGAAGCGGGCCGAGGTTCGGGCTGGATACTTTTGACGTGTTTTTAATTGCATCCGGACTTCAGTTTTCCATCGTGGTGATTATGCGAGCCGGGAAATGGATCCTGTTAATTGTGAGCGGAAAGTACGGCGATGCGAAAGGATAAACTAGTATCAGGCTAAATATTTGAATTTCAACGAGAATTAATATGTCCGACGGCATATGAAACGTAGCATAATATTTGGTGATATCTAGAACGCGCAATAATATCGTATAATTGAATACACTCTGTATTGATTAACCCGGCGAATTAAAATTTTCCTTTGATACTATTCCGGCCACTATTCCATCACGATCAATGTTCCTCTTATGTTCGCCGAACGCGCGAGCATTAATGGCCGCGGAACAAACGGATACGCGAGTATCAGCTTCCGATTTTTCTTGCCACGAAATTAATCGAGGAAATAAGCGAGGAATATTTGAAGATAAAAGGAGAAAAGGAGGACGAAGGGGGGGAAAATGGGGGATCCCGAGGGATTGATATTTTAAAACGAAAACGTTCGAATAGATTGGGAAGCATAGAAATATACGATACGTGTCCGCTCACGGAAACGGTCGGTCAATCCGTAAGTCACAAAAATACACGGTGAATGATTAAGCGCGGAAAAGAGAATTGGTCCGCGAAAGAAAGGAAAAAAAAAAAGGGAAGAGGAAGAAGAAAAAATGGCACTTTTTCTATGCAAATGGTCGAATAATTTGGAAGTCTCGCCGATGCGCGCCGCGCGGTGCAACGAATAAAGGGAGTTATAAAAATCGGGAAATTTCGTTCCTCTTTCGCGGGGGGGACGGGGGAACGGTCGATTAATTCGGGAGCAACAAAAAAACGCTCGGCGAATAATTAAGGAACGGAACGGGGTATTGTAAAAAATTAACTCTCCGTACGGGAATGGTGGAATAATTTCGAAGTCACTGGAACACGCGGCGTATAAACAACGGGATAAAATAAAAATCCGAGGAGCCTGTTTTCCTTTTGCCGAAACTACGCGACGGGGGAAACGCGGTAGGGAAACGCGACGCGATGAAAAAAGCGGCGGCCGAATAAGAGATAGAAAAATCCGAAAGCTTCTCCTCGTTCTCCCATCGCAGGAACGATCGATCAAGCTGCGCGAGTCGCGCGATATCCTCGGCGAATAATTAAGCGGCCGGGAGGAAATTCGAAAAATTCGACGCTCTTTAGCGAGCACGGTCGATTAATTCGGAAATCGCGCGGCTGTTTGCATAGTCATCGGAGCGTCGTCTCTCCCGTCTGGCTCACAATGCGAAAAGAAAGATGAAAGGGGTAGGCGTCGCGGCGAAGACACGAAGTGCCCGCAGTGCCTCTGGAAGAAGCCTTAACCGCATTTCCTGTCCCATTTTCGGTAGTGCCCCACATCGTCGAAAGCTACAAAAGCCGATTCCACGGAAATAAACCGCCAGAAGGCTGACTAAGCCGTCAGAAAGAAAGGAACGGAGTCAGGGGCGATGGCGGGGCTGCCGGCGGAGGTGGCTTGAACTTTTTAACTTCGCCACCGTCACGAAAATCTGACCTCCTTTTCCCTCTGTCCCTCTTTGTCCCTCTTTTCACCGCCGCTGAAAATCCGCCAGATATCAATCGGCCGGGGAACAGATCGGATCGCGATCTCTCGGATATGTTAACGCCGACAGAAGCATGAAAAGGGGAGCTCAGGGTGGACCAGGGGAAAGGGAAGTCATCGAACGGATGACCGAGGAGAGCAGCTTTCCAACAGCCGGCTTTGTCACGGGATGCGCGAGAAAGCGAGTTTCTCGATCTCCGACGCGATATCGCGCGAGTTCATTTGCGCGATCGGGAATTACCCTTTTGTCGGGGAAAATTACAAGAGAGAACGTACACGCGAGAGATCTGCTCGAAGGAGATTCGTCCAGTACGCGTCTATCCAGTCTAAGATTTTCGACCAGCGGATCAAAATCGGCTAGACTATTCCAAATAGTCGCTCTCTGGTTACTTAAAGATGTCTTTACTCTCACGCGTACGCGTATATTTATATAAACATCTTTTTCGATAGAGAAAGAGCTAATACGTTCAGTTAAAATTGGTAAAATAGGAACGGCAGAGGTTATTTATTAGAAAAGAACGGATTAAAAATTTACCAACTACCGACGTGGTGCGAGCAAATATTTCGTAATTGTTACAGGCTAAAATTAGTTAAATTTAATATACCCTGTCAATCTAAAATTTAAATAACCTCAGAGTTTGGCGAAACGGATGGGGGAAAAAGTGTAGAAAAATGTAATTAAAATTTGACTAAAACTGCCGTGAAAAGGATCTGCCATCGGCGTTGAAATACGCGGCTGCTTGGATTCCGAGGGAAGAATATTTCTTGCCCTAAAAATAACCCTCGCGGAGTAGCTAATTTTCATATCGTTTTTTTTTTCTTTTTCGCACTCCCTTCTCGCCGCGTTATTTCCGCCATTCGCACGGATTCATCTTGACGCTCGATGCGACGCTAATGCGTTAATTGACTTTTATGCGACGCGTACGCCGCTCGCGGAGGGTTTAAAGATAATTTCCCATTATTCCTCCTTTAGCGGGTGCCGCGCCATCTCCATGCATGCAGAATATATACGGGGACGCGCATTAATGAACCGACGTAAATTCAACGGGCGCCAGGAATGCTGAAGCGAGAAGAGAGGCAAGAACTTCGTCGGGCTGAGGTTGGCGGGGGGTCATCGTTAAAAGGAAAAGGGGAGGAAGAGGAGGAAGAAGAAGAAGAAGAAATGGGGAGAAAAAGAGGAAAAGTGGAAGCTGTCCCGTGGAATTCCATGCCGCGTGATTACCGGCGAATTAACGAGCGTCTTCGAGATTTATCTCGCAATTTGGATCGAATAGGGCCACGGCTCGTTGCCTGCTTATCGTTCAATCGAACTTTTATATCATCGATGTGCCCGGTCAGCTAGTCTAGCCAATCAGAAATACAGTGCGGTACAAAAGTCTGCGACCGTCTAACTTTTTTGACGTTATCGACCGATGTGATACAATTTCGACAATATTTTGATTTTTAGGAAAAGTTTGATACGTCGTAAAATGTACGAGATACGGCCCAAAGTAGAATAAGCCCGACAACGGTCAGAAAGATTTAAGTAGAACAGGTCCGTTACCGCCAAGATATTTCAAGTAGAATGAGCCCGTCACCGGCTAGATATCCTGTAGAAGAATAGACCAGTCGCTGACTCGAAATTTTTAAGTAGAATGTGTCCATCACTAGCTAGACATTTTTAAGCAGAATGTGTCCGTCATAGGTCAGACGTTTTAAAGCAGATCTATCGTTGATTAAATATTTTTAAGTAGGATAGGATCGTTAATGAGAAAAAATGTTAAGTACTATATGATTTGCAATGGTCATTATCTCTTATTTCTAACAATAACACCATCATTGGTATCAATCAATCAACACCATAGTTACCCAGCTATCGCGTATGTCAAGATTGCAATCTTCGGAACACCTGATGCTGCATTCACGAGCAATTCGCGCGAGCTTTCGTTGTTAGATTCCAACATTTTTAACGCTATTTGTCTTTATATCTTATAAAGTTTTGATTAATTTCATCTGCGAGCTCCAACTATTCCCGTCGACTCCGACTAAACTTATTTCACAGATTTATTTGGCAAACAAGGAAAGAAAAAATAAACTGCGACGTACTTCAGAACCGGGAAGTCACCTAATTCGGTCCCTTAAGCGTTAAAACAGCCGACGTTTGCCAGGATATTTTCCCGTAATGGTAGTAGCCCTTTTGATGACACATCGGATAATTTCTTTTCTAAATTCCTTTGGCGTCTTTTCGTTACGCTCTCTGACGAACTTCCAGCGGCTTCCCTCCCGTTCCCAACTTTCTCTCTTGTCACGGCTCGTTCTAGGTTATCCCGAGCATGTTCTATAATGTCGAGGTAGAAACTTTGCGATAGCCAAGTCACGGCAGATAATATTTTTTCCCGTTCTGAATGGCCCACGAAACTTGTTACCATTGATCCTTCTTTATGATCACGAGCGTATTTTCATCCTTCTTCTCCATTCCTCTTTCGAAAGCTATACATCCTTCTATCCAAGCTTCGAAAAACATCGCGTGCGAGGAAATCCCGTGAAATCATCGAGGAAAAATAATTCGGTCAAAAAGTCAGAACAGAAAAAAAAAGGACAAAAATAGCAAAAATTCGCGAAACGCTATCGGGTGAAATAACGCTTCATTTATTCTTTGTTTTATATTTTCGTCTAAATCTAAATAGACAGGAATGCATCCACAAAGAGCTTGTCACAAAATATTCGAAAAATCAGCCAATCAAAGCTGACTATCGGGACGTACAACGAACGTGGAAAAAATTCTCTTTCGTCGAGGTTTAAACACGCTACTTCGCCGATAGCCGCGATACTTTCGTGACTTTCGAAAACTTTCTACGTGGCTTAGGACTTTTGCACGATACTGTACGCGCCTGCTCGAAGGGAAGAGACGTACGATTCGGTCGGTCTGGCTCTCGATTCGATATACTATTGAACGAATTGGATTGGGGAGTTGGAAGGTCGGTGCACGCGTGCCTGCGTGCATTTCAAGAGTGATCCCTTGTGCGATAGCACGCGGAATTCGAAGCTTATTTGCGATCCGACGCGGAGGATCGTCGCGAATCGCGTGCTGCTTGTACACGGTCTTTCGAACTTCACGGCGAAGTTCCAGACCGCGTCTCGCGTGAATAGTTACAACGACGACGAGGTTACGAGCGTGGAACCAGCCGAATCGGTCTGTTTATTAGACTAGATGCTGCTTGCTCGGCAGCTTCCGTCGGATCCGTTGATCGAGTTTGCGAATCGGTGCATCGAGGATTTACGAATGTTCCGGCTGGCTAATGGGATGGAAACGTAATAAGGAGCAGCGGAGGTGAGTGTAAATTTAGGTAGATGGAGAAAGTTGGCGTTACGGGTTCGTTTTTTTCGATGGCCGGCGTAAAAATTTGTCCAGGCTCCGCCGGACTTTTGTTACTCCGTTCCAGACCTCCCACGCCTTCAACCACCCTTTTTCCTTGCTTTTACGGTTACAGCTTTTCCGCCTTAATATTCGGCAGGGGTTCGAACCGACGCGAGACGTTAACCGAGGCAAACTTACTCGCGCGTGTTCCAAGCAAGATTAGAAAATTTTTGATGATATCCAAACGAAGAAGGTTTTCGAAGCGTCGTGTGTTTTAAACATCGTTGGAATTAATTTCGAACGAGACGCTAACTCGACGAATCTGTAACGATACTAAGGTTGTTGAGAAGAGATTCCCAAACGATCGAGTATTAATTCATCTAACGCGATGTTCTTTGTTCGTAATTCATCCCTTGGATCGCCCAGTTTAACGTTTATTAACGCTCTATTCGTATAAGGCGGGGTATCTGTAAATTTTCTAGAAACTGAAATGGGAGACGATAAAAATTATACCAAGTAATCCGAGGCGCGGCTACGTCCACTCGATATTTCGCTGACTCGTTGCTTCTCAATCAGAATCGCGGTACGTAAGAACCGGAGCCGGCGGGGGCGGGTTATAAGAACGGTTTAAAATTGCACCAAACTCGGGGAATTATGTAACGTTAAAACGATAATTGAAATTGGATACGGTGGCGAGGGAAAGGGGTGAGCGAGGGCTCGGTTAATAAAGCCAATTATGGGATGATTCGAAAGAGGTGGAAAGGAGATTCCTCTGCGCGGATAGTACACCGGGGCCAGGAATCCTCCCCTCGCCCACCCCTATTCACCGGGATACGCTGGCACGCGAAGAAAGGATAAAATTGCTGCTAAAAATTCTGTTTCACCGGCTGAAATTCATTCCGCCACTTTAAACGTTCATTTTCCAACAGCATTCGAGGCTAAAACGCTGATGCGCGAAATTTCCATTAATATCGGGAAAACAGAGGAACGGAAAATTAATAGAGAGAGAGAGAAAGAGAGGGAGAGAAAGAGGGTGAGAAGCAGGAACGCGAGTTAACCCTTACACGGCCGAGAACTTATACTTCTGATCCAGAAATCGAATATATCTCAATGCGAGGTATTTCATAGGCAAATCTCTCGCAGGAGTACAGAATAATGAGTATTATCGGTTTTTCAGCCTTCAACGGGAATGAGAAATATAATAATTCTGAATTTCAGAAATGAAGGCTTCACAGAGGAATTCCAATACACCGATTACTCTGTCGAATTTCAAATATTTTCAACGGATATGGCGGTATTACGAGCCGCACGTTTAGAAATACGAAATATGCTGCGCGATTTGGATAGACAGGTATGCGAATTTCTACATATTTAGGGGATAATGAACAAAATTTCATTTCGAACCAATGTAACGTCGTTCCGGCATTTTAAGAGTTCGTCGCGCTCGATTTCAGTCCGGATAATTCCGCCGGAAGAGGAATTTAATATTACAACGTCATTTTCATTCCTCCGGAACGTACGAGGAACGATTATTCGTTTATATATTCGTTTGCGCGATAAACCGGTTAATTACCTCAAAGAAGCACACGCGCGAGCAACTGTAGATAAAAACGAAGAATTATACGAGCTATTTATATCCGGATACGTCGCAAACAGCTTTTAATCCCGTTGCCTCCTCGGTCCGATCTTCGATCCCGTCGATCTTTATACTTTAACGTCAAACTCGGATCATCCTCGATTTGTTCACCGTCGGCATACCGACGATGTAATTACACCGGTTAATTATTCTGGCAAATTGAACGCGATGAAAATGATCGGGCGTAAATGAAACGAGCGCTGTATTTATACGCGATTGAATATGGGATGATTAAATTTTTCGTATCAATCGCTTCGATTAGGCGATTATCCGTCTGGGCTTTCTGTAAACAACACGCCGGAGAGGATCGATGGGGTGATTTCCAAGGTTTTATCGCGACATATCGTGTATCGGTCGTGGATCCGCTCCGATGCGAACCAAGCGGATCCGATGAAGCCGCGGTATCGCGAGCGTGGATAAAGATTTGGCCGGAGAAAAACGGGAGGATGGGAAGGAAAGAAGTCCCTCGGGGCGATATGTCGTTCTTCCGGCTATCGCGTCCAACTTTCTCCGGCAAGTTCCGCAGGGTAGTTCGGTCCGGCAATGCGGGACGAAGAAGGGGTTGCTGGTGGAGAAGGGGTCGGGGAAGGAGCGGAGAAGGATACAGGTGGGGCGAGCTAAGACGAATTATTGGAATGCCGCAAATATTTCTTCCGGGATTCCATCCGCCTGCGGGGTCGGGACGTTTATCCTGGAGGAACGTTAATACGTTGTTGCGCAAGCGTCCAGCAGGAACGCTGGATTATCCGATGTTTGGTCAACGGGCCAGAACGATCGGCCGTTTTAAAGCGACGTTAAACGAACGGGTATAATGGACGCCGCGGAACATGCTTGTATCGATGCCGTGAAATTGCATCGAGATACCGAGTGATTTATTTTCCGCGCCATTCTAACCCCCTTCCTTTTTATTTCCCTCATTAATGCACCGCTAATCGAACAGCACGATTTAATAGGTCCGAAGGAGCTTTTCTGCTTCGTTAAAATGGCCGGTTTAATGCCGGTTATTAAGATATAACGTCTCGCCATTGACAAAAGACCAATTGCGCCTGTTAGGATATTTCTTGTATCTTCCTGCCGATTTTGTAAGCCATTCTAGATGCAAAATAGAGAATTTCGTGATTTTAGGAACGAATGAGGTTTTAAAAGAATATTAAGCGTGTTTGCGACGAAAGTGTATTTACGATATTGTCGAATGGAAGTGAAGAGAGAAAATCTAGGAACGCGATTGAGTATTTAGGGTACGTGACTCACCGAGGGCGAGGATGCGTGATAAATGCGGTAAATCAGGGAAGAAAGCCCGTGTATGAATGAAGACGAAGTGCTAGGTTCAAATAAGAGCGATAGGATACGTGTTTAGATAGAGTTTAATCAGTGTTCGGAGGTGAGAGTTTGAGAGTCAGCGTTTTAGTCGAGAATATAGTGCTTAGAGTTGTCGAGAGAACGCGAGAGTTTAGAGCTTAGCGAAATAGTTCGAACAAATCGCCTTTATATTTTAAAAATACGCTCTTTCCATCGCTCAATCAATATTCCTACGACGCGTAGACCGTGAACGACGGAAGGCGCGATATTTCGAGTAAATAAGCGCGGTGGTGGAATAAAATTTGCTCGATCGAAGTGCGGGACGCGGAATTAATAAATCGGCCCAATCGTTTGGTTCTTCTAATTTACTCCTAACTAGAGATGGGAGGTAACGTTTAAATTGCCACATTCGGGGCGGAACGTTTTACGTAAAGGGGAATCGTCCCCTTTACGATAATTGTTAGCGCGGAACGGCGGGCTGCATTGAAAATTATTTCACGTTTTATCCGATCGCTGCAACGGCTGAATTATCATCCTCGAAATACGATTATGGTTCCGGGGCGACGATGTTGCGCGAATTTTTATGAGATACCCGCGGTACACCGGGGACAACGTTGCCTCGAATCGCACTCGATTTTCACCGCGGATCCACGTTCGTTACGGCACGTTGATCCTCTCGATGTGTGTTTGTTTGCCGCATGATTAGGATCGACGTTATGTCCACTGGCGAATTTGTCGCGAAAAGCTCGGTGCATGTACCTCTCGAATTATACGATGCTCGTTTCATTTCAGACGTAAGGATTATAGCTTGGAAAATTGCAAGAGTAGAAAAACAGGAATAAAATTCGTAACCCGCTTGAAAAAATTAGGATAAGAATAGGATCTATTCGAAGAAACGTGTAATGAATCGGCGAATGTTGCGAAAAGCGCGTAACGTTAGAATCGTACGACGAAAGATTACAGGTTGGAAAATTATTGAAGAAAAGTGGGAGAAAAAGCGTGAAATTCGCAGGCTGCTTGGAAAAAAATTAGGATAGGGCGAAGAAATGCATAATGCATCGGCGAATGCTGCAAACGAGCCGAGATCAAGAGGAATGGATTAACGCGCTGAAAATTCAATCAGGGGTGGATTAAAGTGCAAAGTTAATCCGCATTTTCTAAACCCTCGGCAAGTTATAAGTCGAAGATTAGCAAGGCAAGAGGCAGATAAATTCCCGTATAATATCTCATAAAATTAGCTCTATCTCCGGCATTCACGATCGCTGTCCTAATCACCCGAGAAGCCTTAAAGCTCCCACACGAGAATATTGGAACGCATCAGCGTTTCACGGAGAGTTCTCTTTGACAAGCAGCGTTCCAACGGCGAGACGATGTAGTTTCTGGGGCGTAAGAAGCGGCAATTTGTCGACGAAGTTTCCGGTTGATCTGATGGTACGGCTGCTAATTAAGCAGCTGTGGGCGAGTGAATTAAAACGGGCCCGCTTACCAACCAACGACACCCGTTATCGTCTGGTAATTAATAAGACAGCCCTCTCCGTCATTATGTTTTTGTTTTCCCACCGGCTCGCTCTCCGCCCTCTCTGTCCCCTTTTTTCTCCCTCTCGTCCGCTTTTTAATCCGACGAATTAACGCGCGACCGCGCTGTTCGTAAATTAGGGATATCGGCTGGCACGCTCCCAGCTTCCGCTCGTTCCCTGTGTCTTGCAGAAACGTAGGCACAAAATGGCGCAATCAGCTGATGAACTTTCCGCACTGTGGCCTGCGACAGTGGCCTTCCGGGAATTTAATCGGACCAAGTACCTACGTACGCGAGGCTCATCGCCGATTACAGGTAAGACGACGTCGAAATTACTTTGAAACGCGATTTCCTTCGGGTCCTGCGACAAATCTAGAGCCGGTTAACCAGTTTTTACTTGGAAATTTGAAACACGGCATGTCCAGAAATTGGATCTCAATTCGACAACCGGTAAAGACGATTAAATACGATAAAAGAGCCACGAGGATATATATGTATCTAGAATTATACGGTAAAATTAAATACCGGAAGATTAAGGGAATTAATTAAAATATGAATCGCATCGAAATTAAATTTGAGAGATCGCTTTTTAACTCCGTAATTAATAAAACGTAAGGAGAAAATGCGATCCTAATTCTGTTCCCAATATCTTCTCAGACATAAATCCCCGATGTTTCATTTTTCCTTCCCAAGGTGTTCCGTGTCCTCGTGAATTTTCCATATCACGTTAATAACACCCTTAAATTTCCTAGCATATTAACTATCCAATTACTCCGCTTCAACTCTAACTTATCTCTTCCACTTTGATAATAAGACGTTGCCGATCTACTTCGCATTATCCTACACCTTTGTTACTTAATAATTACCGCGAAACCACTGGCTTTACCAAACGAATATTTCAGTCGAAGCGAATGTCCTTAAAATCCAATAGACCTCCATGGACTTCCATCATGCACGCGTCAAAGACTTCAAACGGAACTCGGTTACAATCGATCCGCATTATACCAAAACAGGAAATTCGAGCGTAGGTCAAAACTCGGACAAAAATCTCCGGAAATGAAAGGAATCAAATTACCCTTTTGTTCTTCTTTTTTTCCCACGAGTCATTTCACGCGATTTGCAACACGACACGGCGCAGCTCGCGTCAAAGTCACCGAATTCGCGGAGAGAGAGAGAAAAGTAGAAACAATTACGCCGTATCAGCCGTCCGTCAAAACAGGAACGCTTTGTAAAAGGTTAATCCGATACAGGAGTGGAGGAAATGCGGCATAACATAGGGCGTTCGGTGTGCCCTTAAAACGAGTAACAGCCCGGTGGTACGTAGTTCAACGGCGGACTTCCGTAAACTGGATCCACCTTCGCCACGTCACTCAGCCCTGTGGTGGAGGTAAGTTTTAATGAAACGCGGCGTGGCTTACAGGCAGCATCGAGGCACGATGACGGCGTGACACGAGGCACGCGCCAAACTTCCGGCCGTTATCGCGGAAGGGACACGCCAGCCCGTGCTTAACTTTAAATAAGAAAGTCCGACTGCCGGCCCGCTGTCCGATGTAGTTTCCGGCCGGCGCCGGAAGTCCGCCGCCGGACGTGTACCGAGAAATACTATCGCCACCGGGTTAACGTTCCTCTTCGACGCCGCGTTCCATCTTCTCCAAAATTCCTAACCCTTTTTCTCTCGTTTAGTCTAACGGGATCAATCGTTTCTAAAGAATTCACTTTCCTTGACTGATTTTACGCAGAGAGACGTCGAGGATAAGATTCTAATTGATTCCTCTAAATATTTTATTTTCTAAGAAGAGGCGCGTGTTCTAAATCTTTTCGTTTTCTAATAAAAATTATAAAGGATCTTCGATTTCATAATGACGGTTAGCTATGATAGTCATCTATAGTGTATTTATCTAAGAAACTAAGTCAAAATAACTCTCCTCCTGATTTCGAAGCTTCAGGCAACACTCTAAGCTTGAAAAGATCGTCCCTCGCTTTACCTAATTATCCTTAAAAACTACCCTCACATCGATCCAAGAAAATATTAAAGGTTCATCGGTGGATCTGGTTTTCGTCCTGTCGCTTTCTCTTTTACATTTTACGTCATAGCGTTTTATACACCTTAATATGTTCTAAACTCTTTAAATTATTATTTCAGTGCAGATGTCGCGTACCAGAGTCTAAAGGAAGGTCGGTCACGCGTGGAGCGATGTCGTCCAAATGCGACGAAGAATAACACGCAACTGAGACCATCTGCTAGCTTTTCCTAGCCCGACGATGTTTACATCGAGCCGACCTCTACGTTAACCTCGCAAGTTATTCTCCCAAACTATTTCTATGTTTACAAGACGGAACGTTCGCGCGATATTGATCGACAAAACCGACGGGTTGGATTTATCTAACTCCAGATGGATCGTTTGTTTTTTCATGTCCAGAATGATATTCGTTGATAACAAAAACGCTGACCGGCACGAGACAGGTGTACGATTGGCGAGTGAAAATTGGAATTAAAAAATTGTTCGCGTAACGACGGAAATTATTTTACTCGCCAGGCGTGACGCAGCGTATCACGGACGTGTCAGAAACGTCGTTGAACGATAAACGGTTCATAAACCGTGACGAATCGGGACTGAACCTGGGTTAGAGACACTCCCCGGGACGGAGGCAACAAGCAGCGCGTTAAAGCCCGTGAACAATTGCCGAATATCTTGCTGCAGCTCGTAAAACTCGGCGAAACGGCGAGCGGACGCGTCTAAAGCGAGATTTACGCGTGTCAGTGCGATTGAAATCGCGGAACGACCGCGATCATTTCGAGGGGTGGATATCGTCACGAACGGGGGAGGGGGTGCGAATATTTAAGCGTAATTTCGGCGAGGAGAGAGGTCGGCGCGAGAAATATAGCAGAGGGAAGGCGGGATATTTTCCGTGAGATATGTGAATTATCCGCGGGATATTGAATCGATCGGGACATCTCGAAAAGGACCTCGTATCTCGTGGTTTTACGCGACGCGACTGGCGAGCAGAAAATTCGCCGTGGGCAGAAAGCGAACGGCTTTTTATTCGCGGAAATTATATCGAGAGGGCTGCAGCCTCCCCCGTTCTTTGGCGGCGGCGTTGAATTATGGTAGCGACTGTTTCTTAGTCGCTGATGGAAGAGAAAATTAATAAGCATAAGACGCGAAGGCGGCGCGAAAATTACCCCTGCGTCTTAAGCGTCGCTTCGACGCGACGGCGACGACGACGCCGCTTTAATGAACAGCTTTAGGGTGAACGCGCGAATAAAAACCTGATGAGAGGCGTCGAGATCAGAGGATACAGGATGTGTAGACAGTGGCACGCCTTGGTAGACATTTTACCCGTGGTTTTCGCCGAAGCGCGCAACCGGCAAAGGCTGGATTTATTTGCAATTTCAGACGAGCTCGCGTTTCGTGTCATTTTCCAACTGTTAATTTCGTGGGCGGTGCAACGGCGCGATTTCGCGGGTATTTATTCGGTCGAACTCGCGAGAGAAAGATTATACGCACGCGGTGCAAGATTATATTTCTATGGCAGAGGCTGATAATATAAGATTATTTTATAGAGCGGCAGGCAGGTAAATCGAGGTATAATTCTGTCATTCGATACACTGCCGCGCGAGCGTTATTGTAATACTCGAATGTTTGCCAGTTATAGATTATTCCGTATCGTTTCAAGATTTGTAATATTTGACGTATTAAACACGATATTGTAACGCTTTGCCGGCGGTTCAATGGCCTATGAGCGGGATTATTCGATCGTATAATCGCACGGTAATAAACAGAGCTGAAAAATTTATGTACTCTGAAAAGAGGCAAACGGCCGCTGCAATTTCAGACCTGTTCCACTGCGCGTTCCTCATTTTCATCGGGAATACTAGCCTATAATTCGACAGAGTTAAAAAAAGGAAAATACAGGGAAACCGAATCACAGAGAGAGGGAGAGGGAGAGAAAGAGAGAGAGACGGTTTCCCTTGTTTCAAAATTTATTCCTCTGTTCTCGAACCTTTAAAATCTCGATTAAACAATCCGAGTATAAACGTGGAAAAAAAGGAACGCGAGAGAGGATAAAGCGGCGATGAAAAACGATAGAATCACTCTACCGAGATCGGAGTAGCCAGAAAATTTTAGGATTATTAATCACCCCGTGCCGAATTGCTCGATCCACGATGACCGAAGTTCTCTCGGAATCAAGGGCTTCCCAATCTCAGTCCCGATAACTTAACCGGAAATTGATCGTCGTAAAACAGCGTTAAGCGTGTTCGTCTCTCTCTCTCTCTCTTACTCTCTCCGTAGTCGCGATACCTTTCTCTAGAAGGATGGCGAGGATTAACCCGGTCGCTATTAGCGTGTATCGTTCTTACCCCTTTCTTCGGCTGGCAGCACTTTTCGAACCCGGCCGAAGAAACGGCGACAACGAAAGAAACGACGCGCCGGTGGCAGCCACTATTATTCAAGCTCCCCCGAACGAGCCAGTCGTTGTCATTAGTTTCTTGCCGACGTTTCGCGATCATCGTTGATCCAACGTAGCTTCGCGAGGCGCGGGGAAAAACCGCCGGCAAAAAACCGCAGCGCGATCGCTCCTCGCATTTCTACAGCCGCGTTTTTGCTCGTTCGTTCCACTGTCACATCGACGTCTCGTCGAGCCCTTTTTTTTCTCCCCCGCGATGGCCAAGCTTTCCGTTCCCCTATCGAGCGTTCACAGCCGATGAACAATAATCGCGCCCCTCGCAACCCTCGCTGGCCTCTTTCTTCCAGCCTAACTCTCTCTCTCTCTCTCCTCGCGGCCTGGCCACCAGATACACTCGCCGACGGGACTGAACGGCGAACTCGAGGAACAGGAAATCCCACGGCGGCGTATGAAAAATGAGAACCCACCCCGGAGACCGCGCCGAGTTCCAATGTCGCCGATCGATTTACCGCCGTTCCTCTGATTGTCTCGCGTTCTCGCCGGACACGTCTCGATTCCGCGGCGATCCAGCGATCGTCGGAGGAACGCAGGAAATGAGAAACTGAGAGAAATAAGCGAAGAGATAGCCGAACGCCGACAGGAAACTTATTTCGGGGAGGGGGGGTAGGTAAGGTAGAATTTGAATGCAGCGCGAAACGGCAAGACCAAACTCCTCGCGCGAGATACCGTCGACTTCCGACTCACCCTCTTTCCCCGGCTGCATTCTGTCTGCGGGTCTCGCGATTTCGACTTCTGGCCCCGGCCCCGCTTCCACTATGACGCGACACATGCATACGAAATGTAAAACGACTTCTGCCGAGGCTAAAATATCGCGTCTCGCCTACTACCAGAAGCCTCGAGCACGGTGGCGGTCGCAAGTCGGCGAAAAGAAGGAAGGAAGCGGATTTAGAGAGCGGCGATGATTGGCACGGATCGAGGGTGGCCTGGATGCGTCCGCGGATATTCCAGCGACTCGATCGCGAAACGATGAATTTACGAGCGCGTCTGCTGACTACTATCGGGAAGGGACGAACCGTGGAGAACGGAAATCCGTGGGTATTCGCGTTACCCTGTCGGAGAACGTAACGCGGTAATAACCGAGGATTGCGGCCGCGTGCTCTGATCCTCGAATGTCGTTTCGTTTCGACACCCACGGTGTCTCGGCATTCAAACTCACGGCTTGTGTTTATTTTTTCCCACCCCTCTCCACACCGACGGATAGTATTTCATCTGCGACGTGAACGGAAAGGAAACGACGCGATAATGAACAGCCATCACGGTTCCGTTCGGTTTTGCCAGCGCGATTTATTTTATCTACGCTCTTTCGAGAGCGTATCGGCCGGCGAGAGAAGAGAGGTAGAGAGAGAGAGGGATATCGATAAATATTTACATTTTTTCAGGAAGACGAGGGAACAATGTAAACGCAACCGTGAAACATTAATCCTCGCTTTTTTTCTGCTACTGCGCCGCGTCACGTTGATCTGCTTCCTTCCATTCTCCGTCCATTTTGGTATTTCGAATTTCCTCGTGATAAATTCCCCGATGCGAGAGAGCGGATCCTTCCCGGGCAATTTATACGCGTCTTTCGCCCGGCGTACAAAGGCTCCGATACACCGCGATTCCGCGCGCGTAAAATCGGAAAAGTATGATCCCGCTCTTTCCAGCCTTTCCTTCTATTTCCTCGTTTTATTAACACCGCGTTTATATAGAGTTGTCGATATTATTCGCGACACCGGACGAGGCATTGTTTATTCGTACGTGCGGTCGGGGATGATAGGGCGGAACTAGGCTGGTGTCAGGAAGCGGAAACCAGAGGCATGGCAAGCCCCGGCCGCCCTTCTCGCGCCACCGGCCAGGCTGACGGGAACGAAAATGAACGAGCGTGTCGCAAGATCAATTTACACCGGGTGAACGCGGTGGAAATGCGAAGGAAAACACCTGGCTGAATGAATTTTTACGAAGGCTCGTACGTTCAATTACGAATTAGCCACGGTGCTCTTTTCGCTTGTACAGCACGTGGCCGCGTTCCGCCGCACGGTTTTCCAATCTTTTGTCGTACGGTTTACGCTGCGCCGAATTTTCCCGAACGTGCATGACCTTTCAGTTTTTCAAATAACACGTAGACACGTCCGTACGGGTTCATAAAGCGAAACGTTTAACGTTTCGCAGATACGAATTTCTGCATACTCGCGCTCTGCTTCTGTCGGCTGCCTTTTTCTCTTCGTTCCTTTTTTCTTTTTTTTTTCTTTTTTGTTGCTTTTTTTCTTTATATTTCGTTATTAACCCGCGAGCGAATTGTTCTACTCGCGAATGTGTCTTTGACGGCCGGGCAAAAAGGAGAATTTTCATTATACGCGCGTTGCCGCCGGTTTTCCGCCATGGCGTCGCGGCAAGATAAACATGTATCGGACAATTGGAATGTCATAAATTCGACGCGGCATTTTATTCATTTCCCGGCCGAATTTATGGTTCCACCGAGACGCTTATTTTTCTCTGGATACGGAGAACGTTGGCCGACGCTGTTAATCACGTTTTAATCGGCGAGATTTATAATACGGGCGCGGAGAATTTACACTTTCTCCGGCACGTCGATTCCGCAGCCGATCGACCAGGGAATAAATCAAGTAATTCAACCAAGTCAGGTTTTTCGCGCTGGAAACAGGATTTGCCCGTGATTGGTCGCATCGCGAGGTGCAGCTAAGAGACCGGGGGCGGGAAAAGGGGGGCGAAGAACAGCGCGAAGCTCGCTGAGATTACTGTCAAACGTGTCGACCGGTTTGGACGTGGAGAAATTGTCCCTTGAACAGTCTGACGTTTCATTTTCTCAACTGGCATCTCACCCACGCGGCCGCCATTTGTATTCCGCGGTTGCACCGCCTGTTTTACCACGATTGCCTAATTCTCCGATGCCACGTAACGATTTAACATTATTTTAAACGGTTTTAACCCGGGTTCGTTACGCGTGATAAATATCTTCGAGAAACGATAGAAGAGAAGGAATGGTTTATTTTCCACGGAATATTTCGGACGCAGAAACGAGGAATTTAACGTTAATTCACGGATTGATTTGAAGAGGCAACGCAGAGAGGGATATTCGCAGAGACTTATACGTATTACGATTCCGTTCATGAACTTCCAGAGCCAATGCTTTTACTCGCCGCTGACAAACGAAATTGACTACAGCTTCCGCAGCGAATGGCTATCTATCAAGCAAGAAACTTATTTACGACAGCCAGTGTATCGTTCTTCTTTCGTTCGCAACGATTCATTTTTGTCAAGCCGAGCGCTTTTCATTTCCGCCTCGAGCTACCAGTAGCCATTCCAAACCTATCAATGAGCCGATCCTTTCGACTACCGAACGATTCCAGTGAAAAACATGTCCGAATAAAAACTCGCAATACCGGTAATTATTAAGATTCCGCGAAATATTCCCGTTGCTTTACCTGGCTCCGTTGAAATCCGCGAAGTCAGGATAATTACGTTCCTTCGAGAATTCTTCCGTGTTATTTCCCTTTGCGCGCAGATTTATGCATCTCGCAAAAGGAATACCGGTTTTCGTTTACTCGTCGCGACGCGAGCTTCGAATTGCCTCGTTATTCCGACGCGGAGATTGGGAAGAAGAAATAATTATCGACGATGGATGGGACGGGCGTTCGGCTCGAACGGCGAAATAACTTTGGTTTATTATACTTCGTACCAGAAGTTAAAGTACCCAAGGTAAAGCACCGATGTTACAAACTTAAAAATCGTACACACGAATTACCGAAATTTTTCTCCGAGCACGACGGAAGTAGAATACGTCTTCGTGCCAACAGGAAGCAGCCCCGAAGATATCGGAGATATGCAAGCTTGGTCAATTTCGGGGTCGGGGGTGCTACAGAGTTTCTCGAGATGTATGGTTAAATTTCCTTGTGATTTATGAACCGACGAGAAGCAACTCAGGGACGTAGCGACGAGAGCCGGAGACCGATGCTTCGGCGAACGAGAATATTCCACTATATTCGAGGAATATTAATACTCGGATTAATCAAACTATGGCGGAGTGCAGAAAGAAGGAAGAGAAGAAGAAATAGATCCATTACTACTAAAATAACCACTTATGACGAGCATGAATACGATGAAGACGAATACGCGAATAAAAGCACACAGCTTTTATATATCTATATAACAGTGAAATTCACCTAACTAAAAGATTCCGATTTTAATTTTTTAATTTGCCTCAGATTTTTTCGCTTTTACGATAGTACGGGATACGAGGAAACTTCTTATATAAAGAATCAAGAAATTATAAACACTACTTATCCTTTCCTGCTAAAATAGCAATTTCAGGTAAGGAATAAAGTCGACGATATATTCGAGACGGTAAATAAGAAATCGTATGCAAATTTACGCGTAGAATTATTTTACTTTCACGCTCCACGAATCTTTCTTGTTACCTCTCGAGTGCAAAGGGTTGAAACATTTTAAACAAGTGACACTCCGATCGTTTGATAATCTCATTCTTGAATCAACTGTCCAACAGCAAGAAGAACCTGTCTTTTACATTTTTTCCAAAAAATTCGTTCTTCTTTCGCGATACAATGGCAAGCACCTTCTGCGTAATAAACCGTGTGCTCGATCGGAAATCCAGATGATCCTAACGTTAAACACGAGTCAGTCGCACACCTCGATCGGCCATCGGGCGTTCGATATCAAAGGCAAATACCGTTGGTCAACATACTAAAGGCTTGCTGTCGGCCGGTGCAACGTTATTCTTCGTTCCCCATAGAAATTCCAAATTCAGCCCGGTTCGATCTGCTGCGCGTCGCGCCGCGGTTTAATAGACAGCCGGATAAAGAGCAAGGGAAAGGGGTGACGCAGACGAGGCGGGACGAAATATCGAATCGCAACGCTGATCAAATTTTCCGCACCCAGATGAGCCATTTGATCAGGGAAAGCAACGCGGAGGCGACTCGCGGCAGACCACCGCGAACACAATCCATCGCGTACAATGCCACGCGATGAGGTGGCTCTCCCGTTGGTCTGTTCCCATTATTAGCGAGCCGATATCGGCGAATGAAAATCTCCGCGATCTGCTACCCTCTCTGTGTTTCCCGAAAGAAAACCGGGGTGTTTCGATTTTTCGCGATCAGCCTTGGTTTTTTAATTAGCCGCGATACGCGTTACCGTGATTCTCGTAAAATTCGAATTTTTCAATTCTCATGATTAATTTTAATTACAAACATTGATAAACAAAATGAACTTGATGTGTTGCCATTATTAGAGCGCCGATATCGGCGTATGAATGTCTCCGCAATCAGCTACCCTCTCTGTGTTTCCCGAAAGAAAACCGGGGTGTTTCGATTTTCCGCGTTCAGCGTCGGTTTTTTAATTAGCCGCGACACGCGTTGCCGTGGTTCTCGTAAAATTCGAATTTTTCAATTCTCACGATTAATTTTAATTACAAACATTGATAAACAAAATGAACTTGATGTGTTGCCATTATTAGCGCGCCGATATCGGTGTATGAAAGTCTCCGCAATCTGCTACCCTCTCTGCGTTTCCCGAAAGAAAACCGGCATGTCTCGATTTTCCGCGTTTAGTCTCGGTTTTAATTAACCGCGACGCGCGTTAACGAGGTTCTCGTAACATTTCTAAGTTCTCGTAGTCATTTCTAACGAATTTTTCCAATCACCCGAAACGCGATTAATCGTAGTTACAAACGTCGTCAAACAAAACGAACCGCCCGACGATTCTTACTTTTTACACGATACTTCGTTTCAACGGGAAACGCCGTATTTTCGCAATTTTCGAAAATTGACGGCGATAGAGCAATTTCGATTACGGAGATTACAGATTAAAATTCGCGTCGGACAGTGTTATTTCTGAATTTCTCGGCAACGGGGATTTCACGGGAATTTTAGAACTCCCGGCGAGTTCGGGATACGCGATATTTTTTAAACATTCGGATGTATTTTTATTGGTTGCCGGGAATTCCATGGAAAGTGGAGTTACGTGTGTTATCCGGCTGTATCGGCGAGTATGTGTTTTGGGGATGATTTATCGATGGAGAAAGGTAGCGGGGTTTGTGGTTTTTGGGATTTTTCAAAAGCGACCATTGAAATGACTATCGGAACGGCTAGGTAGCCGCGCGCGCGAGTTAAGCTATCGCTAAAATATCGTTAAACCGTAAACTATGCCGGGCACGGCGAGTTTCACCTGACGAGGCAAATATTTTTCTCGATTATATAAAACGTGAAACGGAAAGATGATTACACAAATTCGGATTGCAGTCTGGACGAGGAAATTCATCCCTCTGGATGAAAAGAGTTTTAATTATACCTCGACCGGTTTACGTAACGGGCTGCGTAGAGTGCGAAACGAACCCTTGCGAAATTACTCGGGGCTGATTACGCAAGATGTAACGTCGCTAACGCGAAAGGGGAAAATTATCCAACCCGGAGGAAGCGAGACACTTAATGAACAATGTTGCGTAATCGCCAAATAACCTGCTATCAAAGTGTCACTACCAGAAGGGTTACACCATGGCGGAGAGGTCGGAAAAGTTTCCCGAACGAACCAAGTCGCCGGCGTCGTTCTGCGTAAAATCCATCGGTCGAGCAGCTCGTCTAGGTCCTCTCGACTTTGTCAACGCGATACTCTTTCTTCGGCGACGATGAACTTTCCGCGAGGAATCTCACCTCTCGAGGGACACGCGCCGCCTCCTGTTCCGAGCTAACCCTCCTCTGTAATCGAAGCGGCGAAGAATTTCGACGACGGCCGACGTCAAAGGGCGTGCACCAGCGAGAGATTCGTAAACTCGCTGGAATCGCGGTAACGCATCGCGGGGAAAAAACAATCCCGCCATTTCCCTTGAATAGAAGAATTCCCGAAGGAACAAAGGGTTGCGAAGGGGTAACGAGCAGCACGGTAACGAGGATGATTGTTCGAGAAATTCGTACACCTTTGTTGCTCCGGAGCGAGTTCTTTAACAACTCACGTGCTCGGGTTTTCGAGAAATCGGAGGAGGGAATGTTATACGAAGATTACAAGGAGCCGAGTATTAATTTTGCCGCAGACGATACGTAGTTACCTAAACTTCCTCGGTCGTTAAACGTCGAAATTTTCCGCAGACGTCGGAAAATACCGCAAAAATGCGCGAGCTTCGTTACTCGCAAGTAACGAAACATAGAGATATTTCGAGAACGTATCGGAGAGAATTCCAGAGCTTTCGATTTCGCAACGAGAACTGTCGCAGCGATTTCGTTGGTTCGTAGAGACCGAGGAAGTGGCAGGTTTGCGTTTGGAAAAATCCTTGCAAGATCAACACCGGGGAAAGCTAGCCCCGGAAGCTTACCGTCCTCTGCAAAGTATAATGAAAACGCTAATCCGATAATCCGTAAATCCCTGCTGGGCCACTCGACGACCGCCAAACTCGGGCCATCAAACCACCCTTCAACAAGAACATCATGGCCAGGATCACGTAATTGGTCCGCCTTGCCGAGTATCCGATTACCAGTCTAATTTACGAGCGCGTATTTTTCATTGCGACTACTCCGGGCAATCCGGATGACCGTGGTGGTAATAGAGCAGCCACCCGCGCACACCTATCTGGCTGAAATCAATGGGGTGTCTAACGACTGCCTGGGGGCCAATAACTGTAGCGCGGCGACAGTCTCTCGGCGAGAGGAGAGCCTCTGTCGGATCAGACACTTTTCTAATCAACGCGATCGTGCTAATGTTCCGGCTACGTGCGGAAAAGAATAACGGGCCGAGCGATAACGCTGCGATAACGCGGGGCCGATAATCTGTTGCGCTGCCGGTGACATTTATAGGAACAATAATTGGTATATTTATCGCGAGCGACGCGCCGCCGCAACGGCGGATAAATATTAACCGTCCGCTGTAATTTACATATCGTCCGCTGGCAATCGACGGGCCATTGTTCGCGGTAAAAATCGCGAAATTATTCGGGGAAACGCGACGGTCTGGCCGCGAGGCCGAATTCATTGTCCGCCGTCGCGGCGCCGCCGACGCGAGATTTCCCCGGGTCTCCGGCGTGTTTGGCGTAGCTTCGACGAAGATTGGGTTTCTTCTTGTTTCTTCGGGCACGGGGTGGTGGTGCGAGGGTGTTTCGCTGGCTGGTAGTTGGAGCGAGTTTAATAAGGGAGTTTGGAAACGAGCACTCTCTTCTCGAGGATTTTTGGGTAAAGATCCTTAGTTCGCGGGAGCAGCCAGGCGGAGTGGAAATTAGTTTCCAAGAAGCTTGGTTTTAAGGGTTATCTTTGGAAAGGGCGTCTTAAACTGTCTGCCTTGAATTTGTATACATGCGTGTATACGCGGGAATGTAACGAAACAGGCATGGTTGCGAGAAAACGCGCAGAGTGTTTCCGAGGCGTGAAAGAAGAGCGCTTGAACGTTGAAACTATGACGCGAAAGATAAGTCATTGAAATGGCAGTAGACTGAGAAATTTGGGAAATGCGATAGTAAGAATTAGAATGTCAAGACAGAGAGCCTTTCATTTTATTTTAAACAAACATATCGTTAATGCAAAAGCAGTTTCTTTACCTCTCGTATCTCTAAACCTTTATTCATCTGGAGTTTAACGAAGATAATCCTTACCCTGTGTATATGTGGGAACGAAAGTCTTCAGTATATGTGGGTGGCGTGTGCCACTGGCGATTGCTAACGAAGGGTGAGTTTAAGAATGCATTTGAAGATTTGGAGAGTACATAGCACCATAGGGATAGTGTTGCGTGTCTAAAATAACTGATCGCGCGTTTTCATCTGTCTATCCTCGTCTCATTGACACCTGGAATTTTTAGACTCGTGGAATAACGAAGCTTAACTATAATAAAGAAATAAACACCGGATCTCGAAGTACTTGGCATCCAGGACCTCTAACGCTTAATAAATGTCACTCATCCACCATTCTCGCGATACACGTATGTGTATTGACCATACGTGTGAGTCTGACGGGTGTGCGAGCTAAGACGGATAGTTCCGAGTATCTCAGACTCAAAGAGAGGAAGAAAATGTCGGGAGAGCAGTCAGTCTGGTTCAAATAAATAGTCGCGCCTTAAATCACAATGTCTGGTTACCGCGACACCTTCCAACGCGGAATCATGCACGCGTGAACGAAAATATCAACTCGGGTTTACCAATACGATATCGCGACGAAGAGCTCGCTCGTATTCGATACCGCGTTTACGTCTGCCATCTTGGCGAAAGTTAGCCGAGATAATCGATAACACGGGCATTATTTCCGACTTGGCGAGCCGAGTTATCCAGATAATCGGCGTTGCACCATAACCGTGGAAACAAACAGCGAAGTCGCATAAACGAGTGTGTATCGCGGTGTATCTCTGGCTTGCTATCGATTGGCCGCGGTGGCTGCAGTTCGGCTGTCACGTCTGCCCGCTGTAATTTCGCAAATGGTCAAATACAGGTCGCGAACTCGTGACATAAGTGTTTAGGGGAACGACGTCGTGCGTTTGACACCTCGTACATGCTCGTCTCCGTTTCGCGATCATCCCGGCAGCCGGAGGTTAACGGAACAAGCATCGGAACGGCGTGCACGGACTACTACTCGAATGCGCGCGTTAAGCAATCAGCCCGCAGATTATTAAGCAGTAACTCGGGTTATTTAGGCAATCTCGAGGATGCTTGGCCCGGCTGCGGTATTATTTCGATGCTGAACACACGCTCACCCGGAAATATATTCGACGCGGTGCACGCGGCGGAAGTAAGTCGCGCCCGCTCGTAGCTCGCAGGCAATGCGCCGTGCAGCTCGAGGAAATTTTTATTCCTTCCCGCTCCGTTTCCCCGAGACCCCGGAATCACAGCCGCGGAGCAATAGCGACGAATCGTTCCGCTCGGTCCCGAGGCGATGGCAAGGGGTACGAGGAGGAGAAATAATCGCGGTAATACCTTAAACGGCAATTCCGATGTTTGCAGTTAAAAGGAGGGTAATATTCGATATCTCGGCGGGGATTAATCAAGCACGATCCCGGTCCTTCGTTATCGCGAGAATCGACCCTTCGCTCGTTGAAACACGGCCAATCGCGGGATGTTTGTCAGACGCTTGAAAACAGCCCGCGCTCCTTTCAACGAAGCTAACCGGGGAACAGATAGTCGGAAGAATCGAGATTACAAATTAATCCGATTATCCGCCGATAAAAGAGGAGTAACGAAACCAAACAGCGAAACGCTCGCGGCATCGTCTCGATTTTTCCCACGGAACAATTCCGCTGTTCTTGTTCTCCAATTATGCCCCTGTTCCACGGGTTCGTTTCTTATTAAATCCCCGCCGATGAATCCTCTTCACCGTCTCTCCCACCCTCTCACACCCTCTCGCGTTGCTTCTCCCTCTGTCTCCCGTACCTGTCCGCTTCCTGGCTATTTACCCTTTGGCAATATCGGCCCTGGTTATACGCCTGTGTTTAACTAAATGTTACGGGGCCACTCGATGAATCGTCCAGCGCTACGTGTATTATCCAAGTGAGTAACCTAGATCATGGACTATTGAGCTCGTAATGTCAAGTACGCCAAAGGGTCCGGGGCCATCGTAGGCAACGTCCGGCAGCGGTAGTCGTAGGATCGATATCGAGAAACACGGGGCGGAAAGGGGAACGGAGACACGGGGGCAAAGGGACAGGGGTAACCTCAAACTACCCGAGGCTAGTGGCACTCTGGTCACCAGCACGGAAAACGGTCCAATTACAGATGACGCCTTTGACCGGGGCCGCGTGTTTAACTACGCGCCGCAGGAAAGGGGAACAGCCTCGCCAAGGATCATCGTTAATGGATCGACCAGCACGGCAAGATTGCCGTCCGGCTTCCTTACGCCGTGTGTACGCACGTGTAACCCGCGTGGCTAACTCGCGCACCGGCTCCACGTCCTGGAACACCGTCCGCGCCGGTCTCACACCCGTTCCTCCACGCTGTGCGGCTTCCGGCCGCCGACGGGCAAACCAGAATCGTGGATTCTGCCCGAATATATAGAGGGTGGCGAAAAATACACGTCGTTCCACACCGGTTTTCCGATTTACCACGCAGCGTACTCGCCGAGCGAATCCGAATGTCCGTAACTCTCGTAGCTTCCGAGTTATCTCGCATCGCGAGCTTTTAGAAAACGTTTCTCTGTCAAGGAGGATAGAAAATTCGCTGAATTCCTTTATCGGCGAACTTGCTGCAATTCCTTTGCCTTTTCGCGGTAATTAGGAATCGTGTTTTCGCGGGAATTATTTTGTGAGTAAATACGTCGAGGCGAGTAGGCACTTCAGCCATAATTAGAATTTGTACGGCGCGTTATACCCGAGGAACAGGGGAGTGTTTTCGGTAAAAGAAAATTGCATAGAACACGTGTTGCGCCGTTATTTTTTCACAGCCGCGGTATATGGAACAGTGGGTTAAGCTGTTTTGAAGATTCATAAAGAATTACCAGGGACAAAGGACCGCAACGAGATAGAGGGACGAGCGTGAAACGCATCGTGTTTCTGGGTATTATTAATACTTAAAGGTTGTTTCTCTAAAATAGGGTCAGCGGTACAAATTAGATGACATTATGAATTTACGACCGGGCACGTTCCATTAACAAAATTAGGTTACACGCCGCGACGAATGGTTCCTGTATTTTTTCACGCTTTTTCGTCTTTCTTTATTTCCTTTCTCGCGCTTTTTCCGCTTTCAAATTCAACATTTGGTAGATTTAATTACGCTCGCGGGTCGTCTAAGATCGTAGGTCACCGGGGAAAAAACACGAAAGTAACGTCCGCGTGTATTTTCGTCGTGCTATCGAATAACGGAATAACGAAACGCGGGGAAAAAAATAATCTCCGTGTCACGCTAGGAGCATGATTATTTAAACAAAAAATTGCGCTGTTTACGAGAGCCGGGGCATCGTTGTTTTCCCTGTGTCGCAAAGAGAGTTTATTTTTCGCGCTAGCAAACATTTTTCGCCATCCACTGCGCTCTATCCCGCCGAATGAAATTATACGCGGACTGTTTAAAAACGTAACATCGCGTTAAAAGAGCATTTCCATATGTTATTCCGTTGCGTCACGAGCGAGAAAGGAACGCACGGAACGTTTTTGTTTTGCCGCATAATTCGACCGGGATTCTACATAATTCAGCTACTCGCGGCCCGCGGCCGGTCTAAAAATCTCGATTTCGATTTACGGCGATTCGTCGGCTCGCCAGTAGCACGACGAACGTGTCCCCCTTTTCTTTTTTTTTCCCCCCCATTGGCGTAAATATTTGATCGAAGTGGAACGAGGAGAAGAAGAATCCGAAGGAGTTTGGGAAACGAAACTCCGGACTCGATTAACGTCCAAGTTCTCAGCGACGATTTAGATCGAAACGAATTATTTTCGGAACGAATGAGCCAAGTTGAAAACGTCTGGGAAGTTTTCGCATCGAACGATCCGGGGCGAAAGACGTCGCGTCGGTGGCGAGCTAGTTAACGTCCAACGGGCCAGTGATATAAGCAGAACTATGGCGAAACAAGTAGCGAAACTAGACGTATGTTTAGTCGAGTTGAACATCGCGATCGCCGATGGGATCAGTAGATCAAGTCGCTGCCGGTCCAACAAGTAAAGCAAGTAGAACGGGTCGACGAGTACCCGGCAAGTAGAATAGATCAGCGCTTAGTCGGGCGAGTGGAATAACCGGGAATATGCTAGACGAGGAGAGCGGGAAGTGCTTGGTCAGACAAATGTAATCAAAAGTCTCCTAGAATTACGTCTAATTGAATTGCTGCCGTGAAAAACTTGTCACCGGTATATTGTAAACGCGAAATCGGTCAACTCGGCGGAACGAGAAGCCAGAAATTTAAATACGGGAAACGTAACGTGCTGGAACGTCAAGAATTCTAGGACAGATGGGAAAGGTTCAGCGATACGGATCGAGTTTATACGGCAGAGGTACGATACTAGTATTTCCCGTGTTTTCTTCCCTTCTCGCGTGACCTCGACGCATCGTCGGGAGAAAGAAAAGGTGGAAGCACGAAGATTTCTGCTTGCCTCCGCATTGGGAGAAATTCGAAGAAACTTAGTTTCGCCATGAAGAAACGAGCCGCGTGAAAAACACATCGTGGATGCGGCTCGTACCTTGGCGTTCCGGTGGGACCACTTCCGTATCCTTCTTGCCGGATAACCAGACGTACGCTCACCGGCGAAACAAATAGGTTGCGAACGTGTTGTACCTGCCGGTATGAAAAAGAACGAGACCAGTGAATTCTCATCCTGATGCAAACTCCCACAGCGTATTTTCCTCGGCTCCACGCGAAATTGGTTCACAATTAATGTCGACTGCAGCCACCTAGATAGACTACTTTTCCCGTCTTCATTTTCTTTTATGCTCCGGATTAATATTTAATGGACAACGAAGCGAGACGACGCCGAAGGACCACGGTCGTTAACTAACACGCTCTCGGCAACTTTCGGTTCGCGACAACGGCCCTTCATTTTTTTCAATTACTCCCCCGACGTAGCAAATTCGAAGCCTGTTCTTTCGTATTACCGAAGGAAATCGAACTTCGTCGTATTTACTCTCTAAATATCTGCCGCTTCGGGAAAAATTTCATATTCCACGTTCGATATCTAACGGAGAATCGGGAAATCGATAAGACCGGTAAGAATAGGTTTCCATCTTCGAAGTTACCCTGAAACGTGTCATCGACGAACGAGGAAGAGGACGAGGAAGAAGAATCGGTCTTTCTACGATCCCGAGATTAAAAGGTTCCGTTTAACGACACCGTTCGCGGTCGTAAAACAAGGTTCGGTCGTCTGACTCGCGTTTCGTCATCGGAAGCTGCTGGCAAACGACAATTATCCCGCGGTAGTTAGCGAAACGCTCGGTGCCGAAAACTATTCATAACCGGTTGATGTTCAAGCTCGGCCCCTCTGTCATCCTCAAGCTCGGCTATAATTTCACGGCGCGATAGTCCCGCTGCCTTAAAATACATCTTAACGACACTTTCGAACTTCGTATCTTTGACACTCTTTCCCGGCCGAGTTTATCCGCGCGCGAGATGCGCGCGGACCCGCTTCTAGCGACACTTCGCAAAGAGCGCGGGAGCTAATTTAAAGTGCAAGAAACTGCGAACGCGGTGAAACTACGAGGACCACCCCTGGCTGCTGTTTAACCAAAGACTTTACAGACGCCGTGGCAGGCGTATCTTTTCAAATGCGGGCCCTTTAGAAGACGCAGCCAGCCAGAAGGAACGCGCGTTGCGAGCGCCGACCGAGATTCGCCCTCTTCAGACGTTTGGTAAATAATAAGCGTTACCTTCGCCCGAATACCGGCTGCTATCCACCGGTCGTTGTTCCACCGGTGAACTTCTACAAACTNCTATCCACCGGTCGTTGTTCCACCGGTGAACTTCTACAAACTGACGACTCTCGTCGCGTTCTCTTCGAGTGCTTTCGCCCCGTGGTGCCTTTCGTCGCTGACCGATACAATTAGAAGACCGGCGTTCGTCGTCTGCGTAAGCGAGGAGACGTCCCCTCGCTTTTTGCATAATTAATTTCCCGGCCGCGCTTAGAAATTCGAGGCGAGAGTTACGACCCTTGAGGGCTTTTCGAGAAGTCCTCCAGTCACGTTCTTCACGGGCTAAATGCGTCGAGCGTTTTCCCGGAGAAGGTTGCTCCGGAGAAGGGCAGAGAACGAGGTGTCAGCTATGCTGCCGCGTATCGCGCGAGAGGAAATTTCTTTGGGAATATCGGTCAGCGAGGCTGGTTCCTTTGTGCCGTTATCTCGCGCAGAGACGAACGAATCGGGATCCGCGTTATCTTTGGTATCATGCCCGGCGTTCATCGGGCTCGAAAAAACCTGGCTCTCTCGGATGGACGAAACATTACGCTCTCTCGTGTCCGCCGACCATTGGATTCCAACTATGGCGCGACGGCGGTTTAAAGGGATTCGATGCGGAGGGGCCCCGTTCGATTTAACCGTGGCACGAGTCGAATCGGCAACGTAATCGGTGGAACGATGCAAAAAATTCAATATCCCAACAATAGGACGCGAGGATCGATCGGCGTGTACATCGGAGGAAGTCGCGAGTCTAGTCGGATTTCCCTGTACAGGCGACGGTAACGCTTGTTTGCCGCTCGTCCAGGAAAAAGCAGCTCCGGAAGCAGAAAGTCACGATTTTCGTGTCCGCTGCCGCCGACATTTGTCCGTCCATGAATCGTTCTCGCTTTTGTTTCAACGACAATGAAAAGCAGAACCGATTCGACGCTGACAATCGCGCCCATGATCAATAACCGTCACTCTTTCCATTATAATGGAGCCGGAAATCAGTGAATCGGTTCATTCTGCGCGTCGTTCCGCGATTTCGATACACGCGGAAGCCACGATCTCTGCCAGAAGACGGGGCCAATAACCCGGGGAACGTCAGCCCGTTGTAACTGCCATTTGGCAGAGCGATTTCACAAAGGGACCAGCTTTCACGCGAAAACCTTCGAATTTCCGCGTTTCCACCTATTTTTTACCTCCGACTACATCCAAGGACGTTTGAAACCTGCCGCGATCCTCGTCGAGTCGTCGCTTCAAGGCTAAACGCGTTACGATTTCTGTCATTAATCGAAAGGAGGATCAAATACACGAGCAAAAGGCAAATTCCCATTTCGAAATTGTCCGTTCGGAATTTCTGGACCACAAGGCACCCTCTTGTTTCGTGATTTCACACGCGAAACGGTAAAAATGAATGTACGAGAAAGTGGCAAGCACCGACCGATATTTCGCGTTTTATTTACGTCGACGCGTTGGCGGCGAGTAATAAATGTACCAGTGGCCTCGAGATTATCCTTCAACGAACAGGCTGATCGCAGACACGATATCTCGCTACGCTTTTATTACCTATTCCACCGGCAAAGACGGAGGCCAAAAGAAACGCCGCTTTCTTCTTTCGAGACCCTATCAGAGGCTTGGCTTCGCGGCACGTAGAAGAAATAAAGCGGGAGCGCGGTCGGCAATAAAAGCAACCCTTAAGGGCTGGCCGCGAGCTTGCCAAATAAATACATCCCACAAACGTCACATACCGACGATATCTGGATCTTCTCGCTACGGCTGGGAGCCGCTGCAAAGTCATTGTCTCAAAACGAGGCTACGTGACGTGGTTTTCGACAGGGCCACGGCCACTCTCGCGATTCTCCGTTTGCCCTAAGTAGCCCTTAATGCTTCCTCTTCGCCCTTCTTCCCGTCTTCCGCCACTTTTCCGCCAACTTGTACCGGTTAAACGCCTCCTTCTTATCGACCGAGTCATCCGTATTCGCCGAATCTCGCCGTTCCCGAGTCTATCTGCTCGTTAAAACTTCGAGTTATTAGGACAAGGGGTGTATCCGAGGCTGCCATAATCGGGCGATACGGGCGGCGGAATATCGTGCGAAGGTTTTAAAGGGCGCACAGATACGGAACCCCTAACGTTGCCGCGGTGTCGAAATTTCTCGCGATACTTTAACCTCCTATTCCCGAGATTTTTCCGTCGCCGATGATAATGCTCGGAGTTGCGCGGAGATCAGTGTCGAGTTTCGCGACTGTAGGGTCGTTAGTAGCAAGTACGAAGACCCTGGAAGTCGCGTGTATCGAGTTGCAAGATTTCCAAGTCGTTAGCGTCGCATTCGAGGCATTCGGGGCACCGCCGAGCGCCGCCGAGATTTCAGCGTCGTCCCCAAGCCGAGGGGTCCCAAAATTTCTCGTTTCTTTTTTTTTTTTCTAGAATATTCCAGGATTTCGCGACGATTCCGAATGACGATAAAATCGGGAAATCCTCGAAACAGAATTCCGAAATCAACTTTATCCGTCCACGGATATCGGACTTGCGAATCGAATGGAAAATTTCGAACGACACATCTGTGCCGAAACTCGAATTCGAATATGGGGGCGCAGCGCTGGTTCCACTCTCCAGGGGATATCCTCGAGTTTATTTTCGAATCGCCTCGTTGTTTGCCCGGTGGAGATTTGGCCGGGGAAAAAAATTTATTTTATCATGTATACCGGCCGGACATTCGATAGGGCGCGGCCAGTCACTCTGATCCACTTTTTCAACGGAATAAACCAACGGTGTCAAAGCCGTTGAGAATCCAGTAAATCGGATAACATTCAAATCGACGCGACGGCTAAAAGCACCGCGGTGAAACCATTATACGATATTGCGCGGGAGAGGCATGAATTTACCGACGCCAAAAGGACCTTGGAATTATGAAATCATTCTGAAACGCACCGGGCCATCCCTGGCGCACATAACGCGGCAGTAAATGCGTTCGATTTCTGTTACCGAATATTATCACCACGGACGACATCGTTCCGGAGTTGCACCAGCGGCCGCGATAAAGCTAAACATCGAACTTCTATCCGCGATTAAACCGAGTATAGCATCCCTCAAATACGATGGATTCGCTGTAATATTTGCGGGAGCGACCACCACCGGTCACGGTAAACAATTTCCACTCCATCTCCAATTATTTCCACCGTTCCACGCGAGCGCGATAATCGCTGTTGCATTCCACAAGGAACACAGCAGATAGCCGCTTCGAATAACCAACTCTTACTCGGGTCTATCGTCTCCCGATACCATTCGTGTGAAATTTCCACGCTTTCCCCGAAAGAAAAAAAACAAGAAAAAATCCTATATCCTGGCAAACCGAATAACAACCGTCCACCGAAATCCTTTGCGAAACACGGAGGTCGTAAAACCGGTACCTAATAACGAAACCGTGGAAGACTAAATCTAGTCTGAGACCGGGCAAAGGAGATCCGAAGCACGAAGTGCCGAGACGAGGAGGAAAAGTGAAAATGGTGGAAAGAAAGGATATTCCCATTGTGCACGTTCGCGCAGCTTCCGTCGGACGATTCGTCCTTTTCCATAAGGGGTCTTTCAATTCCTGCGGAGCAGCATGGCCGTGCTCCAGGCCTCTGAGATTACCGTTATCCGAACGACGCCGTTGGAACTCAACACCCGCGCAATATATCTAACTGGCCAGTGGCTCACCTTTGACCCTGTAACCGTATATAACCGGTAAGACCTCACACGTACGAGATACCGGTGAACCCCGGACCCAGCTTCTTTCGTCCACGCGACCCACACGCGTGCACGCGAACGTGAAGGGGATGCACACGCTCGGGATGGTCTTTTATACCGGATTCGGGGGTTAACCGTCTCGCCTCGACCCTCTTACCTGCCTTGCATGGAAAATACCTCGCTTCTCGTCCCGAGTACGTAGTCCGACGTCGCGGCGCGTACGGTGTTTCATAAAGCGCGACGCATCCGTGGCTGGAGAAACGCGGCGGAAAAATAACGCGGAACGCGCGAAACCACGTTTCCCAGGCGGTGGAGCTCGAGCGAGATTAGACACGTAAAGTCGAGGGGATGGCGCGACTCGTTCGAGGCTCTCGCGAGGCCAATCGCAATTTTGATGGCAATTTTCGTAATGGCGACGAACTCCTTTCCAGGAGAACCCTCCAGTTCTCTCTTTCCTCGAATATTTCGGATATCGTCGGAATTAACGCGAGATTCTCGCTGTTCTCGTTTTCCTTTGCCGACGATGTTCTCTAGTTTTGACGGGAACGGAACGAAAAACCGCGGCGGCAGATCCGCAAACGTAAATATCGAAAGCGAGCGCGTTGAAACATAACCCAGTAGCACATAAAGTTCGGACAACGGAAAAACAGCGTAAAATAAACGCGTTTCGCGCGAAAACGCGATCGGAACGACGGTTTGCTCGATGTCGAGGCAGGATCCTTTGACACGCCGGGTGATTTTACGCGGAAGAAGTCCTGGACCGTCTTCGACGCGTCTCGAGTTGTCGAAAGAAGACGCTCGTCCGATCGAGCGGAGTCTATCAACCCGCCGCGCTTGTTATCGCGACGATTTACGTCGCGCCGTAATTTTCAGACGCATTTGCATCCGATACCGCGTATCGAAACTTTACGACTCGTCGTCGAGTTATATCGCGTAGACCAGCGTCGCGCAGGAGCCACGGAATCGTCCGGAATTCTATTGTCACGGAATTCCGCGCGGCTATAAAGCGGGCGAATTTTTAACCGACACTCGGCTAAACGACGGACTTGTTGTTCGAGTTTATGGCGGCCTGCTAGACGCGGTTGCAGCACTCTTCGACGCTGGAATTAACGGTGAACGCGCGGAGTTTATGGCCGATACGAATGTTTCCGGATCGGGTATATAATTCGATTCGTTTGGTCGTTTGTCGGAGAACGAAAGCCTGCAGTCGTCCTGGAAATGGCGGTTTATAAACGCGAGTGTCCTTTGCACGACGGCGATCTGTTCACCGAGGAGCAAATAGTGGTCCTGCGATTTCCGACACGGAATTTAAACGAGCTTCTTCCCGGGGTCTTTCTCGCGTTTGCGGGAAGGGCAATAAACATGTTATTTTACAGGGGCGTGTTCGGCTCCTACGAGAAAGTTGGATCTACGGGGGATCGTTTCAATAGGAAAGGTGTTCCAATTTAAACAACGGCACTCCCTCGAGACTTCGAAATTACTTTTGTCTCTGACCAGTTTGAAAGTGTAAAAAAAAAACCGGTCTCTCCCGGAGGCCTTAACGAACGTAATTGTTCCTTATTTTTTCAAGATCATTTTTGTTCGCTGGGACAGCAAAGTTAAATGGGTCAGCCTGACTTTCGCGCACTTTATTCTCCGCGGAAGTTAACCGTTTTGCGATGTTCGGTCGATGAACAAAAACAACGCTGGGAAAATAGAAACGTGACTCGTGTGTAAGAGCGGCAAACCAGCGGAGCGATACCCACATTTTATCTGAAATTTTTCTCCGCTTTCGGGGGGATCATCTTTTTTCCCCGTCGATATAAACCGTTATATAATCCCGGAAATATTTCATCCCTATTCGACGTTCCGTGGCCGGAGAATGGAGGACCTTTAAGCAACCTCTCGTATCTGTATCGATAATCAAAAATCGCAATACCCGGAGATCGAATTATTACGGGTAGGAACGACGCGCAGCGTCGTCTTGCCGTTCCGTGCTCTTAAAGGTAACCGATACCACTGAGAGGGTACCAACGTATCCCCGGGAAACGCCGGGAACGAGGATAGTTGGCTGCCTACGTTCTATTTCGATAAATGCTTCATTCTAATAAAGCACTTCCTAACGATGCCGCGCGAGGAACAAAGAATCCCCTTTTAGTAGGACGCGGAACGAGCGTAAAAGGAAATCCAAACCGGATGCCTTCGACTTTTATTCGTCTACTTCTTGCGCGACTAATGACGGAAGCAACTGCGCCCTTCTGCCTCCACGCTTGTTAAACATCTCCACCCGTGCTCGATCAATGAGAAAGCCGTTACAGTAATTGCTCGGTGTACTCTCGACTCGTCAGCGCAGAAAAGCCGAACGTCACTGCCGAACGATCGATCGCCACGCGTGTACACGCTTCCCGAAGTGGAAGCCGAGAGGATCGATCGATCGCTCGCTCGTTCGTGTGGCCCGTGCGTGTGTCCTCGTACGCGCGTGTACGAGGAATTTTTCTGGCGTTACGCCGGGATTAATGAAACGGAACGATCTACAGGGAGGGAAACGTCATTACGGCAGTCAATATTTGATCGGCGCTCGCCGAGGCTGCTGAACGACAGGCATCTTTCCTGCGGCGCGCAACAATGCCGCTGGGATTCTTCGACGCCTTCGCTTCCGGTGCGACGCGCCCTCGACATCGCGAGATGCGACTCCAAGTCTTCGTCCGACGATTCGCTCGAGAGAAACTGATCGGTGCATCGAAACGGTAAGAGGAAGGATGTTATTAACGTCACAGGCCTAGGTTTACCGTGGTTTACGGTCACTTTGGCAGCGATCCGTCAGATAGAAGCGTTCGAGCCGAGCTCGCCATCGATTTAGGCTCGTGTCGTCGAGAGCCTTGACTGGCAAGCGAAAACCTCGCTAGCTGACGCGATTAGAGGAAGAGAGAGAGAGAGAGAGAGGGGGAGAGAGAGAGAGAGAGAGGGTGGAACAGGTCCAAGCGATTTTTCGGCCACCCCTGCAGTTTTGCCGACTCGTCGAAAAGTCCTTTGTTTCGTTCGTCACGGTAGCGTTTCGTTCGATTACGAACGCCATCGAGGCGACACCGAAATATATATGTACTCCAGGAATTATTAGTCCGCAGTTGCCGAGTCAAAGTGCGAACCAGTAATCAAACGCAACCTCATTTCCTCGTGAGCAAACCTAGTCGCGGTAATAGAGGGTTAATTCGCAAACATCGGCAAGTAACTGGGATAGAAAACAGGGCGGGTTACCGTCGCGATTTTCCAGCGAACGTCGGGATAAAATTCGCCGAGGGATGCGCGAGAAAAATTGGCGACAGTCGGAACGACGCGAAGTCGAAAGCCAGAGCGAAAATTCGCCGTGAGACACTATGTACGGGCGATCAGCCGAGTCGACGATAAGCAAAAGGTCCCGGTGGCCGAGCTACAATTCTATTACTCGCGTTCTCGCTACCGTTCGTCCGCAATCGCGTTTCCAGTTCCTCGCCTCCGGTCCGCGCCACGCTTTCTTTTTTCACCCTCCAACAGCAGCAGCAGCAGCAGCAGTTCCACCCTCCTCTATCGGCAGACAGGAATTCTCCGACGACTTTCAGCTACGTCGGCGTTAATAGATCGTCGTCGAACACGCTGTCGCGTTATCTTTGATCACCGTTCTAATTTAATCGGCGAAAAATATAATTGAAATCGAGCCAATGTCCCCGCTCCACGCCGGCGCCCCGTTTTTTCATATCCTTTCTCGCTCGTGCCTCCTTTTATCGCGGTTGCTTCGTCGTTACTTCTTTCTCGCGTTCCACGCTCGTTCCAGCCGATTCAGCAAGCTTCCCCCGGCGTGTTAATCGAATTTCGGCGGGTTAATTAATTTCGTCCGCTTCTGCCCCGCGAATCGCACACGATAGCGGGAAAACCTTCTCCGAAAGTATCCTTCGCGTCGCCGATGAATACGTTCGAATCGATTACGATCGAGGAAATTCCGCTCCGAGTAGACCGCTCTCACGCACGACGAACAACGTGATTCATAGTTTCTGCTTCACGCGTTTCCGGTTCGATGTTTCGCTAGCTGTTTCAACCAAGGGCCCCCTCCAACGTTGCTCCCTTTGTTCCATATTACACGAGCTTGTAAACGTTTCACGCGTTTCAACTTCAATTTTTCGATTGTCCGCCGGACCGAATGCTCTTTTTACGCTGTCCTCTCGATTCCAACCGATGTTAACGCGCGCGCCCCAATCGGCGTCGCCCGTTTTATCAACGCCGAATACGAAATATCCTCGATTTAAATATTTACATTATAGAGAAAGCGCCGACACGATGTTGGATTGCTTCCGCCGGCGGAGAGTACGTCGATCGAGTGATTGATCGAGCCGTGAAATATCCTGACGCGTTTTTATGTTCTTCATAATGCATTTCCTACCTTTGACCGAGCTTTCTTTGTAAACGTCCCGTTTCCATGCGGCAAATACACGGGTAAAGAGATTTCGGCGTGCACAGAGTCGCGAGGGAAATTGCCGCTGACAATTACCAGAGCAATTGCGACGCAGGATCGATAAGCCGCGGGATTAATTTTTCTAACGAGCGAATTGGATCGTTCCGGCAGATCACTCTCCCTGATACCGAAACCTGTTAATCGTAAGCTCGAGCAGCGGTGCAAGAAAATTTACGGAATATCGACGAACGGAATATCCTGGAGAAAGGAAACCCTTGATAGCCCTTAATGGGAAATATTTACGTATCGATTGACGTTATTAAGAATTTCAACCGATGAACCGCGAAACTAGAGGTGCAGTAGCTTCTCTAATAACACGCGAGCTAGCCAATAAAACCAAAGGCACACCCTTGTGTCCACCTACTGCTCTCTCCCATTTCCAATCTTACCCACCGGCTCATCAGAATCGATTTTGTCCAACAAATTACATTTACCCGGCGCACCGACTCCGAACGAATATAAGCAGATAAATATGGATGAGGCTACCACGCGGAGGAATAATTGCGGAAAATTGACCAAGCCACGGAACCGGCCAGCGGATCGGTCTTAATTGATAGACACGGCACTTCCGTCTGCTCTCCGCTTCAGAGGCGAAGGTTGGGGTAGTGGCAATCGGCTCGCCGGACCATGCATCCGCTTATAATCCGATTTTCCCTGGGGGTAAGCTGTCTGCGCGCGTGTACACGCGAATCTGGAAAGTAAACTCACCCTCTCCATCTCTCCGTCTCTCTCTCTCTCACACACACACATACACACTTAGCGTTCGGCGAAGGCTATCCGTGTGTGTCGCGATGCAAATGTTTGCTTATTCAGCAAGTCGAACCCACGCGCGCGGCCATGGCCTGTCGTCGTCGTCGCCGTCGTCGTCGTAGACGTCGTAGTAGTCGTCGTAGTAGTCGTCGTAGTAGTCTAGGCCACGAACACCGTGGAAGACTGGAATCGCGAAGGGTAGCCGGCTTACCAGGGACTTCGGGGCCGCATACGAACGTCTTCGGCCGCATTGATTGCGAGTTTATGCTCCCCGGACGAATTCGCCACGGTTCGAGTGGCACTTCGCGACGCTTCGAACGGCGTCGTTGCTGCCACGTCGCCGTCGCCTGCCACCCTTTCCGCACGGTATGCGCCGTATTCCGTCGCCGCAGCTTCTTCCCTTGTGCGGACGATAACCCGCGGCGAACGCGTGGCTAGAGTACGAACGCGACGCGACGCTACGCGCCAGCGATAAGCTCGTGTCGCCACGCGCTCTACTAGATCTCGCGGCTTTCCCAGCTAGAAGAACTGAAGGATTTCCCGGAATTTCCTATCTCGGTTTCCTCCGTGTGCCGGGTAGTCGTGGGATTAGAAATCTCGCGGAAGATAGCTGCGCGATAGAGATATTTCCTGCAGCAAGAACGGTCGAATATCTTTCGCGCGTTATTTCATTGTTTCTAACAGTTTCTAGTCGTTTCGAGGTTTTAAATGGCGGAACACTGAGCTATTATTCGTGATATTTTATATCGCGAGAATATACGAATAAATTACACGGAAAGAATTCGTTCTCCTCTTCCGCGTTCTCCGCCGTCTCGATAAACTTTTTACCCCGGGCCACTGACAGTCCACATTCGTCACTGTTAGCTCAAATGGTTCAGAAATTGTTAAATTACGCTGGCGACCGTGAAAACGCGGTCTGATAAAAAATGCCGGCCAGTTCCGGGAAATTTGTCGATGGTTTCCCAGACGGGGACGGGAGGAGGAATAGGAAGAGGAAAAAAGGAAAAGGAAGGGGAGAATTTCCGCGACATTTGTCGCGGGCGAGCGTGCGAGCGCGCGCGCGCGCGACGGAGACGGAAGCGGAACAGCACACGAGGCGTCGCGCTTCTTCGGATCACGGAAACGAGCTGGTCCGGGCGAAAACAAAGGCGTCACCGCGGAAAGCGTCGCGTCCATACACGGGGAAACACGGGAAACGCGGCGGCGTTGCCCACGGGAATCGGTGTCGCGCCAGGAGATTAATGGCGCTTTCGTCCGAAACGCAATTTACCGTGCAATCGACACGGAACGATGACTCGCCACGGACGCGGCAAACCGTCCCTGCAACTTGCGCGTTGACGGAGAAAAAGAACCGGCAGTTTCGGGGTGCTCCACGATGAACCGCCCAGCCCAATATCGCCGACTGGTTAATCATTCTTTCGCGCCGTGCTGCATTAGGTGCGCGCCAAAGTAATGGCCGTTGCAGTCCTTTCCCTCCCATTAAATCGCGCAAGATTTCCCGACAACGTTGAAATATTCCACGGGATGATTGCACCGAATCGGAATTAAGTTAATCGGCCAACCAGACTAGTGGAAAAAACACGAGATATTCGCCACATTCCGGTCCTGCTATTTTTATCGGATGCACAAGTTTGATTTCAGGACTGTAACCGATGATTTTAAGCGAATTTAAACGATAAAACGTAGTAAGGGAGATATTATTTTAATTAAACGACGTTGTGTCTTAATAATGCGACTCCTGCACACGCTTGACAAAAGAGAGAGAGAGAAAGAGAGAGAGAGAGAGAGAATGGAACAAAGCTAATCGATCGACCTTGTTTTAATTTTATTCCGATTTCAATGTACTGATAAGGGTAGCTGTTGAAAGTAGAGGGGTGAATTAGTAGGTCAAAGATAAATTCAGAATGTATGACGTAGTACAGGGGTTCCGTGAACGGATTTAAAACGAGGGACTGGGAATTTTCGACTTGTTTATGACCATTTCCCGTCTCTTCCATTTATTATCCCGCAGCTCGAATCACGGAATAATATACGCGTGATAATAACTCGAATTAAGATAACAGCCCACGATCTGTATTATTCTCGCGGCTATTAAAACCGACGTTACAACCTACTCCGTCTTTGTTTCTCTTCTATCAACCGTATTCAGCCATCCTCCTCAGGTTTCACCGCCTCGTAATTGCTGCGAAATACGCGATGATCATCCGTTTCCCAAAAACTCAGCCCCGCGGGCTTATTTTCGAAGCGTCGCAATCTCGGTTGGCGAATCAACGCAGACGATTCGCTATCGAAACACACCGAATATCACCCACCGAAAAAAATAACGAGAATTATACCTCAGAAGATTTACAACGTCGAAAGAATCCGTCAGCGCGTGTAATTCGCCTCGGCGAGTTCGCGAGCGATGGAAAATTAACCAACGAATCTTCGAATGTAATTAACAATAATATCTTTCGACTGTTCGCGTTGAAGTTACACCGCGGAATAAGAACTTGCCCGAACTAACACACTTCCGGAACTGGGTTATGAAAATAAGAAAACCGTGTAACCCGCGTAAAAGGTAATCGGAAGGAAGCTATTCCAAGGGATATTCAAAGTAGCCAAGGGCAAACAGAGGCTGGCGGTTTCATTCGTAAGGTCCGTTCAAACACGTCGACACGACGGGAAGGGATTATTCGCGACACGGAAGATCGCTGGAACAGATGTCTGTCACGATTTGCTGTTAATTTCGCCTGTGCCAACCTCCGGCAGGAATCGAAATAACAGACCGCTCTATTTCGCCGTGTGTGCTCTCATAACAGGAAAGTGCCACGGGCCATCTTACATCCGGCTATCGGGCGCTCGCAAGCCTCGCGAGCAGCACTCCTGGCCAGCATGGGCGATAAAACCAATCACGTGCAAAGCGGGGATTAACATCCGGCCGAGGAGTGGCCGGAACCCGATTCGAATTAACCAACTATTTGAATAATCGGATAGATATCGAAACAATCGTCTTACGAGCTGATAAATTCCATTCCGCAAGATCCTCGGTCGGGTAATTCGATATCGGATGACCGCGGGATAAAGTGGTCCTCGATAATTCCTATTTTTGAAGCTCGCCGATGCGATAACTCCGGCTTCGCGCGAGTATTCGTCGATATCCCTGGCAATTCGTTCTTGCGTGAACGAGAACAGCGAATAAGCGAGATTTAAAAATTTATCAATGTATCCCGGGGAAGCATCCGTGAACGCGTTGCTAATTTTTTAAGAATATTCCAGCGTTTCGATCGCGCACTGGTTTCGACCGATATTCGGCACAAGATTTGCATGTGTACTCGTTACACAGGGTAGAAACCGCGTATGTATTTTGCACGGGCCCGGTGCATTAATATTAAACGCTGCGTCAACGGTATACGATGAAACAATTTGCGACTTGTTTTTTCTTCCTTTTCCCAGCCGGTTTTATCGGTCCGAGGTAACTGAATAAATACAGGAATATGTTTTGATGAAACTATACCTGACACATAAACATATCAATTTTTCAAAAGTCCCGCTCGCCCATTAGTGCGTTCCCACCGAAACACGCGCGTCCGCCAGTAACAGGCAACGCTATCAATTTCGGAGCACCCTTATACCGGTAAAATTATACACACGTATAAATTTACTAGTAACCGTTTCTACATTTACCGCAACGTATACATAATTGAATCATAAAACGACCGCTCTAAACATACCGCATTGACCAGACGTCGTAATCATATCGTTATTCTCGGTGCCGTTGCACCGATTTCGCGCGTTACCTGTTCGCCGACCTTTACGAATAAAATCGCGCTTTTCTACCTTCGGATAGAGGGAGAAATTTCGCCAAGACTCGGCGCCGGGAAGAATAAGAAATACGATCGGGGAAACATCGTAATATCCTATCCCGAGGCTTTCGCAAATTCGCACACTTGGGCAGGCAATAATTCGTGGCCGAGCGAAACCGACGCCGCGAATTGGATGAAATTTTCGTACAAAGCACCGTTGGTAATTCACCGGTCAAAAATTCATTTTAAATTTTAAAAGCCAACGAGCAATTAAATCTTGCGATTAATTAATCCGGAATCCTTCGATTCCACGTGCACGCTAATTGGACGATTCGTTATAAAAAGACCCTTGATCCGAAATTTCCCAACTTTCTCGGCTATTCTTTCCTTCCATTAATGACCGGATCGAGAAGGGAGCAGGAAGAAAAGATCGCGAGTCGGAACGATATCGGAGCGATATCGGATGGAAGGATTGGACGGCCAGTGATCGATAGCAAGACGAAATAGCGGCGGTTATTTTCGACTCGTTAATTTTTCACCGCTTACGTGTAGCTGCGTTAGGCTAAGCATGAATTATGAACACATTACGGCCGGGATACAAATTGATTTATGGTCACAGCGTCGCGCCGTGCATACCTAATATCCCCTGGCGATATTCTTCAGCCGTGGTGCAAGGCGGGTCAGGGAATACGATTAATCTGCATAGCAGATCGCGTCAGATTCGCTAATAGCGCTTTTATGATATTCCGTCCCGAGCTCTACTGTCTCTGGCGTCTTGACAAGAACCGTGGAAAAAAGAGCGAGGAAGAAAAGGAGAGAAAAGGGGGAAGAAGCCAAGGCTACGCGAACGACTTCCACGATGGATTTCCCTGTCCTTCTGGACGAAGATTTAAAAATTGTCTCGAGGTGGAGATTTGCCGGGATCCGGGGTTGCATTTTTATGAGCGAGCCGAGGAAAAGGGAAGAGGAAGCCGCGCGGCCAACTTTTTCTACCGATATAATTCATCGCGATACGTATGGCGATAACGAGGGAAACCTCGGCTAAGCGATCTAAAATTTCGAGCATCCCTAATGAAAACGTACCCTAGAAAATCTTCCACCGAATAATCGAGAATTTAAACCTGCGGAATCGGCCACCGTACATAATCGATCGAGCGGAAATTTCACTCATGGAAATGTCATTTTTCATTCACGAGGATTCGGAAGTTCGACGATCTCGCGGCGAAACTCTCCGCGACGGCGAGTAATTTTAGAAATATCCGCGAATTCTTCGAGTTTCCGCGAGACGGATAAAAACCGGAAACGCGACCGTTCCCGCGACACGGAGAATGAATTCCCCCTTTTTTTTTCCTCGCTATCGGTTTAAAAATTGTTATACTTCAGACAGGGCGAGGTTCGACCGGCGAAACTCCGCGGGGCTGGAACGAAAATACTGCCGTAAATATACAGTTCGCCGGACTTTCGCTGTCTCTCGTAAAAAGCGGAAAAAATGCCGGCAATCGACGTAACGCTGAAAGCGAATTCCTTTCTCGTGCTGTTGCCCCCGAAAATCGTTATATTTCAGGAGGGACGAGCGTGCATGCGAAATTCGCGCGATCGAGACCCAAAGTGTCTTCGTAAATATTGTGCCCGAGCTTTCCAGAGCTTTTCCTCTCTTCCTTTTTTTTCCCCTCTCCTTTTTTTTCCTCCGGTCATAAAAAGGTAAAAAACGATTCGACGCCGCTGCGACGACACCGGGAACGAATATTTGTTCTTTCCCACTCGTTCTAAAAGCGATTGCGTTCTCCGGGAAAAATACGCGGGGCCACGATTCCCTGCGATTACGATGAAAATAATTCGAGGAATATCCGTCTACGCGCGCCAAGAACCGAATATGGAAAACATAAATTCTTTCGTACGGGGGAAAATCTGTTTGGCGAAAAAGAAAAAAAAAAAAACGAAAAAAAAAGGGAAAAAACGGAAAATCCTGTCGGAACCATGAACTCGTTGTTACGCTATCGGGAAAACGCGACAGATCCCTCCGCTTTCGTGTCATCGGTTACACGAGCCGCACAATCGGTACGAATAGCTACTGTCTCTCCGCGATCCAGTCGATTGCCCGCGAATGTCAACGTTATGGAGCTGATTTCTTGATGGATTTCGCGCTCCGACGAGATCGTCTGGTGAAATTTCCCCAACGCAGGCCGGATCGAAGGCTATCCCGATCGACGGGCGCCAAAATACGCGATAACTCGACCGAATTTTGTTTAATCTTCCTCAATTCCGTTCATTAATGGCGCAACGCATTCCGGATGCGCTCCACATGTTAATTACACGGCTATTAAATCGCCGCCGTGATCATTACCGGGGTTGAACCGACCTGCCAATACAGTCGTTTCCGCGCACTGTACCGTCGGTTAATGGGTGTCGTTGCATATTTTACCGGAAAAATTAATTCGCTGCTCGTGTCGCGGCATACGAGGGGACGGTACCTTTTCTCCTTCCTCCACGGAACGTTTCTCTTTTTCAGGGATTAAAAGCTGTTATAATATCGATTACGATTCGCCAAACTGTTTCAAAGAACCTCTATTTTCCGTGACAGCAAGTATTATAATTAACGAAGGTGACCACGGTCCGTTTGTTATGCGAGCAAAGCTCTTGAAATATCCGAGCCAGATCGGTCAAACTTTTTCGTCGAATCCTACGCGAGTTAATAATTGCACCAAATCGAGAGAAGGCGATGACGAATTTCGATGAAATTTCAATGGTCCGCGATATCGCTAACATAGTTCAATAACAGCTTGTTGATAATTATTCTTCCAACACTCGGAATCATAGCTTTTTTTCGACACCGATGAACCTTGGAAATATTTCCCGATGGATAGCTTTATTCGAAGGATTTTCAACTTGCCGACATTTTGCTCGTTTATTATTTTACCTTGTATTTTTTCGTCCGATTTTGCCCTCTTCTCCCTATCGTTGTTGGCTTTTCGTTTCGCTGTACTTTTTGCCCCTCTTTCGGAAAATGGAGCGACAGCTGCGGACATTATGACAGAATCTCGAAAGCTCGTCGTTGTCGAAAACAACTTTCGCGGAGTCGAAAACAAAATTGATCAGTCTCTGTGAAACGGGGATGGAAAGAAAGTTCTCGTTGCCGAGCAAACCGGCGGAACGAAAAGGAGTTAAGTGGAAAACGGAAAGGGGATGAAGGGAGGGTAGCGCAACAAGAGTAAAAGACAGTTAATGCCCACTACATCTGTCAGCCCTCGAGACCGTATAGCGTTCCTATAGAAGTCACGCGACTCGGTGTACCGTGCAAATGTAGCTGTTCACCAGGGGCCAACGCGAAATTGAAATCTGTTTAGCAGATAATACTTCTTTCTTCCCGTCTGGCTAAAGGCAGAGCGGCTTAAACCGTGGACAAATTGATAAATGGTCGATGTTTCTAAAAGGTTGCGTCTCACCGAGGCGAAACCTTTTCTCGAATGACTAATTCCTAGGAAATTGTCGTTCGCCGTGTTTCTACCCGTAAATCTATCGTAACAGCGCGATTTTTCAGCGAGGAATACCTCCTGCCTCTGACATTTTAACGGCAAGCACCTCGGGAATATTTCAATACGCGGGAAAATTATCTTGCTAAAAAGTCACGAAGACGCGGAAGTTTGATATCGGTCGGTGTAACTGGGTATTCGAACGAATCGCGAGTTAATTTAACTACAGAGGGGGCTCTCGATCATCTCGCGCAGCGAAATTTCTCGTTTCACCAAGCCCTCGTTCGAAGTTGCTCAGCCCGGTGACTGGAAATCAATCGAACGTCACGCGATCAACGCGAGAGGAACGTTTCCATCGTCTTTTTCTGCCTTTTTTAAATATCCTTGCCGAGCGAAAAACGTGGGAAGAACGAAGGATAGATGGGGGAACGAGGAACGGGACGGGGGAGGCTGAAAGAGAGACAGACGTGACAGGAATGACAAAAAAGGTAATCTCGGCTGACAGAAATCCAGTCACAGGGGAGATCGAAGACGCGACAGAGAGTCATTGACTCCGAAAACACCCTATATTCTCTCGCGTCATCCCCTTGGGCAACTGGATGATCATATCCGGCCTTCCGCGAGTATCTTTCAGGAATTTTTTCTTCCAAGTGGAAGCGTAGCCCGATTAACAACTATATAATTCGCTTTAACGGTACTTCGTGACTCGATTATCGTCCAAGTTGAACCTTACTTCGGAATTTTTCCCTTTTTTCCCGACTTTTTCTCTTCTCCATGGCCGGATGAGCAGCCGGGGGATGAAGATGGCGAAACCTCTTATGGCTCACCGGAGTGCAATCGCGTAAAAACAAAACACGGCAGTAACCGTAACGAAAGTTGCAAGTCGAGTTAAAAATATATTTATTTTCAATTTTCCGCACGTATTTGCGTTCTCGTTCGAGCAGCCACGAGTTATTATTGCACAGCTTGTTAAAAAGGATAGCTGTTTGTTCTTTCCCTCCCATTTCGCCCTGTTGCGGTATTTTTTCGCTTTGCCAAGGATCTCCGCCCATAGCTTCTTCCGTTTCGATTCACTTCCGCCGGCTGGATCGAACGATTGCAAACTTTCGAGTAACGAGACGGCGAATTAAAATAGTTCTCGTTCGCAGCAGGTAAATTTATGAAAGTTGGACACATGAAAATTCGTGTGCCGGATGGTTGCAGTTGTAGGATAGTTATTCTCTGTGGCATGCTCGCGGAACCGGTTGATTTTCAGTTAATCTACACGCGTTGAAATGTTTGGTCAAATCGAGATGTACATCGCGGAAAACATACTTCTTGCCGAACGGGTTGGAACGATTCGGAAATTCCGTTACGTAAGTTAAAATAAATTATCCTTTCGATTTTCTGTTCGATCGCGCGACTTGTTGGATAATTCTGTTTAGAGCAGAGAGTTGTAATTCGCGTTATACCGGTTAAAGTCTATCTCCGAGGAAAGACGAATCCATTTCTCTCTGCATTCTACAATATTTCCTTTCACATTCTATTTCTCCTCCGTATTCTAGTCATGCATGTATTACGTTGATATATTCCTAGCAGGAGATACATAAAACATACTGATATTACATTTTGTAAGCAGAACGTGTAATTTCTCCCATAATACTTCCAGTTGAAGTTAAACAGACTTTCAAAAAGAACGCCATAACTTTTTCCGAAACTTCAACACGGATACACTGCAAACGCGAATATCGCTTGTAAAAACAGCCCGACGAGAAGTAATTGCAACAATAATGAGACGAAACTTTCCCTCGTACCGTCCGACCGACAAATTTCACCAATTTCGTCGAAATTTCGCGACAAAGCAATCGACACTCGCCTAAATACATTCGCGGAAACATCGAACGACGAATTCAACGTTACAACATTGTGACTCTTGTCCTATTATTTAAATTCCTATTGCACAAAGTTGGTCATACGTCGAGTTATTTGCAGAACAACACGTAATCGAAAGAGAAAGACATCTACGACGAATAACCACGAGCCTGACTAATAAAAACAGTCATAAAACGATGTAAAAACAAGTTCAAATTACTATTTTCCTACCTACGTAAATTACTAGCGTCCTTAACAAAATAAACGCGCAGGTATTCTCTCTATGCACAAACGAAAACTTCCAGACTGATTCCTCAAAAATTCCGCCCAAAATTTTTCTTAGAACAGTAAAAGAATTGTAATTATGTAAAATAAATATTACTAACCAAATTCTCGGTCGAAAGCTATCCAACGCCTCTCGATCATAACACTCATCTTTGTCTTTGTTTCCTTAGAACGAGGCTCTCGCGAAATCGCAGACGAAAAATTTAATATCTGGTTAAGTTTTCAATCGGGATGCAGTCGAGATGAACCGAGGACGTATCAATTTCGAGCCATTCAACGAATACTATATCAGCGTGTAAGTCTCAATCATAATACTCACTTTTGCCTTCCTTCGTTTTCTTACAACGACGCTCGCGCGAAATCGCAGGCGAAAAATTTAACATCCCGTTAGGTTTTCAATCGGGATGCAGTCGAGATGAACCGAGGACATATCAATTTCGAGTTATCCAACGAGTATTATATCAGCGTGTAAGTCTCGATCATAATACTAACTTTTGCCTTCCTTCGTTTTCTTACCACGACGCTCGCGCGAAATCGCAGGCGAAAAATTTAACATCCCGTTAGGTTTTCAATCGGGATGCAGTCGAGATGAACCGAGAACATATCAATTTCGAGTCATCCAACGAGTACTATATCAGCGTGTAGGTGGAAGGTCAACAGACTTCGCGTAATTCTCGTGCTCGGACGTAGATGCGGCAAGGATGGACCGACTATTGCCATTACGACGGGCAATTGATCCTCGTGGTCCAGTGTTTTTACATTGTCTAACGCGACGCTGACAGAGTCGAGTCGTTCATCATCGAATCGCGACGAAGGGATACGCGGCCGCATACGTGTAACGCGGCCCGAAGAAAACTTCCATCGACGGCCACTCAATCTTCTTTTTTTACACCGGCACACCGCCTGGCAGGAAGTGGAGTTTTTCCGACGGTTCATCGAAACCTTCCCGACGAGCAGAGAGATCTCGACAGACCCGACAAAGCTGCAGGCGACAGATATATTTGCAATTGCACGAGAGCCTTCGCGACACCCGAGGATTTCCAGACGTAATCGTAGTTGGCAACGGAAACGCGGAAACCTCGCGAAGTAAAACTTCCGACAATGTCATTGATCGTCTCTAATCAATCGGATCAAGGTTATCGCTCGAGTTTCGGTACCTTCGAATTGCATAAACATATGCGGCGATGAATTTCATAAATTCGCCGTAATTTTTTCATCCGCTGCGACACGCGGAATGATAGCGGCATAAACGAAGAGATATAAAAAAGAATTGTGATAATTAATTGGTAAGTCAGTGAAATGGAAAAACGAAATGAATAAAAGATATGAAAAACGTACGAAAATACACGGAAGCACGGTGAAGTAAAATCAGTAAAAGCACGAAAAAGGGGGTCATATTTGCAAAACAGCGAAATAAAATATATAATACATATCGACAGCTCGGCTCTGTATGCGGACGATTGTTCGTTGGTGCCGGTGGAAAGAGAATACGGTGAGAGAAAAAGCGAGTCCCCCAGGTAGTGGAGTGTGTGCTCGTGTTTTTCAGAACCAGTCCCGTTAGAAGGCAATTTTTATAGAGAACGAGGGAATTTTACAGTAACGTCCGTGAGAACGAACATTCTGACTGTAGAATCCATCCCGTTTTAACACAGTTGCTATCCATTCTAAACGAAGGACCAATGGCCAGTACGATTTTTAAATGGATAGAATTGGAACGCGAAGGTAAAATGATAAAATAATAAAACGAAATAGCGGCGAAAAAATTTAAACAGATAGCAATCGTTATAACTAAAGCACGAGCGGACTTACATTGAATCAGAATTATCGAATACACAAAGAATAAATTCGATAACACCGCAGTTGATTGTAATTTTAATAATAAATTTTCGTAGGTAAATCAATGTAGAACGCAAACAATTAAATTTCGATAAATCGCTAATAACTCGACAAGGAATGAGTATACATTGTACTAATAACATTTTCGTTAATATAATTTTCAAGTATTCGTTAGTTTGTATTATCGACGGTAGATGAAACCGCAGCGCCCTCGGAACTAACCTGTCTTTCTATATACCGTAAACATTTCGCTATTGAACCATTGCCCAATGTAATTTAACAGCTTACGCGTATACCGATGACATTCAGATTAGTTTTAGATTATCGTTAAATTATCGTTAAATTAAGAAATACGTATCGACGATCTTACCGTGCCTGTCGACAGGTGTTCGTAGACGGTAATCGTTGTTTTTCCACGCATATCCACGTGTGCCCAGACGTGTGTCTGCGCGGTTAAGGTTGGTCACTAGTGTGTTACCGCATGCGTCCGCGTGTGTTTAACCATGGATCACTATCACTGCATGTGTACGCGTGTGTTTAACCATGAATTACCACATGTGTTCGCGTGTGTACTTGCATGATTTCGCGTGATTGCCCGTTCGTTACCGCATGTGTCGCGACGTTATGCGCACGCTTTCACGACTGACGAGGAAACGGCTTTGCGCATGCGCCGGTGGGTTCACGCGCACGCAGTCCTGCGCATTGCTATGTTATGCTCGACGCGTTCGCGAATTTTTATGCAGATTTTCGCGATCTACCGTGTACTGTTTTTGTTTTTTTTTTTTACATATTTACACGCGTGAACCGCTGTACGATTTTTAATTTACAATCGTGTATCTATGTATCTCGAATTTTGTACACATGTTATGCGCACGCCTTCACGAGTGACGAGGAACGTGTTTGCGCATGTGCAGGTGAGTTCACGCGCACGCAGTCCTACGCATTACTACGTCACGTTCGATGCGTTCGCGAATTTTTATAGAAATTTTCGTGATCTCCTGTGTACTATTTTTTACATACTTACGCGCGGGGACCACTGTAGGATTTTTAATTTATCATCGTGTTTCTACATATCCCGACCCCTGTACAGGTATTGTTATGCGCAATGAATGAATTATTTTTTAATTTACTCTCGAATTTCCGTGTATGATTGCACGACTGCATGATTTCATGGGTGTTTTCACATACGATCCCGGTTAAATTTCCAATTATACGTGTTTGAATTCTTGTATAATTGTTTGTACGTACATACATACCTACGCGTGATTGCGTCGCAGAAATATCGTTCATTCGATAAATTAATTGCTTTTTATTAAATATTGCCATTAAATTAATTCCCGAATTAATTAAATAGAAGCATATTTATCTCGTGAAATGTAGCGATGATTCGCATACTAAAGGAACTGTGATCAGTTAATTTCAATCGCGCTGGTGTATCATTTTTCCGTGCTGCGAGCGTTTTTACGTGATTCGGCAAGAAATTCTCTCGGCTCGCCTCGCCGGTGGTTTCGATCGGTTTCATCTCGTCCACAATCGCGTGGTATTTTCTCGATTCTCGGCATGCATTCGGCGTGTTATAAGTGCAATCGTTCGCGGAAACACCGTAAGGAAACTTGCTGCAACAATCGATGAGAAGCCCGAGATTGCCGCGGGGAAAATTGTTCAGAGGCTTCGTGACGGTTTCAACGGAATATGTGGCGGGCGTGTACGTGAAGGCGGAATTCCATCAGCAACCACCGGAATCGCGACACTTCCAGCGCGTCACCTTTACGCGTCCAATTATAACGCCATAGGAAGCAGTCTAGCCGCTGACAATTAGCAGATGCGTAAATTAAATATTGGCATAC
>NIJG01000112.1:208119-272357 GCA_002201625.1 Euglossa dilemma
GCCTCGCCGGTGGTTTCGATCGGTTTCATCTCGTCCACAATCGGTTTTCCGTATACCAGCCGGATGAAACAGGTCGCGGAATTTTATTTCTAAATTTTTTCCTTCAGTTCTATTTCTTCGCGAAATACTCCGTGTCTAATTCCAGAGCGACATTAAGATCGCGATATCGAATAATTTTGGAATATCGTTTCGAATAACTTCACTCGTACATTTCCCTGTCTATCCACTCTGGAAGTATCAATTAAATTGTCAAAGGTATAATAAATCATTGCCAAGTCGTGTACCGCGAATAGTCGAGTAAAATTAGAAATTCCCCAGCCTCGAGCTGCGAACGAGCGAACGGATTCAGCTTCCTTTAATCGCATCGCGCGCGAGCTGCAACCGCGAAACGGGCCACAAAAGGAGGCTGGTTAATTTCCGCGCGGCGGAGGAAAAACGGAAAAAGGATAGCGAGCAACTGAAACTTCGACTCGTTGAAAAATTTACAACCCGCCGTGAGCTATTGCCGTCGACGAAACGAGAGAGAGAGAAAGAGGAGAGTGTTAGGACCTTTTCACGGGAGAACCTCTTCCTTTCCCCTCTTCCTTTTCCCTCTTCCTTCCTGCGCTTTGATCCCGTAATCAGCCCTTTGTTCCTACCCACTCTGATACGTTTCCCTTGTAAATGACTCGCTGATTCGACCATTCCTTTTATTAACCACGCAAATACGAAATCGCGCTATCGCTTCCATCTTGAATACGCTTTGCCAGGCGTGGTTACGAAACGGCGCGGCTCGGCGTAGAACGTAGCTCGGCCTGCTTACGTTCCTCGGTTATTACGAGGAGAATTTCGTCGAGGGACACAGGGGAACGGGTGGTCGGTTAATTAGAAATTCGACTCGACGTGTCCGATGGTTTTTCCAGCGACAATTAAGGTTCGAGCGGCCGATTATTCTTTGATGAGAAAATGCGAGGGCGGTCGATATCAAGCAGCAACAATTTTAGATAAGTATCCGGCCCCGGTGGAAAGTGTTTGAGCAATTTAAATTTAGATTCGAACCACGAGATACCGGCAGACATTATTACACGGAGGACACCGGGGTAGGAGGATGGCTCGGCGAATGGTCTTCCCGCTGCCTCGGGATTGTTACGCAAGAAAGGGGAAGAAAATTGTTGGCGTGTTAATTTAGTTTGGACGAGTAGAGCGTGTTTGCGACGGTAGTTTCATTCTAAAGAAGTCGTAGGAAGATACGTCTCGTCCCTTCTAAGTAGAATCAAGATCGAATTGACAAAGGAAAAAGAAAGCTGCAGAATTGTTCTCGTTTCTGGAAGAGTAGAAACGTAACAGCGGGGAAAATACGTATTAAATATTCGTGAAATTTTTTAGCACGGCTTCGTTTCTACCGAAATTTTCACAAACGGTGAAGATACGCGAAATTATCATTCCTTTCGAGGGAGGAAGCGACGTGATAAGGAGAAATAGAATACGCGGACGGAATTACGAATAACGTCGATAGAGATCGCAAGGTATACACGCGAATTCGAACGAAGGGGGCGCGTTATCCGCGACCAGTGTTTGTGTTTCAGCGGTAACCTGGAGGGATCCAGGTGAAGCAAGATAATCCTCGGTAAAAGCCACTTACGGAGCGGTGTATGGTACTTTAACTTGTTATTATACAAGTTCTCGTGGCGGCGCTTAAATAAGCTTGCGGCCCGGTGAAAAGGAGACGAAAAACGGGGCACGCCTTAGCTCGGCGCAGCGTGAACATTTAACGAACGCTTAACGAGCCGTACCAAGCCGAAGAAATAACCTCGGTTGTCGAGCTAAGCAATCTAGTTATCGTCTCTTCCTCTCGCGAGAAGCTGCCAAGATGAATCTCTGGCTGAAAGAATCTCGATCCGCGCATACATTTTTTCCCCGCCCCGGCTTTTAATTTCCTCGGTAAAAATTTATCGGCCAACTTTTTTATTCACTGTCCTCGAGGATCGAGGAATTTTTCGTTCCTTCGAGAGCAGCACGAACGGAGAAATGGTACACGGTTGAACGGGAAATATTTCAGCGATAGTTCAAACGTCCAGGCTAATTAGTCGCAAATTGGGGGTAGATTTTTAAATACAGATTCCATTCGAAAATTCACCCTCGCGGTATGTTAATTTGCATAATCATGATAACTTCGCGAAGTATTTTCGTGCTCCAGGAGCTTTGCCTGTGAACTCGAATTCGAAGAGGAAATCGATGTTTCCTGAAAGAAGACGAAATGTTTTCGATTAAATGTAGTCTGTTGATTTCGCTTCATTTTCATAAGGCACACATAGAAACGAAGTTGAAAAGGAAACTCGTAGTCTATGAATATTTGCGAACGAATAAATTACCCTCTCGAAATTAATCTTCGATCGCGTACATACCTGCGGATTCTTCGGTTTATTAATCACGATAAATACCGATTGATGAAATTTTGCAAATTCACCGGAGTTCCCGAATGAATGCTGGAATTTTGCGCAAATATTCTATTAGCAAAAACACGTACAAACGCGCGGACGGAAAATCAATTGTAGCAAATTAGGTTGAAAATATGTAACGCGAAATAATAGTTTGGCGGAACGGACGAGAGACGTCACCTAGTTTAACAATTTGAGTGGCCGTAGAAAGTTAATATAAGCACTGATAATTTTAGACGAAAGCGTTACAATAGCAAGACTGGACAATTTCGAGCAGGGAAAATAAACGTGTCACGAAGCTATCAGGATGATGTATTATTCTACTTAACGAATACCTAATTTCTGACGCAACTTTCGCCAACTATTCGTTTCGCCGGCAAGAGTTTCGTTCGAAGATTAATTTTCCAATTTCCATCGATACGTAAGTCGCGTTGCTCCGAAAAGTCGTCGCTATTTGTGTTTCGTTGCCGAAAATCTAGAACGCGCGGTTAATTAAAATTCCAAGGAAATTTTGCGGAAGAAAATTGCTCGGTACATCACGACGAATATAATCGCAAGTTTCCGCGATAGCAGATGTTTTGGAAAACAGGATCCTTTTCGAGTTTCATTTCACGGTACGAAACGAGCGTCCGTAAATCTGCAAGTGTCTAACTTGATTTAATCAACGACGGGTTACTAATTTTCCTCGAATTACCCGTGAAAAGCGTTCAGCTGCAAATTTCCCGAGAACCTTAATTAACAACAGGTTGTTTAATCTTTCGTGACTCGCGACGAAAACGGTTTCGTTACTATTCCCCCCTCGTTCTCGTTCCCACCCTTTCTCTGTCTCTCTTCGTCCGCCTCTTCGTTTCATCAGTTTTCCCGCGCTCCTTTTCACCTTTTTCTTTCTTTTAAAAAGATTTTAATACCGAAACTCTTGCCCGCCTAATGATAAACGACCACAGCCGCGTGAAACTGCGAAAGTGTGTCTAGCTCGGGCAGCAGTTCGCAATTTCGTGGGGAAATTATCGCGAACGTGTCGTAGAGTTCCGCGGGGCCAACTAGCGTAAGAACCGCGAGCATAATGTAGTTTTATTGCGGCCACAATTCGGTCCAACGCGAAACTTTTCCGTGTTCCTTCGACTTCTTCCTACAGCCGCCGGAATATTTTCCAAGTGTTCCTTCTGCGACCGTTTAACCGAACGATCCGAGTAAAATTCCCAACGACCGTTCTTCCCGCCGTTTGACAGAATTTTCTCCGGGTTGCGAATTTTCCAAAAACATGCTCCGCTTGTATTTTCTCCATTTTTTCCATCCCTCCCTCTATTTCTTTTTTCCTTCTCTCCTTTTCCTTTTTTTCTTTTTTTTTTTTTCATTTCGTTGACCGAACGGAAGGGAAACGCGATTTTCCATGGTCGAATAACTCGGGAAAAGTCAAGAACCGCGAGCTTTCGAGAAATATGTCGAACACCGACGAGAAATATTGACTTCGATATTTGTAGAAGCGAATCTCGGGATCCAAGTGCATGTTATCCGAGGCATATTCGTGGCACGCTTCGTTTCGCGTGCGTGGTTCTATAAAACACAAAAAAAAAAGAGAGAAAGAGGAAAAATGGAGGAGGGGCGAAAGAAAAGAGAAAAAAAAAGAAAATTGGAAAAATTGGAGAAATCGGAGCGATAAAGAAATATCCTATAAATCACTTGGTCATTTATCCGACGACTCTCTGGCACGCTCGGTTTATTTTCGACAAATTTTTAATACCCGGCTACTATTTAGAGAGTTTAATAAAGACCGTTTAGCACAGAGTTGCAAGCAGCAGGAGGGAATAAGCGAGAAACCGTGTTGGAAGTCGCGACTAGCCACTCACAGAAATTGGAATTCAACATTTTATAAAACCAGCAAATGGTTCGTTATACCTCGTCCATAATTTCGCGATAACGTTCGGCGTATTTCCAAGAACGTAACGGAAGCACTTCGACGTTTCCGCGTAGAATCGATAATTTGCAGAAGGAATTAAAATTCGTTCGGCTCGGTTATTTTTCTTTCCCTCTATTTTTTTTTTCTTCCTTTTTTCTCTCTGCTTCCTTTTTTTCCACTGGCAACAAGGAGAGAACGGATGAAAAAGGAGGCAGAGAAATGGAGACAATTCGCGATGGGATGATTTCCGTGGCGTCCCCTTGTTCAATCCAGGGAAACGATTTTAAAATCCCGAGGATACCGTTCGACTGGCTGAGCCCCTTACACGCACGAGTTGCCTGAGCTGCAATCAATAAGAAGTCGAGATTGCTTCAGCGATTGCCTCGGGCTGGATAGCAAGCAAAGGCTTCCACGGGCCGTAGAATGAGAAGAGGCCAGCGATTGCGGCTTCCAGGGAAGAATCTGCATTTATCATCGGCGTGTAAGCAACGTGGACAGAAATAGTGCGCGGAATGCGCTCTGTGACGGTTATTAAAGACATTCGATCGGCACGAAAGCTGCGACGGAATTTATATGACAAATTTGTCCGGGGGAGCTGCCGCGTTCGAAATTTTTCCATTTAAATTTCCGAATTTTTAAATCCCCGAATTTCCACGTTTCGCCCCGCGAGCGTACGAAATGCGCGATTTTTTCCTCCCTACCTTTAGATTTCAACGAATTTGGAATATTCGGTTTGGCAGAATATCGGAAATATCGTCACCGAATTTTCTGCTCTTTCAAACGCTGTCCAAACAACTTATCGACGTTTAAAATCCGTGTCACTGACAATTTGGAAAAATTCTATCACATCTTCGCTCTACCGTGCCGAAATCCCACCGGTTATCCAGTGGTTAAACGAGGAACCATTCCGACTGCTACGGAAACCCTTACGAGGCGCATCAGAATTATTCGGTTACTCTTTAAAGTATCCCGTTAATTGCGTAATACAAGAGCAGAATCTATGGAAGGATATTTGGTTAGAGATATCCATTACCAAAAGCTGCCGGTTTCAACCCTCTCTCGCCGATCCGTGGCTCAAAGCTTCGGCACACAAACTTATAATAGTCAATTCCATTAGCGTCCGATTTAGTTTCGAATCAGATTCTAATACCTCGGCAGGCGTGCGCTGCTTTTCCGCCCCTTTTCCGTCTCTTTCCCACCTCTTCTCCACCCCGTTTCCCGCCTCTTTCCCACCTCGTCCACCCCATTCCGCCCCTTTTCCACTTCTCGCGGACGTGGACGTTGACCCTCCATAATCTGTCAGAAACGACAAACGATCGGTTTCCGTTTGGAACTACTTTGGCCCGAGCTGGTAGCAAGAGCGGGGAAGTTAAACGCTCGCAAAGTTTCCTGTCTTTTCGACCCCCCTTTACCCTTATAATCCCGCGTCGTTTTCATTCGCGGCTTCCCGGCTACCCAGCGACAACCAGCCGCGAGGAACACTCTTATTAAGGTCGGATTATCGCGCTGTTCGAGCGCGCCACGCTTGAATCGTAATTCGCGCGTTTGCGTGGCTGCTCCTTGTTACATCGTCGAATTTACCGGAGGGTAAGGAAGAAGCGGCTGTTTTATTTTACACGCGTGCCGTTTACGGTGCTCGTAAAGGTTACACGTTCGAGGCTGGGTGTAAATTAAATCAGGGAAATTTCACGCCGACCACGGTGCAGCCAAGTAAACGACGTTTCAGCAATGGAGGATATTAATTCTCGTTTCAGACCCTACCGCGATACTTCGTTTTACAGCCTCCGCCTTTGTAGCACGGTCGTTCGTGTACGGTCACATCCGAATTAACCCAACTTCTTACACGTTCGTCCGAGCTGGCGACAAACTCGCGCGGTCGTAAATCTTATCGGCGGAAACGACGGCCGAAAGTTCGCGCCGAGAGGAAAGCGAGAAAAATACATCTCGACGAATTCTCTCGTCAGGTGCATGGGAAAGGTAAAACCCGAGATACATTTCCGGTATCCGTAAACGCGCGAGGCAGCAACGTAACGCGAAGAAGCCGGAATCGCGCGACCAAGTTAGAACCGTGAAACTATCGCGCGTTCCTCGATTTCCAGCGCGTACTCGCCGGGATATCTAGTCTCTCGCCCAACCCCGAAACAGGCCAGGATCGTTCCGACAGGACCCGGTGCGTACGAGGCAGCCTTTACGACGCACCAATTCCCATTCCGCGTCATAAACTTGTTTTCCGCGCCCTCGCCAGGGGAAAACGAGTCCCGGCGTCTACACGCGCGCGTCCCTCGCGCGTTCCTACACAGACACGCGTATTTCCAAGATCAAACAGAAGTCCCACGGCGACGAGGACCCTGCTGTTACCCTTGACTCGACTTTTCCTCTCCCCCCGACATCGTCCCGATCCTTTGGCAAGTCGAACGTCCCTCCCCATCGGGGAAGATACCGCGGCGAAATGTGGCCATTCGCGTGGAAACGGTCTGGACGTTGATCTTTGGATTTATCCCGAATTCTTCCTTCCTTTAACACGGTTATCCGCTATCGCGCGTTCTTCTTCTTCTTATTTCCAACTTCGATTCTCCGCTCGTCGCCCGATTCGCGAATTACTTCGAATCGCTCGTATCCAGACCGGTATTTCCGCCTCGAAACGAAAACGAAGTTAGCCGAGCTCTCGGTCACGTTGCTCCTGATATCGTTGGAAGGCAGAGATTTTCGGAGCTGTTTAAAATGGCGTGTTACGCGATCTCCGGATTAAAGCCTCTGGGAACCGGCCAAATCCTCGATTACATTATCCCTCGATCAAGGATTTCTAGCCATTACCGCGTACAACGCGAATTAGATTTATACGGCGTCCTATAGTCACCGTCGCGTAAAGTTAGCGACAGGACAGCGGTAGAAACAAGGTAATTCCATTTGACGACCATCAACGTTGACGATCCGTCGTTGCACGTTCAATTTCGTCCGCCGCCCCGTTCCTGGGGCCAATTTCAGTACACCGACGCGCGCGTTTACCTCGCTTTAATTAATTTTTCTCCCACGGACAACCACGCGGCCGGACCTCCGCGTTCAACGATACGACCGCGCCGATAGATTTCGAGAAAAAGCTGTTTCTATCCTACGGCGAAAAATTCGCACAATGCCCGGTGTAATGATGCGTTCGCGGAACAACGGACTCGCCGCACATTGTGCGCCGAAGAAAAGCCGGCGTTTTCGCCCGGCGTTACGCGCGATACGTCGCGGAGCGGGGCCAGGGATGGAAGAAAAGGCCCGCGGTAGCATCGTGAAAGACGATAACAACGTTACCACGGAGAGAAACGAGGAAGAGAGGGGCGGGACGGAGAGAGAAAAAGAGAGAAGACGCGGCGGAAAATTCTAATTCTCCGTTCCCGCTTTTCCCACTCGCGTTACGTGTACCGGTGCTCTAAAATACGCGAGAGATACGTAACGGCGGCGCGTATGCGGAAAAAGCTTAATGAATATGGACAATTTAGACGAGACCACCGGCTAATGGCTATTTACACGGCGAGATTAAAAAAAAAAAGAGAAGAAAGAAAAAAGGGAGAGAAAAGTCGGAGTTGCGCGGCGACCGAGAAAACGGTCGCGGGTGAATTTTTTGGGGAAATAGGTAAACGATTATTTCGAGCGAGAGAAGCCGGGCGAAAGAAAATGGCCGACCAGGAGGTAATCGTGGAAATTGGCGAACGCAGTCTGCCGGGGATCAAACGTAATTTATCTAAAGTGCGTTCATAAGTCTTGCAATTAGGTGGTCGTCGAAGGGAGCACGCGAGCAATTATTGGAGAAAATTGGATAATTCCTTTGAAGCGGTACGAAAGAGGGTTAGCCTCGTGATAGTGACTAATGACGATAAGCTTTGAATTAGCCGCTCTCTCGGTAAATTAACCCTCGCCGCCCTCTTCGCATTGATTATCGACGCTTCGAGTTATTCAAGATTGCCCGATATCGCTGTCACTTAACTTTGACTTAAAGAATTGCATCGGTAGCCCAGTGTGACGCGTCAGATCAGTTTAACCGGATAATTAAGACAGGTGAAAATGAAAATATCGATCAATTGAACAACATTTAAAAAGTTTCGTGTCTTCCGAAATAATAATATCCAGCGAATTACTTATCAGTCGCGGATTTAAAAATTCAATTCATTATAGACAGACTCGTTAAAAATGGATCATCGTTGGACGAATAAATCATCGAGCCGAGATATTTGCGGTTAACGAGCGGACCGTTCGGCGGGATAAATATTTAACGACTCGAGCAAGTGGTAGAGGTCCGCGGCGAGTCAGCCAAGCGGCTCGAATCCGCGTTCGGCCAGACCTCGGCCCAATCTCGCGAATTTTAACAGAAACTAGGAAAAGACAGACTCACCGTTGACTTTGATGTGATAGGGCAACTGTGCGCGCCAGGTGTCCTGCATTTTCCTGTCAGGTGCGACGCATCGATACTCGCCAGCTTCCTGGTAAACGACTCGACTGAGAGCCAGCGGACCGGGACCACCGACTGGATCCATTCCAGGACCATGTCCCCAGCAACCGCCGTCGCACTCCAGAGTCACCGCGCCCCCGATCTGAACTTCCATTTTCCGTGAATCGGTAGCCTCGCCGTTCAACGCTTCCGCTTCCGTTTCCATATCTGGACCATCTGAACGGTGATTTAAACGGTGAACGTTGGCCACCCGAGTCGAATAAAGGCAACGGAAACACATAGAAAGAAGATGGAAAGGCATAAAGATTTATTTCGCAACTTTGCCAACTTATAGGATAACCTTTCGAACGCTTTCAACCTCTCCGATCGCGCGTTTCTTTCTTTTTTTTCTTATCAGCAATGATAATTCATTCCTTCTCGCGATCGGACTACCGTAATCCGAATTCGCGAATATCGTTAGATCGAAATTTATCGGCACTCTGGCCGGGATACTTTATTCGGAAAAAATCGCCGTGAAAACGAGTCGCGCGTAGCCTGTGGCACGAGAGAAAGGGAGAGAAGGTAGAGATTTCAATTTTTCCAATGGCCCGGGCGTATCGCGTGTGCAGGATTCTCGGGCACGCGACGCGCATCCGTATCCGGGAGTATCTTAAAGCGATCCTGAAATCCGATCGGTCGTTGTCATCGATAACAACGATGTGGCCGCGCATCAGGAATCGCACGCACGTACCGGGGATAAAGTTCAAGGTGGAAACGGCGTGGCCACGTGCGGCGTAAGCTCGAAGGAAAATCTTTTCCCTCGGAGGACACGGGGTTAGGGAGCGAAGAAGAACGGGAGAGAAGAACGGACACGGTGACGTCCGCCTCGGTGTACCTTTCCTTTTCCAATTCCACCTACGGAATTATACGTCCGCGATCGTTTGCTCTCGAGCTAACGCTATGTCCACAATTACGAGGGGAAAGGGTGTCGAGGGGTTGGTGATGTCGTGGCCGGGCTATCTCTTGCCGGAGAGGAGAATTAGAGCGTCGGTAGATAGGGTGGAATCCGTTCGAGGGAGACGCGAAGGGGGAAAAACGAAAGGAAGAGGCGAAAGAAGGGAAAAGAGGAGAAGGAGGGAAATGTGGCGGCGGTGGTGGTGGTGGTGATGGTGGGAGTGGTGGGAGGGATAGTCGAAGGGATGGAGAAAGAGAGCAGTCCTTTGAGTTAGCAAGCTGATCCTCCGGCTCATCCTATAACAAAACAAAGGGATCAAAGTGGTGGATGCGACGATAGGAGGCTTTTACACCCTCCCTCGAGCCCTGGTCGGCTCGCTGGCTATACCTCGTTTGTCTTGTAGTTTGTTCGGAATTTTACAGCAAACACAGTCGTGACGCTATAACAAACAGCGGGTACACTGACTGGGCTGCACGGGGGTGGGATTCAGGGGAAGAGTTTCCACTTTTCCTTCGTTAGCCCTGTAAAAGCGCTCGCGCGAGCCTCACGGTGTGTACGGGCGGGCTCTCTTTTTTTAATCGCGATTCTCGTTACCTACGAATTTGATCTATCGCCGGAAATTCCGGCTGACGCTGGCGCGCGCGCGCGCGTGCCCACGCTTTGATCCCTGATGCGGGCAATTCTGTCGCGTTTCACCGCATCGATGGGATCCATGCGTCATGATCCCATGCGCGCTGAACCGACCCGTCGTCCATCGTGCAGAAATATAAAAATACTCCGGCGACGCGTATCGGACAAAACCAAACCGCACGTTCCGAGATGTTTTCCAGTATCGCTGCGATCGGATTCTCTGGCGTAAATTCGAGCGTGTGGCTTCCTCCGACAGGGATGATTGGTGGTGGATAGCGTAAGAAGTTTCTGTAGCCAAAGTGACTTTAATAACTGTATTTGACGACCGATCAGCAACCTCTCTCCTTCCGACTGTATAACTTCGGCTTAATTGTTCATTAATCTGCCGGGAGCTTAAGTACTTTAGATGTCGATTGTTCCAAGCCCGATTGCTTTTGACTCGGCGTAATACCGTTTGACGACTGGTTGCTAACTGATCGGCCAGCCAAACTACTAACTAACCGCTAACTTTGGATAGTACCTCGCTTCTCTTCCACTGACCCGTGCCTTTTTCGTGCACCGCGACCGATAGCGGCCGAAACTCCGATAGCAAGGCGGGGTTTCAACGTCGAAGCACGGTGGAAAAACACGAAGCAGCGGGAAAATTTAAAATTCCAGATGGAGGACCGACGCGAGGAGATTTAACGACGCGTTTTACATTTTTCAAACGACGTTACACCGTCTATCCGGCAATTTTTCACCCCGAGCAGAGGTGACGGTGAAAATCAATTTCGAAACGACACTCGACGTGTCTTTCACAACGGCGGCTCTTTCAAAGAACTTTCCCTCTCCGCTGCGCCCCACCGAGTGCCGGCGTTATCTGTGTGACTGGGCGAAATTGGTGTGCAGCCGTTTAAAACCCTCCTAGACGTTATCCGCGGATAAGTAATCCGGCCGGGAGATTCGAACAGGACGCCACGGCGCTGTAATCGATAATTCCTTACGGGGGTTGGTTGGTTTATAGGTGCTCTCGAGCCATCTAAATTGCGTAGAGATTAGGTGCTCGGAAACCCGTATCCAGGATCCCGTCGGTCGGCGGTGCAAACGGAAGTTGGAGCTGAAGAGGCGGAAAGGGGTGTGCAGAGGTGGTGGAAAAGGAGGAAACTCGAAGGTTCGAGGGTGATCGCGGCGCCCTCGCCCCTCTTCGCCACTGGTTATAATGGCAAGATGGAAGGACCTAGGGGGCGACAGAGCTGGGTAGGAAATTTGCAAATTTTCACGACAGGGCACGGATAATTTCCGGTTGGCTCGGCGGTTTCCGTACTTGACAAATGACTGTGGTTTCCGGTTATCGGCTGCGACAACGACCGCCCCCTTTGCATTCCGAATTAGAGGGAATGTCTGCCGGCCCCCGGGACAGACGACACTCTTTTCGATGCCCGAGCCGCGATTAGCGAGAGTTTTTGCTAGCAGCTAGCTCCGGCTTCGCTCTAGAGAGTATCCTCGCCTCACGTACGGACGAGATGTCTCCCGGTCCGGGTGCTTGTTGTTTTATGGATGGCACGATAAAAAGAGTTCTCTTCTAGCGTTTTAAATATTCCAGCTTCTTCCTTTGCCAGTTTCTTTCGTCCGAGTTAATTCCTCTGTCATTCTCCTCGCTTTATTTCTTAATGCAAAATTCGTTGAAAAATTCTCCACTCCTCGCCCGGTCTCTCTCGGACCATATAATTTTTTAGAGAGACAATGGCTATGATTCCACACGAGTGCGGATAATAGCAACGAAACGTCTAGCGTTCGTCCAGTTTCGATGCTGTTCTCCGAGAGGGAAACGTTTCCCTTGACGAACGAAAGATCCAGTTTCCCGAATTCTATTAACTCCGTCGAGACATTCGTTCAGGCAAATACGCGTCTAGATCCGCGAACGACAAGGCGGAAACGTTTATCCGATGCGATCGAAAGGAAGGGCGAAATCGCGGTGTAAAATGGTAAATTATCCCTTCGGAGGAAGCAATACGTAGCGCGGGAAATGGATATTCCGTGGAAATTTTAAAGTAATTTTGAATCGCGTTTACCGCGGACATTTAATAACATAAATCTACGCGGATGACGCAAACATATCGCATTTCGAAGACTCGGCGGATCGTTCCGATGAACGAAACTCCCGGTTCAATCGCCCTCATAACTCAAACAGCCGTGCAACGCGGCCCACGATTTCCATTAATTTCTAATATTACTGTACCCTTTATCGGCTCGTACAGCTGCTCTACTTATTCTATTTTTAACCTTTTCATTGTTATAGAGCGGAATGGTAGTTCCATAGTCGCTCAATAAATCCATTCGCCGGCCACGGACGCCGATAAATTTTACCGTTTATTTAGCGCGATTTTCAGCGTCTTTATTTAATTCGATATCGCAGCGATTCGCCGTGTAACGAATATTCCAAACAACTGATAATTCCATTTCACGCTGGAATGTCTCTGTGACTCGAAACGGAAGAGGTTACAAGCGTTCGAAAGGTTGCCTACATTTTCAGCGATAATCCGAGTCGAAACATTTTCGTTTCTCGTGATAACTTTTTATATAGTTCCGCTATATATCATTAGAACTTCATTCCGAATTTTTTACCGTTAATCTCCGACATTCCCGTGTGGTTGACGCTACAACAGTCGACCGAATGTCGCGAAATTCACTAGAAATTATTGCAAGCCGAAAGTTTCGACCCCGATTACCACGCTGCTGATCGTCCTCGCTCCCGATTCGAAATTTCTCGCTACGGCGTATACCCACGACGAACAAATTAGCATGGAGTGGTGGAAATACTCACTGCGTACATTGAGAAAATAACCGATGCTGGTGAATATGTCGAGCATGTGCCTGGTATAACATTTGTACCAGCCGCTCTCGGCGCGGCTGATTTTTGTGAAGTTCAGCCATCCGTCGTCGCTCTGCTCGACGGGCGGTCCATTGTCTGAAACACAAACGGAGAGGCTGCACGGTACAGGAATTAACTCGCTGGAAACATCGCGCGGTCCGACCGAGTCGCAGGCGATTCTACGCTCGCGCTCCTCGCGCGGAACCGCGCCGGCTACCGATTAACCGGCGTCGCCGGAATTGCGCGGTCGACGCTGGCGTCGCGCCAACGCGGCCCGCGTTATTGTCCTTCGAAAAATCTCCGTGCTCGCGGGATTACGCGCCGACCGGTCGAAAGGAGGAGGGGTTGCTATTCGGGGGTTAAGTCGAGGCGAACAGGTAGCCCCGCGTAATTTCGGAACCGCGGGTCAATGAGAAACTTCGCGTAATTTCGATGCTTTGGACGTAAGTCCCGGTCAATAGGAAACTTCGCGTAATTCCGGTCGATCGCGGCGAGGAAGAAAGCTCGCGTGAATTATCGCGAGTGGATAACCCGATGAGATTTTGCGACTCGCGATACGGGTTGTGGTCGAGTTACGGGGTTGATAGTTAAGGGTGGCGAATAGTTGCCTTTTTAACTCTAAATTGAGAAAAAGTGTGAATTTTGGAGATTAACGTTAACATTGAGCGAATTTTTACGATTGTGNGTTGTGGTCGAGTTACGGGGTTGATAGTTAAGGGTAGCGAATAGTTGCCTTTTTAACTCTAAATTGAGAAAAAGTGTGAATTTTGGAGATTAACGTTAACATTGAGCGAATTTTTACGATTGTGGTATTATGATTAAATATTTTATAGCGCGATGTTGTTCGTTTCTTTCTAGATCCTCTCTAGAGATGATCTTAGACTGCTTTACTTTATTGCAAGTGCTCGAAACGCGCGATAAGAGAATGCTGGATCTACAGTTTTCTCACGTATCACCACTGCTCTATTCGCGCAACTCGGATGTCCAATTGGAGCGAATGAGCGTGCATATAGCACACCTCGTTACGTACCATTATCGCGTTTCATAGGCGATAAATCAAATTTAAAGTTAGAAGACACAAGTCGTCGAGGATGGAAATTAATCGGGATCGCGATAAATCAAACGACCGGGCAATTTCATCCATCAATAATCCCAATTAAAACGAGCAGCCGCGATAAATCTCTCGGCGTTACAAGCCTTCCGTGCAGCCGGAACTTAAAACCCGGCGATCGCATCGATCGTATTTTCGTTAATCAAATTAGCGCACGCGAGCCGGCCATCTTCTTTCCTTCCGTCGGCCACGGAAATACGTAAGAGCAAACAAAGGCGAGCCAGGGAGGATCTAGCCGCGGCTTGACTTATCCGAGGAAAACGCGGAATCCGGCGGCGGGAAAGAAGTGGAAAAAGCGAGAGAAAAGGAAAAAGGAAAGGATGAAAACGGGGGTGGAAGAAAGCGGAAAGGATCCCCGGAGGTATCCGTTTCGCCAAGTCGTTGGCGAAACTTTCATCCGGCCATAGGCATCTCGCTTGGCTCGTTGTTTTTAGCCCTCTCCCGATGCGATTTGACGAGAAGCAGGATTCGACGCAGCTGTCGGATTTGCCGGCGGTTCCACGGGCTGCGTCCTGAATGTGTAACAACGTCTGCCGACGCGAGCACACGGGGAAGAAAGAGAGAACCAAGGGGTTGGGGGTGGTGGTCGGCCAACAGCGGCGCCGAAAGAAAGCGAATCGAAGGGAGGAACTTGCAGGAAAAAAAACGTGCTCGCGCGTATCCTCCCGCGTCGGCGGAGTTTTCCGACGAAACTTTCGCGCTCTGTTCCCGACATAACGGTCTTCGGGGGTCGAAAGCTCGGCTGGCTTCGAGACAGGCGTGCACCAGCAGCGACTGTCCCGCCTAAACGGCCAGCAGCTCGTCGCGCTGCCAAAACACGCTGGATCGTGTTAACGGGGTTCTATAGAGAGGATAGGGCAGGGGCCAGCAAGATGTCGTGCTATTTTGTATGAAATAAGAGCGGCCGGTGACTTGGCCCGAGAAGCCCGACATATCCGCTAGCGTTATGCGAGATTCCGGCTATTTGGCCCGGAAACAAACGAACCGTGCTTGAAACCGAGCCCCGTCCAGGGGACGGGGTGAACGGGATACCGCGCACCGTATTTAGCGCAACGTTGAGCGATTCGCGCGCGTTCGCAGCTAATTTCCAACTTTTGCAGGACTAACTCTGTCGGGGTTGCTTGGAGATAGCCGCACACGGGATAACGCGAACGTTGCAGTAAACAGGGATGTCAGAAATCTGAATACTGAAAAAATCGCTTGAAAAATCTATTAAGATTCCCGGGTTGTCGGGCGGAAAAAATATTAGGATTCTTAGGTTCGTTCGGGCAAAATGAAGTGGAAATAAGACTCGGGCGGAACGGAGTTAAGTGAAATAAAACGAGGATAAGATTTTTCACGACTCGAACGAACGAACACCGGTGAGTAATTTTACCTCGGTCGTTTTATAAAACGAGATATTCCCGTCTAAGCTTCGAACAGCCCGGCTATTAGAGGAAGCAACGCAGATTGCATTTTTTGCGCTGCTCGCGAACAAAAAGTACAGGAGCAATCGCGAAAGGAAGCATTCCCGCGGAGACGAGTTTGCGCGAGGTTTACTCCTTCCTTCAGCGCGCACAATTATTCCCGAAGAAAAAAAAAGAAGTGTTACCCGGCTTTACTGCCCCGGGCAGGTTAGTTAGCGAGCCGAAAAACTCCGCGAGCGTAAACAGCGTCACGTTACGGCGCCGGTTTCCGAGCTCTCGAGACCGCAACGGACTTTGCCGAAAATGAGAAACGTCTAATCGTCGTTTCTAGCTAATTAGAAGGGACGAAAAATAATCGGAGAAACAGTCGCGACCGATCGGACAAACTGAAAGGATACGTTACGTCCCGAAGAAAGCTTTATTACCCCGAAAAAAGTCTCTGCCGAGGAAAATACGAGTTCTCGGGATAAAACAGGGCGAAAGGGGAAGAAATGAATCTCGGATCCACTCTCATAGACCTGGGATACATAAAAATCGAATTTTTTTCCCTTCGCCTAATCTCGCCCCGAGTAGATATCGCTGTATCAAAGCGGCCGGATCCTTTTCCTTTTTTCCCAGGGAAAAAAGCCCGCGAACATTTAGAATCCGTCAACTCCGCGAGCGTAGTCGCGGGAAAAAGCGAAATGGGGTTACGTATAACGGACATATATATATTTGACTCCGGCTGGCATCGCATTATATGCTAGGTTCGTATGAACAATGATCGGATGGGGATCTACTTCCCCCGGAGCGGTTTCCCGCAGCTGACGCCCTCGTACGTTCCCCGGAACGTCCGTAGCTCGAATGTATCGTCGTGATAAATCGTTCGACGGGGCCGTGATAAATTTATCCTTCTTTTCATTTAAAATATCCTCGCCCTTAACCGGCCCACTTTATAGCGATCATTACATATTGATCGTATCGCCGATGGCGGAGAGCCGGCCACCGCTTTTTCTTCCCATCCCCGCCGATAAGTCTTTACATCGACCGATGCCGGACGTCAGCGCGGTTCCCTGATTATTCCAGGCACGAACAGAGTCCGCGATTCTATCGTCCTGGCGAAATTTCGCGAACCGCTCGGCTCGCGGCAGGATAATGAGGATTATAGATATTTATCGATAAATCGAATTCGAAACGGGGCCGCATGGAAGCGGGCTGGATGACGGCAAGCGATTGGAAAATTGCTCGTAGCTCGAGGCTTGGTATTCGCGGGGGGTCGCGATTCAGGTGTAGATACGGATCGCGCGCGAATTCGCCGAATCGTTCGCTCGTACGATGCTGTCTCGTTCTTCGAGAAGAACCAGAAGAACGGTTTACGATTCGTCGAAATTACCGCTAGTTTAATTATCCCTTCCGCGACGCGATCTCGTGGACTTGTCGGATACCGATAGATTTGTATCCTTCGAGGAGAGAAGAGGAAGGCGACGTTACTCGAAGAGAAGGAACAAGGTTGCTGGTCTCGGGAAGAACTATCAAAGAGGTAGTTGAACCGGTGGCGAACGTCGTAATATTACACGGTCGGTCGCGAGGAAAAACTGCAGTTACCCGTGATATATCGCTGGAAGACGAATGGTCAAAATATCTGGCAGAGTTTCCCGGTGATAAAGGGCTCTTTGAAGGAAAGCGAACGTGCTTCCCCGATACCTCCGGGCATCTCGATTGGGACTCGTTTAATAAGAGAGCACCGGTTCCGAAAAGAAATTGGGATCCCGCGTCGGCGTGGGGAAGGGGCGGAAAAGGGGTGGAGAAGGGGGTAGAGAAGGGGCGAGCCCGAGGTCGAGCTGAAACGCGAGGCTAGGAGCGAAGCAAGACGAGCGGAGGGACGGGAAGGATGTGGTCGGAAGGAGGCATCGCCCGGAGCGGGTACGTGCTCCAAAGGATATTAAAGTATTTTAATTGCAGCGGATTTCGCGGAACGCTGGAAGGATTTATTCGAAATCACTCGATTGAGTCTATGAATAGGGATTAAGCTCTCGCTTCTGCCCTCCGCTTCTCCCTCGGCCTCGTCCACATCCACGTGAACCGATGCACACGGCGGGCCGGAATTCCAGGACGTCAGGAATGGAAGGCAGAAATAATTGAACATTTAATGGGATAACTGGCGTTTATACCCGCCACGACGCCGTCGAAACCGAAGGAGAGACTCGATTTATCGAACGTTACCATTCCGTCGTTACTCCGACCGCGAGGAAGCTCGCGGTCTCTCTGCATCCAAGCCCAGACAATTTCCTGGCCAATCTCGCTGTACTTTCTCTGGTTAAGTCCGCTCGTCCCCGGTTACACGTCGAATCATCGGGATTTTAACGTTGATCGATCGTTTGGAAATTCGCGTGACCGCGAATTCGCCGCGCTGCTGCGTTCGCCGTTCTGTAAAATTCGCAATATCCAGAGCTACAGCAGGGAACCAGTCCCCGATGGTTTAATTTAGAAAACGATCTCGCGACGACGATCCAAGCCGCAACGGAGTCGTCGATTAAACCTCGGACCCTGAGAAACGGCGGAAAGCTACGTGGCCACGGTCCCTCGTCATAAACTTCATCCATTATTCTTTCAGCGAGCCAGACAAATCGAATCCACTTATACGAACGATAATTCGCGGTGCACTGTAAAACGAGAGTAGAATCTGTCCGACATGATGGAACGACGTAAGATATTTTTCACGTGCAATTTGTTACGGTCTCGTGAATTCTTCCGTTTCGGATACCGTTGAACAATAATCCTCCGCGTCAACCGTTCGCTGGTAACGGGTCGTTCATCATATTTCTTATCACTCTCACCTAGCTGATCGCGGCAGAAAGTGACGGGTGCAGCTGCTCTCAGCATTTTGTGTAACTCAATAACGGGACTAACGAGGCTTGTACGATTAACTCGGCCCCCGATAAATTTCATCGCCACCCCGCCAAGCGGAATTCTTCCTGTAACGGAAGCCGAGCGTTGTCCCCGCTTCCGACGATCGAAATCGCTGCTTTCGTTTCCGACCGATTTTCACTTCTCCCTTTTCCAACGAAGACACGCGACGATCGGAATACGATTTAATTTATAATACTCCGACTCGATGTAAGAGGGGCTTTACATCGATCTCTCTCGTTTAAAAATTAGAATCGCAACGTCGAGTTTGTTCGACAAGCTTTCGACGAACGCGCGCGTTTTTTTTTTTTCTTGTCTTCCTATTCTTCTAATTTTGGAATAACACGGTGGGAAAATTTAACCCGACGGATTTTAGAGCGAAACATTTCCTAATACACTGTTAATTAGGTCTTACCCGGTTCGTGTAATCGCAAATATTGGTCATAAATTAGGTATCGATTTCGCCATACGCTGCTGGTATTCGATGATCGTTGCACAATGCAGCAGCATTTCATTGTACGTCGATACTCCATTAAACAAAAGCTAACGATGTTAATATACAGTATAAATATGCAGTACCTTGCTAATATTCCAACAACCTCGGAACGGATATATTTTACTTCTGTGAACGAATGTACACACGAGTCTTGTAAACTAGCCAGACGTTTAAAGATACACTCGCATGAGAGTACCAATTCCGTTCTTTCTTCTAAAAAACCGTCTAGTTTGTATTTTCTCCCCCTGTTTCGTTATTCCAAAAATTCCTTCTAAAGTTCCACCATTCTTCCTTTTTTCCTTACTTCCTCGCATGATGCCGACCTATCCCGCGAGCGTTCCGCGATATTTAATTCAGTCTCGTACTCGGCGGAACGTCTCCGCGGAGTTTCGAAGCCAAGAACAATCGCGAAGGCATTCGCAAACGTTTCGCAACGATACGTTCTATTATCGCTAAGCGATCCGAGACACTCACGGTTCACCCGACGAGCGCGTAATTACAACGAATCCGCTCCGACGCGCGTTCGCCGCATAAACCGCGGTTCGATCCAAAATTTCCACTCGGAACTCTCGAGCAAACTGCACGAAACGAATCGGGCGAACTCGAAACTTCTCGGCGTATCGTTTTCGTTCGGAAAAATGCATAAACGCCCTCCGCGTAGAGGCCGCCACTCGTTTCGGCCAGCAACGAGATTAAACATCGCCGTTATCGGCCGTAACTCGGATACTTGCACGGCTTAGAGAGGTTAGAGAGGCATCGTTCGAATTGGAGAAAAAACCTAGGTTAGGTAAAAAGTCCGAGCTGCGTTTAACGAATGTAACAGCCGCGGCCAGCTTCAGCTAACCACTCTAATCAAGAAAGTGGTCTCCCGGCGGTATCGCGCAACTCGCCGCGAAACCGGCTCCCGTTTCCTTTCCCCGTGATCAAAGTTCCTCTGATTGACGACGAATAAAGGGAATTATACCGCTGCGAACTTTTATTTCCTACCGATCCCGGGCAAAAAGCAACGTCGTTACCGATCCTCCAGCCACGTCCGCAAATCCTTTCCGTGATTTCCACCGGTCGCGGTGGAAAGGTGCAGCGATGGAGAGCGGCCGGAAAAAGTCTGCTAACTGTTACGCGAACGAAAGAAAGGGTATCGAGTTTTCCGCTCGGAACGGGAATTCGTTTGAAGAATCAGTGGGCAGGATGCCGGACCCGGCGTGTATCACGTTTTAAGGGCACGTTCCTCTGATCGTTTCGAATGTGGAAAATCAGGGTACCAGGGATTTTCGTGGAATTTTCGAGGAATTTTTTTCCACCGCGGATCTTTGGATCTGGAGATTAGCCAGGCTCGATACGCGCAACCGGAGTTCCTTAACTTCAATGCCTGGGACGGTTTCCGGGGAAGCATATTTAATTTAACATACAGTCGCAGCCGGCTTCTAATTACATTAAAGGCTCAGCTTAACGAGAACAAATGCACGGCCGCGCCGGATACAACGCCGCGCGGGAGAAAGGCTGCCGAGGAAGAAAGCTCGAGGAAAATTTTACGATCAAATCCACTTTTAAAGTTGAACAGCAGCGTCCGGCACGGGTCCATAAAAATCCTTCATCCAACTTCGGGTCATCATCCTCTATCCCCTTAAACCCTCCGTTCCTCCATTTCGCGCCATTTTTTCCCCCGTTTCTGCCGCTTTTGTTCCCGGCCACGGTGAAAATTACCAAATAAATCGAGAGGCCGGGAATCGAAGGAGTCGGAGGTGTCATTCCTGCCGCAGAATCGAGCAATCAAGTTGCAAATCATGCGGCCCCTCTCGGATCGTTATCAGCGATCGCGATGCCTCTACGGATCGGGAATCCGACGCTCGTGCATCACACTCGGCAGAGAATGAATCTGCCGGGGCCGGCCGGCGTAACAACGTTGCACACGCCGACTCGGGACGAAAAGTACGTCCATTAAAACAAACGTTAATTCCCATGGCAGAACCCGTAACGACTCGCGCCGCGGCCGTTACGTAAAGCTGCGCGGACCCTGTACCTACATACGTTTCGTACGACTGAAACAGGCGTACGGTTCATGAGGATACATAACACCGAATTTGGGTTAACTCTTGACGCTGCGCTACGGACAAGGAATACAGGGAATACCCGCGATGGTTAATTCTGCGAATTCGGAATCACATCACGAGGACCGGCTCCGAGGACCAGCTACGAGGAGCAACGTAACGTTTTCCAACGATATTATTTCCATTTCCGCTTGTTTTTATTTATTTCTCCCGCTGTTCTGACTCTCTTTGAGTAATATCTCGTTTTGACGTGTTTTTATTCCAAAAGTCTTCTTTTTTTTTCACCGCGGTATATTCTCCCTTTCTCTTTACCACTTTTTGGTTTTCGAGTTTCGAAAGGTTCTTTCTCGCGTTCCCGTAACGTTATTTTTGACGGCTTTCCTTTTTTCCATTCCCGCGGCTTCCTTTCTTCATGCCCTCGCGCTACTTCCCCTTTGCCTTCGCGTTCTCCTCTTTTTTCCTCTCTTTCCCATTTTCCTCGCTAGAAAATTTCTCATTTCTTCCAGGCAAGTCTCGCGTTCTGTCGCTTTCAGGATTCTCTCCTCTAGTCCCAATTTCATCGGAGCAGAGCGCGTCGCGGTCGGTAGCGGAAAGCTCTCGAGTTGATAAATTATTTGCCGCGACTGATCTCGGATGGACACTGTCCACGAGAGTAGTCGAAGCCGCAAGAAAATCTGTGGAATCGTCCGCGATAGTCAAGTAAGTCTGGAAGAAGGATCGTGTTCGGAGCGACCACTGCGCGAGTGTTTTCCACGATGGAAGACCTGCTTGGTACCCTGGAGCACGCGATAAATTGTTTTTCATCGCGGTTGAAAGCATCGATAACGATAGGATATCGTTTCGATCGTAACGCTAGACCGTCGATAAGCGATTAATAAATCAACGAGGCGTTGTGAACGTTTAACGAAGCTTCTACCATTACCGCGACAAGTCGTACGTTCGAGCGTCTTAACAAGCAGATTGACAGAAACCCGAGATGACGAGGGTGCGAAATCCCAGTTAGGGTGGAATGAAATATAGCTCGATCTTGATTCATCCCCCCAGCGAGAAAGGTGGAATGATACATACGGTCCAGCTTGTCGCTTCATCGATAGACGGCCGCCACTTCATAGTTTAATTTACGAGCTCGGTGTATCACAGGGGCCGCTACATATTTACCCCGCTATTTACCTCGCACCGTCCCGGAGTCTTTCGACGCGCGATATATTTCAATCGCATTCCGTTGCGGGATCCGACGAGAAGTTCGATACAGGTCCAACCTACTTACACGGTAAGTAACTACTTCACCTTCCACCCGCAGCTTTCATCCCCTCTATCTGAAATCGTTCAAGAAGCTTTACTTTTAGCCCGTGCCCAAGGTGAAACGTTGTTACATCGGCTGACTGTACGGGAATTGAAGGATCCCCGGCGAAGCTCAAAGAGGCGGGTACGAGGAAAGAGAGAGAGCGAAAGAGAGAGAGACCTGGCGTCCGGGTCGACTAAAGGGAGAATTATAGGAGGCTTTAAATATTTATCAAGTCGCGGGCCAGTCTACCGTCGGCGAGCTTTGACAAAGAACAAGAGGCTGCTAATGAATCCAGTCGGCCAGGGGTAATTCTTTCTTCCCGTCCCGCTCTTTCCACCCGATACAAATGGAATTTCAGGCAAGAGCCGAGCGGAACTTCCTCCGTTCGATCTCCATTCGATCCCCGTTCGATCTCTGAAGGGCCCCCTACGGATCGCGAGTCCCGTCTTTATCCAACGAGTTATTCCTCCATAACCGTGCGCGATGCCGGGAAACACGAACACAACGTATCTTTCCAGCGGCCTCCTCCTCTCTTCCCGTTCTTCTACGCCCTGCCGGTCGAGGGGTTCGTTTCCTACGGAACCCGACCACTTCACCGTCGAGCTATCGATTACGTCGCGGGGTAAAAAACGCGACGAACGAATTCGAACGAACCAACGACGTTCGACGTTCGTACAAGGAGATTTCCAATTATCGGGAATAAGTCGGTGGAACGCTTGGAAAGCGAAATCTCGATGGAGTCCCATTGATTTCTACGAGGGAAAAGGGGATGAAAGGAGGGAGGCGAACGGGGAAGAGGAGTCGAAGGAAGGAGAAGGAGAAGAAGAAGCAACGCTGACGGGACAACCGTACCGGAGCGTAGAATTTTTAATCTTGACGAAGCATTGGCAACGCGCTGGATTAGAGGAGAAAGAGAAAGAAGAAGCTCGGCACCCGATGGCGTTCGCGCTCCGCGAAAGATAATATCTGCCTCGCATACTTATCCCCGATGAGGGGATTCGCTGGTGCGGAATAGGGTGGGATTATTTATTGTCCTGACTCGACTCCGCGCTCGTGATAGTCCTCTGCCAGCCGTGGTATAGACTAACGTGATTATGCGATTTATCGTTTTGTTTGCCGATGACTGCGAAGAGACTAATAGCCTGGACGTTAATGGCAAATGGAAATCCTGAGCAGAAGATACCAATGAGGGTAAGGGACCGAGAGATAACTCTGACTGGGCGTACGGGATAAAAATACCACGGCGTCGTATTGTTGGAGCTTTCGTTTGTTTCGCGATAGCGGCACGAGTTACGAATTAAAGACAAGACACGCGTTGTTGCTTCTCAAAGAGATTTCTTTTTTTCATTCTTTATTTTACCTCTTGTCATCATCGGACGGCAAAGACGCGTAAAGGAGGAAGACAATCGCGCAACGAGTTCGGGTTACTCGATACTTCGCGAATCCAATCCGATCTGCAATTTAGAAATTTCGCACGGTTCCACCGTCGGCGGATTGCACGCGTGTAATCGGGATTTTAAAATTCGTTACCGAGAGCGAGGTAAAAAATACAAAACGCGTCTTGAGCACCAGTTTATTGCGGACCAAGATGTCACAGCGGCAGCGAGAACAATTTATTTTCGCAATTTATTTTACTTCCGACCCACTCCGTATTTTAATTTATCCTTTATATCGCGCCGCTGTTTCGAGGCACAAATATTTGAATATGAACCTTTCGTCGGGTAGCAAACGAAAAAATGTTTCTCCGCGTTCCTCGTAATTCATTTGCTCGCGATTCGCTCCTTGTTTCTCCCCCGTTACAACCGAGCCTCGTTACGAAGCTACCACTTCTCCCATTTTTTTTTCTCTTTTCTTTTTTTCCTTTATTTTCTCTTCTCCCACCGCGAGAAGGATACGCGGGAAACATCGAATTCTTTGTCGCAGTTGTCACTTACCACGCTGCCAGATCGGCATGCTGGCCGGGTTGCTGTCCACCTCGCATTTCAAGCTGACGGACATCCCCTCGACGATCGGATTTCCAAAACCAGGTAAACGCGTTATCGCGAACGACGGAGTATCTGAAACAGGTATTAAGCAATTACTGTCAGCCTCGGTATCGATAGCCGCGCGTCGATCGCGCGTCAACGCGAGATAAGAAGAATCGCGGCTCTTTGCGATTTCGCTGTCGAATTTTCGGCCAAACCCGCCATTTCCGGCGGTCCGCTTCCGTTCGACAATCGCTCCCGTCGATAACGCGAAGATACGCGTTAATAATTCACGAGCGATATCGCGGATAATAAATAGTAATGAATATGCATATGGTAATTACGGCGGATTAACACGCGACTCGATATGATTAAACGCTGAAATGATCCTCTCTTGACAGCCTAACGACTCTCTCGCTCGTTCTTCCTTCAGACCCGAACACCATCGATTCGATAACGAGCCTTTCGGGTAACGAAAGAATTAAAGTTACACGCGTAATCGCGTGACAACGCTCGGAACCGAGGCATCGCGACGCCGGTAATTTTTTCGCGGAAAGATGGAAACGCGAGGAGGCAGGGAGAAATAAAACTGCGAGCGGGAAATTAGCTTCGGCTTAATTGCATTACTGCGGGGTGAATAATTAACAAAACGACGCGTGCGGATTAATTAACCGAATATACCGGGAATTATGGCGGTTTCGCGAGTAAAAGCTGAAGTTTCGCTGGTTCCGAAGCGGAGAGAGAGGGTGAGAGAGAGATTTAGTACGGGTTCTTCGATTCCGCGAAGCGTTTGTATTTGTACAATGGTCCGCGGCGTTATTATTGTTTATTAAAGCGCGGAACGAAACTGGAGCGGCAGAACCGTTCGATAAGACCCGAGCTTAGTGTCTTAACGGAAATTGCATAGTAATGAGGTATCGCGAAATTTCGTGTCGGGTAGCCTGGGACGTAGGCTTAAGGAACAAGATTTCAAACGCGTTCCCTATAGAAGTAAATTCGACTTAGTTCTCGTTAGTGGAGCACGGAGTAGGAAGTCAATTACAGGTAAACCGCCGTTGCAAAGATCTCGCGCTGCGACTCGCGCCGCGACGTCGCAAAGGGAAACTTTTATCATTCGCTTTCCAATCCCGGCAACGACATTATTCCGAGCGTTATTTTACCAACGGAGTCGAGCACTTTGCATCGTCTATAGGAAAATAAAGCAAACAGCCGCAGATAAACGTAACTTCCTACACCCTTAGGGGTGCTGCGACCAACGTGGACGCTTAGCTTTCCTTCAGCTTTCCTCTGGAATCACTTCGAGGGGTACAAAGGTACCTATATCTTTCCCAGGCATTCCAGGATACCTTCCGTCTCATTTATCGCGTTTAATTCCCTGTAAATACACGTAGGAATGGAACCAGCGCGACCTTGAGAGAATGCTAAGAGCGTTCGGGACAATGAAAGTGACCGAAAGAGATATTTATGACAGAGTCTAGTGTTTCGAGTACCTGACCCTACGTTAAGAGCCAAGATGCGTGAGGAATACGCGCTCGAAAAAGACAACCTGCGTATAAAATAACAGAGACGATTATTGTGTTTCAAACAAGGATACAAGAACGTGGGTGAGTTAAAGCGCGTGTAATAAAGTTGTCAGAGTCGCGAGAGACAGAGTGTCAACAGAGAGAACTAGCAAACGCGACAGGAAAATTGGAAATATCTTTGCGCGCTTAACGAATGCAAATTTCAAGGCGGAAATGTACCCGGGGTCTCGACGGAACGCGGAAAGTCCTCGATCGAGCCTCAATCAGCTCGCGAACGGTACTCGACTCGGGTGGAAATCGGTCGCGTGGACAAAGGGGAAAGAAAAGGGCGAAGGACAAAAAAAGGAATATCGAGGGTAAAAATCGCGGCACTCGGTAATAACCGAAACGAACTGCGGACATCAAACCTACTAATCGGGAAAACGGAACTGCGCCTGTGACGAACGAGCCACCCCGTTCGCCCCCTCTTTGTGGGGCGCGTCCCTGGCGCGTCCCCGGCGCGTCCCGGCGCGCTGCTAGCGTTCCTTCCGCGTCATTAACGACCGACCTCGAACTAGGTGACAGAATCGGGCCGTATCCAGAGAACGTGGTCGCACACGGCCGCGCGAGTGCCCGCGCGTGTCTCTGCGCGAAGGACACCTACATCCCCGTGTGTACACTCCGACACGCGCACACGTGCACGCCGGATACGTGCGATGGAATCGAAAGCGTTCGACGAGCGAGCGGACGAGCGAACCAACGCGCTTCGAGGCCGCGAGTAATTAACGAACAACGTAGGACAGTGAAGATTTTACGACTCACGGCTCGCGTGTACTCGTTAAAATCACACCTGTCGCTGTTTCGCTCGCTCCTCGTCGCCCTTTTTCCTTCTTCCCGTCTTCGTCGCGCTCGGTACGACCCGCTTGGCCGGCCGACGATGGTCCCGTCCGCAGCGGGGAACAGGCTGGCGCCTTCTCGCGTGAAATCAAAGCTTCCCGTCGCGCCGTCCGAGCGTTTGGTCGCGCGTTATATCGCGCTGCCTCGTTCGGTTCGTTAATATTTCAGCAGCGCGGCGACGCGAGGCCGCCGAGCAAGAGGGTGTCGAGGACGCGAAATAAATTGGTGGTTCGGAAGGAAACGGAGAAGGAGGAGGAGAAGGAGACGCGGTGGTTCGGAAGAACCGGTTACGAGAGGAACGGAGACGAATCGCGCGAGAAGAAGAAGATCCGAAACACGAGTCGATAAAGAAAGAGAGAGAGAGGAGCAGCGAGGAGGAGAAGGCGGTGAAAAAGCAAAGAGGGGAGAGGGTGGGAAGGGAAAAAAGGAGCGAGAGGCTTTTCCTCGCTCCGACTACCGGATGGCTCCAAGTTATTCACTCGGCTATAATAGTGCGGTGCTGAGACAATGCAAGCTTAATGAAAGCCACCCCCGTCATCCTCCCGACCCCTCTTCGCTCTCTTCCTTCCTCCCACCCCTCGTCCTCCCCCTTTCCGTCTGTTCTCCGAGAGTTCTCCGTCGCTCTCGCGTTCAGCCTGCACGTCTGGTGGTGGCTCTTGCTCGACGCCAACGGGGGTAGCTCTGCCACCGCTGCCGCCGCCGCTGTGTAGCCCCGGCGCAGTGGCGTAAACACCAAACAAAGCAAACAATGAGACACAGAAGTGTCCCACAGACCTCGATCGCTTAATGAGAACTTTAAAGCGCCTCCGCAAACTACCAGTCTGTCTGTTTCAGACAGGATCACCCGACCTACACAAAGCCGGTGAACGCGTACGTACACCACGTGTACAGATGCTTTTGGGGAATGTCTGTCGACGGGTTATGCCTCGGTTCTACCGGGTCGTAACGATCACCGACAGCTCTCGCCGATCGAATTCCGTTGTTCATCGCGATCGAATCGGAAATTCGTGGAAAAGTGTATCTCACAGACGCGAGCGTTCGGAAATTCGAAAATTCCTCTCGGTTCTCCGCGAACTTCCTCGGCCGCGGTTCCAACGAGAACGATAAAACCGCTGGCAACGGATGTAACTCTTCATTAAATAATAGTCAGGCGTTTGCGCGATTGACCCAGGTTACTTCTAAAGCACCCAGTGTGTACCGTGCACACAGTCGTGCGGCAACACAACCTCGCAGCGGTTGCCTTACGTGTTCTCTCTCGCGTCCGACTCGTTTGCTCTCTGCCCGATAAATCGCACGTCCGGGACTCGTTCGAACGCGAAATTCCTGCTCTATTTCTCCGCGCCCTGTGTAATTCCCTTTACGCCGGTCATGAATTAACGCGAGACGAGAACGACGGCAGATTTTTGCTCGGTGGACGGTCGCCGGTCGCCTCGCCGCGCTTTCCTATACCTTCTTGCACCCTCCTACACCTTCCTGCACCTTCCTGCACCTTGCTCCACGAAAGAAAAGCTAGGGTACGAAGGGCAAGGAACGGAGGAGCGTCTTCAAAGAAATTTTTCCTACCGTTGGCCGCGGCGGCTGCTGCTGGAACGCTCGTAAACCTTGCACGGGCCGTTAAGCAAACCTATAGACCCGCAGGGGGAGAGAAAGAGGGGGCCTTTTGCTTTCGGGGCACCGACGGTCGCCCCTGGACAGAGTTGCGTGCAGGCTACGTGAAAAAGAACCGACGTGCCGGTTCGACCGCGACTGCACCAGCCGCCTGTAATTTGTATCGCGAGATAGCTGTTGCCAGCGACCGTGCTGCGGTCAAAGGGAATTCCTCTGGCCTGGAATTTTAGATCGGGAGGGGGGAGAAAAAAAGGAAGGGAAAAATACGGCGAAAAAAGGAAGGGAAAAAGGGGAAAATAGAGGAGACCGGAAAGGAAACAACATGGAAAGGGGCGGGGAAAAAAGAGAGCGGATCGAAACGAATCGAACGTGACCGTTGTTGTGCCTGTGGCTTCCGGTGTTTTATGATACGGCTGTGAAGCGGGGCTGTTTTTTGAGCCCCGGGATTTACAGTCACCTTTGTAATCAGTGTCTGCTTGGTAATGCAAAGGGAGCCAGCGATTGTTCCTTTCCCGAGATTTTATTACGCTTCTCTCGTTTGTCCCGGAGATTCGACCGACGTGCCAAGGGCGGTGCGAATATTTAGCTAACCGATCGATCGAAGGAATTTTATTCGGACAAACGCGAGAGGACGCGATGGAATTGACAAGTACGCGCCGGGCTACGACTTCGCTATTAACGAAACAATAGGCGAATGCAAATATTTGGCCGTCACACGTTCGCCGGGACCAACGCGCGGAAAGCCCGTGTCCCCGGATGGAAACTATCGCGAAACTCGTTTATCCGGGAAAAATCGTGACCCGGCTGTTGAACGATTCTTTGATGATCGAACGCTTTGCCGGATTCTCTGTCCAAGTAATGCCATGCGTATTAAGCGCGTCACCGGCGAGCCGTTCGTGTACGCTGTAGTTTTATTATTTTTAACGACGTTACGAAACCGATGTCGAAATAATTGGAGTTCGGCGGTTAACGATTTTCAAAAGGTTTTTCCGAAATTCGAGACAATAGTTTTTCGGTAATTCATCGCCGATGCGAACGAGGTCACGGATAGGGAAACAACGGGCTGTAACGAAACGTTCGCGAATGATTGTCCGGTTGAAATCGCAAACGCGCGTTCGACCCGATCGAGACGATGAAAAGTAACGCTTTCGGCGCTGGATATCGAGGAGAGGATCGATCGATCACTCGAATCGATTGGTTAACACTGGGTAATCACCGCGCGTCGTCGAATTTGTTTCGAAGAGCTGCGTAATCTGCCGTGAAAACAGATCGCGCAATTTTGATGGAAAAATTGCGATCCCGTCGGATGTGAAAATAATAAATTAAATCCCTCCTTTCTCCATCGATCCTCTTAACAACCACGTCCTAACACGCCTGACAATTGACGTAATCTTGGCAACCGTATCCACAGCGCAGAAAAATTCGCGAGAATTAATTCCGCGATGATTCCTTGAATCATTTCTTCCCCTAGTGTTCCATTATTTTAAGTAAACCCTGCATCGACGAAGGAAGAAAAGAAACGACTCCATTACACGCAATCCGAATAGCGCAAAGGCACTGTGTAAAATATTCCTGCCGTAGCAATAGCCAGGCTAATTCCGATTTTACTTCTACGACGAAAGCTTTTAAAAAGCTGCAAATTTTTGCCGGCGAATAACGAGGCTGCAAAGCAATTTAAAACTGAAGGAAAATCGAGCAAGTGCCGGTGATATTCGTGCCATAAACAGGGATCGGAAAAGCACTCGCGTAACCTATTCGGCTCACGAATTCGCTGAACGTTCCTTTCGAACAATATCCCGGACAAGAAGGGCCGTAATTAAGCGCTGCCAGTTTCTGCCGGCGATCCCATGGAAGGAATGCGTTTTCATCGTTCCCCGTGGGACACGAGGGACACGGTGTCGGCATGCAATGGCCGCCTCGTAACCAAGTTTAAGTTCCAGTTTATTGGATCACCATGGCGGCAGGCTGAGCCTCCGAAACGCGTGCTCGAACCGTCGCACACTGGGTTCGATGCTCCCAAATACAGTGAAAAACATTTTACACCCGATATCGCGTGTATTTTCTAAATTTCAGATATATATTTGAATCGCTTCTGAATGTTACCTCATCAATTTTATCGATAAGATTTATTTCCAAGTAGAAAATACGATATTTCGTAAATCATTCTTCAAACTCTTTTAATTTACTCATATTCGCTCGAGTCTTTGAGATTCTGTAGAAAATGGTATTTAAATAAATGGTAATAGCGTTAATATCTTTCGGAATCGAAGGTAGATATGGCTAACTCTTTCCGGGAAATAAAGAGAAGATTTTGAATGTTAAGACACAATGCGTCGGTCGATTGTCACGGATATCCCGAGGATTTCGGCGTTAATCGCGAGACTTCATTCCGAATAACTGATTTTGCGGGAAAACGCGAGACCAGCGCGCGAGTTGATGAAACACGCGCGAAAGCCGGAGCGTTTGAAAGGCAAGCTCGGCTAAAGCGTCGGCACATTCTGAGAAAACGGATGGAACGGATGCGAGGGAAGAATGAGGGTGTACGGGCGGTTGTTTAGGCAGTCGTTTAATTAGCCGAGAGGCTAAGGGGCGTTGGAAGAAAATAGGAGAAAGAGAGAGGTGGAGGAGAGCGCGAGACGGGGGGTCAGAGGGGTGTTTTGCTTGGGGTTTGTTAGTGGCACCATTGGCAAAGTTTCTAAGCGTTAGACAGCAGAGACGCTCAAGTTGGAGGGTGTATTCACGCGAAAAGGATGATTAAGGGAAGACCGGTGAGAATATCATCTCCGCGCGAATCCCTTTGACGACGAGTGTAAGAGGATTATCACAAGGCCAATAAGAAACGTGTAGGATTAAAGAATTATATCTTAATTTAATTCAAAGTTTAATTAAAATCTTACCCCGTCTAATCCACTGCGGGTGGCAAAGGACCTCGGCATATGTTGGTTCACGGGGAGTAAAAGGTAAAGATTTCCCGGGGACGCAACGATTACGCGGAAAATAATGGTATCCTTTACGGGAAAGTAACGTTTCTCCATTTCCGAGCATCTGGAGCTCCATTCTTTTAACTAGTTTAAAGCAACGATTTCTCGTACGTGTCTGCAAATCTCCTCGAGCTTTTACTCTCAGCGTAAAACGAAAAACGTAAAACGCGCACGTTGCAACGCGATATTTCGCCGTGCCGTAAAACGGAGGGCCTGATATTTCTGATACGTAAAACGCAGGAAGATATGAAACGAGAAAAGAGAGAGAGAGAGAGAGAGAGAGAGAGAGAGAGAGAGAGAGAGAGAGAGAGAGAGAGAGAGAGAGTGAGAACGGAGCGGGGAGGGTCGCCGATAGGATCGCGATAAAGCGGAGAGAACTCCGGGATAGGTTAAGGGATGGGAAGACTAGAATCACCGATCCTGCAAATGTAAGTGACTTGGACGGGGTAGTAAATTGTAATCGTAAGTTCATGCAGTTCTCCATCTGAAGTTCGCAGTTATCCTTCGAGCTATTGCCCAGGGAACCGCGGTAGCCTCGCTACCTCGCTAAGCATTCTCCTGTTTCTACCTAATTACCAAGTATCAAGTAAGCTTCATAAAGCTGCTATTAATCTTGCTCAAGCGCACGGTTACACCGAAATCCATAGGGTATGGTGCCAACGTTCTGGACGTTCGCACGATCTAACCAACGATTACGTCTCGTTTCACGCGGAGACAATTCGCGAATGACTTCCTCGTGCCCGTAATCTGGAATTCAAACGAAAACCGAGACGCTGAAAGCTATTTAGACGATCATTCCGTTTCGTATTCGTGAATTAATATTTAATTCGTCCAGAGGTCAAACATTTCACGCGTACAATAGGTCGTTATCGGTCAGACGTATTTCGGTATTACGAATTCCTCTATTCTCAGCAATTAATAATAATAGTAATACTATACTCGCGCTATGCAACATCTAATCGAATAATAATCAGCACTAACCAATCTTTTAATCAAAAAATTACCGAAAAACTGCGCAAGGTGAGCCAACCAGTGAAAAATATACCAACACCAGTAGTTCGAACCAGCGCTGAGTCAGACGCGACTACCCGAAACCCGAAGCCGCAGAAAACTCGAAACTATATTCTTGATCGTACTATTTTCCAAAATCAACGCACACTAGAGGGACGATATCGCGTCTACGCATCGCACACGCACATTTAGCTCGACTCAAATTTCTCCGGCGATCGGAAACACAGCGACTCACGGAATCGCCGATATTTCTTTCAATCAATCCCGTGGCTTCTCGGCGGCACGAGAGGATGGCGAAAGGAAAAGGTACCGGAAGATTTCGCGTGCGGCTTCTCCATTGCTGTCAGCAGCAGCGACAGACACCCGATAACAAGCAGCGCACACATTCCCGCGGCCGACTGAGGGGTCGCATCTGCATTCAACGCGCAGATTCGGCGGGCCCGTAACAATTTTCATTAAACGACCTCAATAGGCAAGTTATACAGCTGAATGTAACGTTCGTCAGGGGCGGAGAGGCGCCGGCATCGAGGTGGGAACGCGTGTCTCGCCGGGACGAACCGGAAACGGGGGTGATATTATACAGCAGACAGCCCTGCAGCTGAATGAAGGAGGCGCGGCGCTGTTTCATAAATTTGCAACTTACTTTCGGTTTCGGCCGGCCCCGCGACCCGTTCCGCTCCCGTAATTCAGCCCGCAGGTTCGCGTGTAACTGCGTTATTCAAATACGGCGGCGCGTGTGGCAAAGATAAAGAAAAAAAGAGAAGGAAAGAGCGAGAGAGAGAGTCGGGATTAAAATCAACCGGTTAACCGGATTTTTGGGGGAATGAAACGAAAATTATAGGGAGGATGAACGCAAGAGAGAGGATCTCCAGCGCTGCGAAATTGAAGGGAAATTTAATTTAATCGTTACTTCAGAATATGCCTGTGAGAGGTCGCTCTGAAGTTAGTTTGAAAGACTAGTGAAAAACGTGCAAGACCACGCGCTTTGCGACTTTCCGTTTCCATCGAGTCACCCTTAAAAATACACCCTGCAAACGCGTAGCTTCGTTTCTAACCGAATCGACGTTGACCAACAGAAACACGTCCGAATAAATGCGAAAGGTCTCGCTATTCGGACTGTACCTCGAGACGAGGTTACGTAATTTCCTACGCAACCTGTTCGCCAACGTCTTCGCCTGTTCGAGCGTTAATTTCTCCGAAGACTCGCGATCTCGCCGGGAAAGTTGGAACCTTTGATCTGCCGTATCGTTGGGAACGGGAAAGAGGGAAAGAAGACCGTATTGTAGAAGCGGAGGAGCGCGGGTCAAAGAGACGAGAAGGAACGGAAAAGCGCGGGGGCGGGTGCGGCGGGAAATTGGAAGGGACGAAGAGGAGGAAAGGGTAAATGGCAGTAGGCAGATTGGAGGAGGCAGAGGCGGGGTGAGCGTGGCAATTGGCACAAAGCAAATCGCAGCCTAATTAGAAGATAACATCCGCACTCGCGGCGGGCTCGCGAGGCGTGCGAATGCCTCGCGTGATTTGCGAGATTGTCACGGAATAATCAACGAACGGGTTCGTCACGATCACGCGAGTCCTCCACCTGTGCAGCCGGTTGCCGTGGAAATAGCTTCTCGAAACGTCGCGATAATTAACCGGTTCGTCGGCAGGGTCCAGAGGAAGCGTGATTCAGCGAGACAGAGACCCGGCTGCACACACGCGTACACGCTGGAACAACATTCGCCGGAAAACGATTCAAAGGATAGACGGCGTTGTATAATTCATCGAGGGTGGAAGGAGAGATAGAGAGAGAGAGGGAGAGGAGAAAGAGAGGGAAAAGAGCAACGTTTCGTGGGGAAAAGGTTGAAATCCGTTGGCGCGGGCCAGCGGGTATATAAGACTATCGAAAAACGATTAATCCGGGAAGAGGATCGCCGGATGAAAAGCGATATTACCCCGGGGACCCCTAATTCTGCCTAATTGCTCGTTTATGCGAATCCTTGAAATATTCATGAAGCTTTATGAGAATTTTTCATCCCGCAACTCGCGTCGCTCCTTTTGAACCGTATCCCTCGAGGGGTCCACGTGTTTCCGCGAGGCGACGCCCCATTGATCCCCCATCGATACCAAAGGTACACCTCGGTGGCTGCAACTCGGCCATTCCGGCGAAATACCCACTCCGATACCCGGTATCGCGATCGGTATCCGAACCGGAATCTCCTCCTATCGACAGTGATTAAACGGGCAAACTTAACGAGATACTCGAACGGCGACGATCTCCTTGCTCGGAGAAAGAGAAGACAAAGAGGTTCCGAAGTATTTCCTGTATCCACGGCAACAACTCGGCCATATCGCGACTAGATTGACGTTTAATTTCAACGGCGCGTCGAACTACCTAGACGACTGGACGACGACACGGTCCAGAATCTGCGAAACTAACCCGGCAACTCGGTGAAAGATAAAGAGAGAGACGGAAGACGTAGGGAGAGATAAAAGGAAAGAGGAAGAAAATAGCCGAGTAGAGAGAAAGAGAGAGAGAAATTGACCTGGTGCATACTTGCGAGCCATAGCGGCGGAGGTGCTCGAGATACGGGAGAACAATAAACCGAAAAGGTCCAGAGAAACGTGGATAGGGAAAGTTGGCGAGGGCAGCACTGGCGTAACTACCGTTCCACGAGGAGACGTCGTTTTTCCCGTGGCAATTCATCGGGCAGAAAAAGACGGGCGGAGTAGTACTTATGTCCGGCGATGGTATCGGGAGGGGTGCTAAAAACCGCGGATAGTTAGTTCCGGACTTCTTTCCTTCGAACAAATTGCATTTAAAGAGGAACAACGCCGACGGACTTTCGCAGTTAAATCTCGCCGGATGGCTTCGAGGGAGTTTTTGCGGCCAATAAAACGCGCAGGGGGGCGGGGGCGAGCCGCGTTTTCTAGCCGAGTGCCTTGCAGGAAATCAAATCGCGAGTGTCGCGGATATTTCCTGCGCGCGCGCTCGACCTTGCGCCGGATCAAACGGATCGGATTTTCGGTTGCTTTCGGAAATGGCGCCGACAAATGGCCGAGCGAAGAGAGCGTAGATTTCGCGGCCGACGCGATTTTCGTCTGGCGTTTCCAGAGAGCGGACTTTTCCGCCGTGGAACGCAGCGGCGATAAAGCACGCGTCGTTGCAGCGTGCTTTTCGATTAATCGACTAATGAAACGGTCGGAAGGAACTGAAAGGAGGGAAAAAGAAAGGAAAAAGGATGGAGAGAACGGTGAAGCGGGATGCGAGCGTGAGTGTTTCAGCGGGCAGTTCGCCCGGAGCGAGCTTACGTCGTTTCAATTTCCGAATGGGCCAGATGGAAGAGAAGAACCGGAACGAATGGACGCGCGAGAGATAGAGGCAGAGACGCGGCGGGGTCGGGAAAGAAAATCGTCAGCGCGTTGCTTTAACGAAGGGTCGTCGGCATCGGGGACGGTCGTTCATTTTGCGCGTACGCCAGCTTTTCTGGCGTTGAAAATTACGCAACTGCCGGCGCACGGCTGCGGCCAGGCCGAGGTCGAGGGAAAACGGGGAAAAGCGGGAGAAAAGCGGGGGAAAAGGGAACGCCGGCGCGATAGCTGGACGTCGAGGGAAGGAAAAAGGAAACGGACGAGCAGGAAGGAAGCGGTGAAACTGATACAAACGCGACGATACGACGAAATAAGCGGAGAGAAGAGATCGAAACCGGCGCGGCACGCGTATATCAAGCTTTGCTCGCTCACTCTGGGCCAGTTCGAGCGGAAAAAACGCTTGCCAGCGACCGAGCATAAATAACCGATCATCTCCAGGGAAAAAAGCTTGATCGATCTGTTCCGGTTATTAATAAGTTATCGAACAGCCTCCCACGCGTTTCCACGTCTGTTTGATGTTTAATCGCGATGTAATTGCCGATGATTACGCTGTCGGATAAATTTTTACTCATCCCGTAATCTGTAATGCCCGTTACGCGACTCTTGTACGCTTTGCTAATTACGGTTATCCGTGAAAGTGGAAAATAATTACCGCTATAAGCATCAATAAACTCGGAATCTCCTAACGATCTTACTTCTCCACTTGATAATACGATTAAGCAAAAATTCGCGTTTTCAGGAAACCGTGAGAGACAAAGCAATTACGATTACGGATTCGAAAGTAAAGTCTATATGCGCGTTGAACGCGAGCTCTCTCCGCGAGACAACGAGCGAAGAGGAAAAGACGACGAATCGGAAATGTACTCGCGTTTGCCGGAAACACGATGATAAAAACGGCGTCGTTAGCTTCGGAGGAAATTGTTGGCGAGAAATTAGTTCGCAGCTCGTCTAAATTTATATCGCGATTTTAAAAGTCGCGAAGGTATTTAATTATTTCGAGGAAGAAATAGGCGAAAAATGCGAACGTCTCCGGGTAGACGGAATTAATTAGGCTTCAAGTTGACTGGCTTAAGACTGCAAGTTAACTGAGAAGTTGATTACCAGGGAGAATCGCAGCCTTCGTTTTTATCTATGCTGCGCGTAGATTGAGAAGAGCCTGAAAATTTGTTTCCCCGTGTTTGATTAAGTGTCTGCTTAAATCACCGTTATTTCCTCCCTGTTCTTTTTTTTCCCCCCGGCCAAGCTAACTAGCATGCTCTCGAGGAAAGACAAAAGGGACACGAAACTTTTAGCATCCGCATCTTTCTAGGGCCATCAAGTTTATAAATCTAGGTAATTAACTCTGCGAGAAGAAGTGTCCGGTTCTATCAAGTAAATGCCTTAAGGAGCGAACTTTCCTTACAGATCTCTGGACATTGTTTAAGAAAACATTTTCCTCCGGTAAAACATTCGCCATTGTTTTTTCCTTAATTACACGCTTCATTTAACCTTTTGACGAGATCGCGAAAGGCAAGTGCGATTCCCTTGCAACTTCCGAACCGAAAAGTCCGGATAAAACGGATACCTGCGGAATTAAAGCTTCCCGGGTCTTAGAGATATCCGAGATTACTTTTCAGCGAGCAACGGCGCCTGCAACCGATATTAATCGTCGATTTTCAAACCGTCCGAAGTAAATGGAATAAAAATTAGGGCCAGCAGAAATGTTTCCACGGACTCTACCACCACCGGCAGATGTTATTCCCATTAAGCAAAAATTCTCGAAGATCACCGCAACACGGAAGTTACGTCGAGAAAACCACGATCGCGATGATCCGAAATGGTAACGAAATTCCAGCGAAGCGTTCCCCGGGCGCGGATGAAAGCTAAAAATTTTCCCAACAATTTGAGGCTGTTACCGCGCACACTGCGGAGGCGTAAAGCCGCGCTTCGCGGTTTCCGGGACAAAAGCGCGAAACGTTATGGCGTCCAGACGCGATTGTGCTTCAGAGCCACGACCTGTCTCGTTCCGCGTGAATGTTTTCGCTTTTGGCGCGCACCATCGTAATCCCGGACTTACGACACGGCATTTACCGCCCCTGGCCGACCGTTCTTACAAAGAGTGGCTTTAAGCATCGAAAATTGAACGCCGCCAGCCGAATTTCTCCACTTTAACCCCGTTAATCCCCTTCGATCTGCCTCCGTTCCAGCTCCACTCCACGTTTCCCTTCGACTTTTATTCTTCGATTCCAGGCAAATTTACTTATCGCCATTTCGGATTAATACTTCAGCGGAAAAATCCCCATTTTTATTCCTCCCCTTCCATTCTCGTCTTTAAACTCTTCTTTAAATATCACCGCGTTCCGGAGAATTTCCAGAATTTTACAATTCCTGTCAGAATTTATATACACATATACGCGTCGCTGGTTTCCAAGAAGATCGTTTAATTTTCGAGACATTTTCGCGCGACTGTTTAACACCTGAAGTTACGACTGGAGCTTGGATCGTTTATTCGGCACTCGGAGGAATCCCCGTTTACCGGGTTGATCCTCGAAGAAGTCACCGAAACGACAAGACGTAAACCGTCGGTGTACACGCGACTGCCAAGAAACACCGTTGTCATCGCGCTGTCGTCGGTTAAACCCGTCGTCACGGCGTGGTTCTTGCGAACGAGCAAGGATCCCGAAGCATCGACGACCTCGCCGGGGGAAGCAACCCCTCGTCGTAACTCGTGCCGGCCATCTAGGTTCGGGGCGAACGACGATTTACATCGGCCGTAACCGCGGGAAAGGATTCCGGGAAATTGGACGTTACACGGACGTCTCGCCGAGCAGTTTCGTTCACTACGCGAGCTTGCGTGGTCTGATTTTCCTAGCGGTTTCCAACGATCTCTATATAGCCGAAGAAGAAGAAGAAGAAGAAGACGAAGACGAAGTGGAAGAAGTCAGCGAACGTCGAGGCGTGCCAGGGGACGAGGTAAGCTCGTATTTATCGAGAGATAAGCTGGTATTTATTTAGGTTTACTCGGAATGTTAGCGGTCCGCTGGGTGGAAGGCTAGCAGAGGGAAGAATATATTTCCGAGATATTGATCGAGCGAGGCAAATACTTTTGTAAATTAGGGTTCGATACGAGTGATCCGGCGAGATTGGATGTAGTCTGGCTTGTTAAAGTTCATGCGATACCGCTGATATATTTTCCTGCTTCCCGCGGATTACGTTCCTATCGATCAGATTCCCGGGGCCCCGCGATCTTCCTGGTTTTATCTCATAAACGTTCCTCGTTCCCGATGATCGGTCGAACGAGTTGGAACCGAACCAACCTCCAAGCGATCCTGCGTCGCGAGAATTATATCCGAATCTGTCCAACGAGCGGCAGCGTTCGAATTTCGTCGATTCCAGACGATCGACAACTCTCTCCCTCTCTCTCTCTCCCCCTGTTTCTCTCCCTCGATTACCCCTGTTAGAACCACGCCTCGTGTTCGTATCACGCGAACGAACGGAATTTCTCTAGGAAACCCGAAAACCTGTGTCAACGCGAACACGGCCACGCGGCGGCGCTCGCGGCGACAGGGATTTTAACATTTTCACCAATTCCAGCGACAAAGGGAGCGCCTTTCCCTCGTCAGCGATTCCGCGCGCGAAGGTGCCATAGCGCGGGAATTTGAAATTCAGATTAATACGGAACGCGTTCGTCGTTAACACTGCAAAGGTCTACCTGTGCATTAGCATACAGACGCGAGTGCGGCGCCACGCGTTCGGACAGGGACGCACACCGTCGCACGGACAATGTTCGAGCTGCCTTCTACCTTGCTCGCATATGATTTCGACCTGGCGTGTTTACCTGTCTCACGGCTGGTTGACGAAACTCCGCAACCGGCACGTGCATTTCCGCGGAGAACGCGACACCTTGCCAGCGCGAGATCCTTCTCCGACCGTTTTCACCGTTAATTTCACCAGAGATCCTTCCTTCCTCGAGTCGATTCGTTCCGTTTCCGCTCGCAACGATCCAGTCGAGTCCACGCGAGTCGAAGATCGCGACTGAGAACTTTCTGGCACGGCAGATTGGGAAAATCCGAATTTTCCAAAACGACGACCGATCGTCGAACCGGATTTTTCGAGGAAAATATGAGAACGTTAGGAATATCGTGGTTTCTTGAGGAAACTTGAGAAAATTGTCCGGAATTTATGACGAATTTAAATCGGGGACAGAAGGGAGGGCCTTACTGTTCGATTTACGCAGATTTTAATCATGTTTGGAGTCGGAATTTTACGAAATTTAAATAATTTCGCGGAGAAAATTATTCGTGAAATATGAAAACACTGTTCATTATTCCCCCTCGCGTCGGCGTGCTTGTAATAAAATGTAATCATGGCGAACGGAATGTCATTGATGAGGCGATACGATCATGCAAAATGCGTGCGACGTATAATCGAGTTTTCCACTCGCCTGTACTACGTAACGATTTACAATTAGCATTAGTATTAATATTTATATTAGCGGGCATTCTTCGCGCGTGTACGGAAATTATAATTGAAGCTCGTACACGCGCGTTCTTCGGGGTGAAAGGGCTAGGAATGCGATCGCGTATTTCCAATGGAATTCCATAACAAACAGCCCGATTACTTAATTTTGCCCATTCCTGCTCGCCACGATTCTCTGGTATAAAATTTAGCCAGCGTGAGAGCACGAGTAGCTCCATTGGCACGAATTTCATTCCCCGTTTCGAGCGAAGATATCGGATCGCGATTCCGCTGGAGAGGAATAATTCTCCGAGCGTCTCGGGCGTGGAACAGTTTCAACGAATAAAATTTCGCTAGGGGTAAATATCCCCGTATAACACGCAGCCGTCCCCTAAATTCCACGAACCCCGACCGGATCGAATGGGAAGGCGTCCGGTTCCTAATGGTTTTCTGGACGTCTCGTGGAATTATGCGAGTCTAATCCCTGCGGCGACCGTGGAAATCCGCTAAGCGGGATTCGCCAGCCTTCGTAGTCGGCGTTCCTGCTACGGCGATCTGTTATCGTCGCGACGAGGATGACTCGATCGGATGAGACTCGTTTAAAATATACGATTCAGAAGAAAAACGAGACGGAAACTTTCGAGATTATCAAACGACAGGGAAATACGCGAAACATGCTTCAAGAAGTGAAGTCTACGCGAGAAATAAATAGAGTCTGCGGATAGACAATTGCCTTTGAAAATTAGAAAAGTTATATTTATCTGCTTTCTTTCTTTACTTCCTTTTCAAAAATACGTATATTTAATACTCTCGTGTCCATGCGCACGATATACGAAGTCTAAAGCAATATGAGAACGAATGCTGATTTCAAAAACAGCAAAGTTCTTTGTACAAATTGTTTACTATCTTTGCGTATTTAACACTTTATCTGTTTTCAAAAAACACGTATATTAAATCCCGTCGTCCCTTTGATCGAATGGTAACAAAGTGTGTGTGCTCTTAATTTTTTGCAAACTGAGAAATCAAAAGGGAGCTGAAATTACAGATGCGCCCGTGTAATCTGACTGGCAGGTATTTATTTTAAACAGCGTAATCCGTTGCTGCAATGTTTTGCACGTGCTAAATTAAACCCTGTATATAAAAATAGGGAAGAAAGATGGTCGGTCGGATTCGTTCGATTTCCAAGCCGGACCAAGCTCGGAAGAAAAATCCTTTAACGCGAGATTGTCCCGTAAGGGGGATGGGAAGTTCCTTTTCGATGATCACAGAGCCTCGTCTTCCGTGGCACCGCTTTGGAATACTAATACTAAACTTCGCCCGTTAGCGACGTCAAAGACTTTTTGCATAGAGCAGAGTCGGCACGTGAGAGAAATAAAAATCTGGCCCCTGTATATACGCGCAGCCAGGGATACGTCGTCGACTACGTAATCGAGAACGATCCTTCGACATCGCGAGACAATTATGACCGTGGATCATCCCTGACATTCCTCGACCATTTATATTCCCGCACTACTCGCCTCGTCGCATTTTCGAATACAAAAAATTCTTATCTGTAGTAAGATCCTCGAAATCGAACATCTGATACGTTAAAAAGAAGTTGAGAATTTCGCTCGAATTAGTCACACGTATAAGGGATGAAATTTTTATTCGAATAATTTCTCGATTAAAAGATAATCATTTTCACACGCAGAGAGATGGATCTTTCGCGAAAATCCGCAGCATTAGAACGCGTCGCCTTTTACCTCGTCAAGTATCACAGAACACATTATTCTTCATGAATTAGCGTTACAACGGGGAAATTCGATTAGCTCGCCAGTCGACCGCGCTTAATCGCGCGGTTACATCGTGCCTTTCTTCTGACTAGCCCTCGTCTGCCTTATCCACCGGCAAACTTTACCCCTCGGCGCCTACCCCTTCCCACGGCCCCGACGTGCACGAACGAAACGGGGTTAATTCGTCGGAAAACTCGATGAGCCGACGATCTTAAATCTCGTATGCACCGACCAGACGAGAGAAAACAATGGAGGATCAAATTTTAGAGGGTCGTCCCGACTAAATTAACGCGTGCCTCCACGCCGGAATATTCTGCAGGGATTACGTGTTGACGAGACATACTAGTGTCCCCATTTTTCCCTCCTTCCGTTCGGTTAACTGCATCGTAATCTCCAACCCGAAACACGATCCCCTTTTCCTTTTACTCTTTCCTCTTCCAATTTTCCTTTGCGTTATACAACGAACATCCCGGGAAAAAATTTATTTCAGCAGTATTTCCTCGATACGCGTCGAGTCTACGATTTTCCACGAGTCGCCAAAAGCGTACGAACACCCCTAAAAATCTACCGAATTACCCTAAATTCGTGTCACGATGTCACCAATCTAGCAAAACCTAACGAAACTTCGAAGCATCCTGACTCTCGCGATTCCGAGTATCGATGACGTCGCTGTCCGAGAAGAAAAATGTCATTGGACGTTCGAAAACGAGCGAATGGAAGGGAACGTTTACACGTCGGTATCAATAAACGGTATTCCCCGTTAAACCCCTAACCAAAGGTTGTTTTTTAATCATCGGCCCTACCGGCGGACTCGTCGAGAGCTTCAGACGGTCCGGTTTACCTTACGCTTTTCCAGCTGCTCTTCCTGATTGCACGAGTGAAAAAAAAGGAGGCGAGCGCAAGCTCAGCTTCCAGGCTGCACGAAGGAGCTTACAGTTTAAGTTTCCCGGCTGATGCGCGGCGAGACCGGGCAAAGGATGGGGTTCCGGGAAAAGAGCACGTAGACGGGTTGAAAGAAGAAGATTCGAGGAGAACCGAGGGAGAAGGCGAATTTTAGCCATAACGAGCATCGGGCAGAGGCATTCGGCTAATTATTAAAACACACCGCTCGCCGGTGCACGCGTGTTTCGAACCGGAACTTGCCGCAGCAGCCATTTGTTTTCCCTCGCGAATCTCCGCGCGGTCGTTCCCACAGAGAACCCTCTGTTTTTCCCTTTCCTCGCCCTTCCTCTCTCTCTCTCTCTCTCTCTCTCTCTCTCTCTCTCTCTCTCTCTGTCGTCTCTCTTCCGCCTGCTTTTTTTAATCATTACGCCTCGTCCTTGTCCCACGACCGCGAGAGAGAGATATTAGTTATCGAATTCCGATAATAACGCGTCAAAGATGACGAGTCCGGTGTAAATAAGCCAGGAAATTGTTATTCGCTGGGGTTGAAATTGAAAGTACGCGGAGGCAGCGAACGCTCGGCCAGACGGCGGGATAACAATGATTCCCATCGAACATCTCCCGTTCCCGGCTCTCGCTTCTTACCCGGCCAATATCGTGGCAAGTTTTCTTGCCAGCCCCGAACTCGCTAACCCTTTCAGCCTGCACGGCAAGGGTGAGCACGCCCTCGAAGAGCAAAGTTAGTTTACGAGTAACTTACATATATATATACACCGAGTGTCTTCGAGGGTGGATGGTACACGGGAAGACCGAGCCGATGTACAGGGCGTTTCTATGGAAAAGGTGGGTTGCGAGGTGCTTCGGTCGGTCCTTCGTTCCGCTTGATTGTAACGTCGAATATTTGCATTTTAATTAGCGCATCGAGCACCACGTTCCAGGATATTTCGGGCTGTTTAACGACCGGCGTTTGAATATCGGTAAATATTTCGACATTTCTCCATCGAATCTTTGTACTTCCTTCGGTCGGAGATATTTCTGGTATCGCTACTGGCAGAATCTTCCACAGCCGAGCGCAACGACGCGAGTAATTCACCTCGAGCGCGGTTTAATTCTTTCGTAATTCTTTCTCTCTCGATGAGAAACGGCACTTGTTGATTCGCACAAATCGTTGCAACGATCGGTCCGAGATTTATCAAATTTCTCCTGCACGCGCGGTAATTCGACTCGCGTTCGTGGCTTTAAGCAATCGCACGACAAGCGGATCGAGTTTATTACACGCGTATTTCCGTCGCGGACTCCGCGACGCCACTTCGATTCCTCATAACCGTTCCGCAAAGGATCTCTTTACGCGAGAGTTGTTCCTGGGCTCGTCAGAACGCGCGTTCACCAGGGTTGCGTAGCCGAGAAGAAAGTCGGAGACATTGGACGAGAAAGCGGAATAAAGCCGCGAGGTCGAAGAGGCGAAACCGCGGCGGAGAGACTCGAGAGGGCAAAGATGAATACGCGAACGGCGGGGATGTTTGTACAACCCAATTTTTCGCTCGATTGCCGTCCTCTACGCGATTTCCCATCTTTGTCCCCCTCCCCGGCGTAATATTTCCCGTGGCCCCATCCCCCCGGCATCCGGGTGCGCGTTAGACTCTTAGAAGGAAGGCTCGTATATTTCTGCCTCGTTCAGTATTCCGTGTATATATCCGGGTCCTGGAATTTCATTTTGATTCAAAGTTCAAGACGCCGGCCCGACCCGTATTTACCGGCGGTAAAGTTTCATCGAGGCATGTAAATAATGTGTCGGCCGGAGATCGAGCAGGGGCGGATCGAAAAACGACCAGCAGCGCGTCACGAGGGGTCAGCGAAAGAGGGCGCGGCAGTGGAAAAAGGGAGCAAAGAAGACAGCGAGAAAAAGGAAGCAAAGAGACGGGCAGAGGTCGGTGGACGGTGATGCCGGCGAAGAAAAAAGAGGGGAAAAAAAAAAAAAAAAAAGAAGAAAGCGGCGACGGCGAGCGTGTGTAATTCCACGGGCAAAGGTGCGCGAGAGAAAGGCTTGCGGCGTTGTTTGTTGCCTCATTGCCCGCGGTTAACTGGCAGCAACAAAAACATTCCACCGTCGACCAACGTTACGTCCTATTACCGTACCTCGTGTCCTCTCGTCGCGTTCCACCCTCTGGCCTTCCGTTCCGTCCTTGTCCTCGACCTCCTCCTCGTCGTCGTCGTCATCGTCGTAGTGGTCGTCGTCGTCGTCGTGGCGGTGCATTCGTTTAGAAAACTTCCGCGGGAACATATTCGCGTCGAATTTGCATGGAAAGTGTCCCGGCAGGTAATCGCGTTACATCGGCAGAGGGGTGCAGTGAAATCCGTCCGTTCCGAAAATGCGCCGGAAGGAATGGTAACTGGAGACGCGGGTGAAGTTTATGGCTAGGGATTTTTCCACCAGGCGAGATATAGGGATATTCCGGGTCTCGCGCGATCGGGAGGGTAACGCGGTATGCCGGATGATAAGTTGGGTGAAATCTGCCGGGCGCTTCCGGGCCGGGTTGAAATCGACGAAGTCGATTAAGGCTGTTCAAGTTATTAAACTCACTTGTAGCCGGCGTTGTAGAGCAGTTTGTAGTATATCGTAGTTAATAAGTGGTAAACCTTGTACTGGAAGCTGACTGTCTGCCAAGCGCAACTACGACGTTGTACCGCGGTTAATAAGCGTAAAACGCGGCTCGCTATTAATACGGCGTAACTTCCGCGTGTACAATTAAAACTTTTCCTGCCGCGGAAAATTACGCGTACGTTTTTCTAACGGTTCCCGAAACGTCGGCTCCTCCTCTGCTCGTTCCGGACCCCCCCGGACCAGGGGGGTAATCCCGGTGCCTGGATTGGAACGGGAGGAGGGAACGCGGGCCGCAGAAATCTAAATTAATTCTGTTAATTTTATCGCGAAAGCCGGATCGCCTCGGACGAGGGAAAAGAGGGGGCGAGGGAGGGGGAAGAAAAAGTCCGGACCGGTGCGGGATTACCTTAGCATACCTAACTCCGCTCCCCTACTTTCCCTACTTTCGCCGGGCTCGTTCCGCTTCAGACTCTCTGTTTCTCATCCTTATTCTCGCTTAGGATCTTCGATCTCGGGCCTCCATTGAAAATTCATTTCATCCGTCGGATCCCATGGCCAATCTTCCCTTCCATTTAATCCCGAGATGCCGACTGAGATATCCTCTTTGCCGATAGTCAAAGCGAGGATCTCACGAAGACGTTCCAAGTCCGGAAGTTAACTTGTTCGGGAAAGGAGGAACCGAAGTGGCAGCTGACTGCATTACCCCGGTTAAGTGCCGCCCTGGTATTCATCGCAGCAAACGTTTACGATTCCGTGAAATAGATCTCGCAGCCGACGAGACACCAGGCCTGTCCTCGCGTTTTTTCACGCCCGAGGCTCGCGATTTTTACGAGGCGACGAGTCCGCCGCGGACCGATGCCAAAACGCGGACAACCGCGAACGGACTCGGTAAGAAGAGACGTTCGAATTCCAGCCGCAAACTCGTTCGGCTTTTCGTCCATTTTCCACCGAACTCCACGCGGTCTCTCTTTCTCTCGTATTCTCTCGCGCTGCGGACGATTTTGCGAAGCTCGAATTTCGAGGAACGTTCGCGCGGCTTCCGAGTCGAAGGTTTTCGTTTGACGGGAGAAACATTTGGCAGGGGAGGAAAAAGAAAAGTGTAAAAAAATATGGTCGCGGCTAGGGAAAAATTCGGGGAATTTCGCGGAAATCCGTGGTCGCGAATTTTTCCCAACCCCCGCGTCGAGTCTGTTCTCGATTGACAGTTGCCGGGATTTTATTTCGCGAAAGCCGGCGTTGTTTTCGGGAATTATTTTTCGAGAGATCCGAGGATATTTCTTGGCGCGATCCCTCTTCGCCCACGACCCCATTATCACTTGCACTTTTCCATCGAGCAACAGCCCCGTTCGCGTGGCCGATCGGCCGCCGCTAGCAGCGTCGACGAGCAAGACAAAAGCGTCCGCTGGAGATAAAAGCCGTGCGTCGTCCGTGGGGTTAAGCGAAGGCAAAAAGGGCGAAAGGAAAAAGAAAAAAAAAAAGAAGACAGAGAAAGAGAGAGAGAGAGGAGGAGGAGGAGAAGGGAGGAAGAGAAAAGGGTAAAAGGCGACGAAGGATCGGTGGGTCCGTGGACGTAACGGGTATTGGCCTCTTTTGGCGCGGAGACAACTCTCGCTAATCCCCCTTTATCCAAGGGTAACGTAACTTCGCGTTCCATTCGGCGAATATCTTACGAGCACCGGCAACCGTCCAAGCCGTCTGCTCGCTTTTTCCACCCTCTGCTCGCGCAGCCCCAGCCTGAATAGCGTTGCGAGAGTCTCGAACGGGTGGAAATCTTGGCCAAGTCGAAAATCGAGTCGTGATTCGTCGATGCGGAGGGTAACCGAGAAAGAAGGTGGACGTTCTCCAAATAGGTCGGCAAACGAGTCGACTTCGTTTCCGATTTAAGGATTGATGAGGTGCGGGGCTCGCTTTTGAGCCACCTAACTTTTTGACGTTTCGCCCTCTTTCCTTCTCCGACTCGCCCTCCGCTCGGAACGTAAGAAGGATGCGGAGCGGAGGAGGGGGCCGTGGAGAGGGGACCAGGAGAATTCCCGTGCAACGCCTTGTCGAACCGTAAAATCGTTCGATACCGTGACGGAGGCGGTGGAATTTTTGTCGTGCCGCAGCGTATCGAGCGGCGCTGCGAGAGCGCACAGGCCGCGAGAGGTGCACGGGGCGCGCGCGAGCGGGCGTCGGGACGCCTCGGAATATAGGTCGTATCGAGAATCTCTCGTCGACTTCTCGTAACGAGAGTAACGAAGGGCAGCGGAAAATGGGCCATGCATACCGCGGTTCCTTTCCAATTTTAGGAGACGGTCGGAACGCGGAATTCTATTATTCCCGCGGACCCACCGCGGCCACCGCGTATCATCTCGTTCGCTATTTTAGCGCCAGTCCGAACCGATGAAAAGCCGCCGGAATGGCGGTAAATTTTTGAATAGGTCGGGCCACCGGCGCCGCGAGCCGCGGGTTCAGCCGAACCTCTTTGTGCACGAAACCGAACGGAAATTGGGGGTAATCGTGGATAGCTCGGGCATGAAAGGACAGCAATCGGGAATCGAACTGGCGGCGCTTTTCGCGACGAATCTTTGAAACCGCGCGACGAGTGGGGATTCGCCTGGAGAGCGGCCTTTCTACCGTTTCAGCTTCTAGTTGGCCCCGTTTCGTCCGAGAACAGGCTGCCGGTTATGAATAGGGAATGGACTTAATGAACTGGCTCGGAGTTTGTTTCGGAATATCTTCAATTATGTAGGAAACACATACTCTAATTAACTTCCAAGTCGGATTATACGCTACTGCCACTGGCCGAATAAGAATATATATCCAGGAAATAACAAAAACGTAGCCTTGCGAGTCCATATACCGGGTTAAGACATTCCCGGATCTGCGACTAAATCCTGGGACCCCACTGGAGACGGTGTTTTATAGATAAACGAGAACAAAGGAACAGGAGATCTTTATCGCCCGAGGTCCGTATCGCCAGTCACCGTAAAACAATTAAACTGTCCGAGCATCAAACTTCGAATCATCCTCGTTCTCGATCTTACGACCCTCTCGAATCACCCTCGATCTCTCCCACCTCTTGCTCTATCTATCCCCGCCGTCGCGTTATCCGTGAAAAGTAAAATCAATCACGCATCCCCACGTTCCGTTATCTAAAGCCTCCCGGTGCTCCGGCCGACAGGAAAAAGCTCGACGTAACGAGACAATAAGCTTCTTTCGTTTGGGAGATCGGATTCACGGTGGAACTGACTGTAGTAACGCCAGTTGTAAATCTCGCGCGTTCTTCTGTGCCAGCTTCGTATCGAATAACCAGTCTTTGCGCTCCTCGAGACGTCGTTGCATCGTTTGTTCAAGGAGCGCCGGGAAAATTTACCTTACCGATATCAAATTTGCCAACCGTGTGTACCCATCCCTCCCCGAGCCTTATAGACAGCTTCCAAGAATCTTTCCACGCGTTTTCTCTCTGACGTTTAATTTCGATATCTTCTCCTTTGGGCGAGACGTTCGTTAATTCGCGTCTCGACCGAGCGGATCACGCGCGGCGCCGATTTTTCCATAACCCGACGACCTCGAGCTCGCGAACCTGCTCGCAATGGTAATCAAGCATTCCGAGCGAAAGCCGGAGACCTAACCGAGAACTGAAACTGGCTGGAAAGACACCCCAATCTCGAATAGCAAACTCTGGCCCGTCAATCGAGCAAACGAAGGGCGCTGGCATGGTCGTCGCAGCGGCGAGAAGGGCCCGAGCGAGCGTCTGCCTAAATGGAGCGTTCGAAGACGCCTCGGCAGTTTAGTCGCAGCGTTCGTCGCAGGGAAACTCGCGGCGTTTCTCGGCCGATCGCGAAGCCTGTAAATCAATTACAAGTAGCTCGGCTTTGGCCTGTATCCTGTAGAAATGGCACGTAGTAGCGCCGCGAAGCCAGTCAAGTTTCGGGAACGGTGACGTGATCGGCAAACTCATGCACGCGGTCTTAGTTTGCGATTGCGAAAGCGGCGAGGACGAGGGTTGGCGCGGCCGGGGCCGTGGGACGGGGTGGAACAGGGTGGATCGGGGTAAAACGGGGTGGATGGGGTGGCGGAGACGCGGAGGTGGCGGCGAAGGACCGGTTCGTGGAGGCATCGTCGATAATAGAAAGCGCACCGCAGCCCGAGCTTCCGCTGTTCCTGATCGATGCTGCACGCCTCCGCCGGCGGCTGAGTTCCTTCCGGTGGGTCACGTTTATGGGAACTCGTCACGCGGACGGATGAAAGCAGATCGTTAACGACAGTAACGAGGCTCGTTTCGTAATCCAAGGACGACCGTCTGTGGCTTCGCCGGTTCGTAACCGACATCCGTCCGCCCCCCGTCGACAATTAGTTAAATTACTGCCTAGTGAAAATCATTGACGTCCTTGCGGCCGATTAGCCTCGTTAGATCCTTCCCTCGCAAGCTTTTTCGTCGCGCTGAAATTCCACGGCGAGACAGGGGGCGCTCGGTTCGGTTTGGTTCGGTTCGGTTCGATTGGATCTCGAGGGAACGGGGGAAGGGCGAGAACGAGGGCCAAGTAGGCGATAGCTTTGTCTGTCTTTCGACGCGGACGTGTCACGGGGGTGACTCGTTTGTAACGCGCCACGACGAAGAATTACCAGCTCGGTGGAGGGGGCTGGACGGCTTAAACGGCCGGATTGTTCGAATATCCTTTCTTCGGGGACGGCGGTTTTCGCCTAGCCTTCTCGTTATCGGTTCTTTGACTACGTCGATTCGTGCCTTGTCAAGGCCGGAACGCGTTCTTACAATGGTTCGTTATAGAGGTGTTCGTTCTTGCAGCGACGGAACCATTGCGGGAGTTGCTCGCGGGGGTGCGCAGGCAGCGGCCTGGGGAATGAAACGAGGATCCGGTGCTCGTTTCTTGCCACCGCTTTTTTCACCCAGCGTTCCGAAAGATTTCCACGGCGATTCGAAAAATTTAATCGAACGGCAATCGAATTTCTTTCGTTAGAAAGCTTCGTCGAAGAAGAACCCGTTGAAACCGCTATTCGAATTATCCTCGGAGTGATAAATAAGAAGTAATCGAACGCATCTGTGTCTCTGAGAAGAACGCATCTGAGGAGAACGCGACGCGGCGAAACTGGCCGATTTTCGCTAATTTCCTCTCGTCGAAGCTCGGCAGGATCGATAGTCGACGGAGAACGGACGAACGGTGGCACGTGATCGATCGTGTTAATACGTATAATAAACTCGCATAAGCGGTCTCGTACATGGGCCACACAGTCTCGAGATGGTCGCGCGCGGAATGTCGGTGTGGAAGTGCGCCGAAGCACCTGTTATTTTCGCCCCATTATTCCCCGACCTATTGTTAACCGGCGCTGGTTTGATCTCGAAGGAAAATAGCCTTTAACGTTCCGAGTTATAATCTGAATTCCGTATCTCGATGAATCGCTTCATCTACCCTCCAACGTTCGCCCGCGCGTCCTACATTCCGTCGAAGAAACGGGCCAGCGACTACAAAGTGCATTGTCGGGCAACTTCCGGTCGTAAGACGTTCCCCCTGCATAGAAAACAGTCGCGACTGTTTCGCTAATATTCCGCGTCGTATTGTCGTCTCCTATAACGACCACGTTAATTGCGATTCCGGCGAAAGGCTGCGGGGTTAGATAATTGCGTTTCGCCTCTTCCTTCGGTGACGGTTACCTTACAAATCCCAAGCATTAATTGGCAAACTCGACGAATCGAAGAGTGCTTCCGAAAATTCATAATTACATCAACGTTAACGTTCGCGATACGATCGTTCTATCCGAAGATTTCGCGACGTTAAATTCAGAAACACTGAATTAACGCGAGAACGACGCTCGAAACTAAGTATTAACCTACTCGCGTCGCGATTCTACAATTCATCCAAAGTCTCCGAGGGAAATTCGATTTATCGCTCTCCGTTTGCGACTTCTCCTCGCAAAATTCAACGATGTCGTTAACAGCGAGAAACTGAAATCGTTGCACTCGAGAAAATAATGCAACGGCGGATCTCGTTGCGGCTCGGCTGACGAAGACACGGAGCTGGGACTCGCGTGATCGTCGCGGCTCCTCGTGAGCTACGCGTTCAATTTGAATATGATTGATCGAGAGCACTCCTAAGTAGGACGTGAATGGGTCTGCTCGTACGAGAGGGAAGCAAGGAACCAGCGATAAGGTGAGGGTAGCTAGCCCTGCTTGAGTGGGGGACGAAGCTTAAGGAGACGAAGCGTGACAGTGACGCGTCCCACGGCGCTATCGGGGGGACCGGAGACTCTCACTTAAACCCGATGATAACGTCGTTATGTCGGCTAGGGAGTCTCGAGTCGTTCGACGACGAATCGAGGGAAAGTGATGATGATAAATGTTCAGGCTCACGCGTGAACTTGAACGAACGAATACGAACGAGCGTTAAGGTCGCCGGCGAGATTCCTTCTCCGGCGTCCGATAAAGAAGTACACTGGAAATGCACCGTGAAAGTGAGTCGCGGAAATCGAGTAGTTCTCTTTCAGGCCGCTCCGACGAGAGCAATTTGTTTGCAAATGATTTAAGCGTTCTTCGGGGTAAGTAGGTTTAGATATTTGTCCGGAAAGGATCGTCGAGATACAGATCGTCGGGAAAGGAGGGTCGACAAATTGGGGCAACAGACGCGTTGGTAATTTACGACGCCCGAGTGTCCTAAATAAGTGTCCCGTGATAGTCTTGCAACTCCGAGAAGTCAAAATTTAACTTTCTCGTGCTACTAAAAATTTCATCGGTCCACTTTCCATCCAAGGCTCTAATTCATCGTCCCATAGAATCTATATCGCGTGTACTCTAGCTTTTAATCGAAGCTACTAGTCTGGAAATTAAGCATTCGGAGGAATATTCGTTTAATAGTTTGTTGGACGAGTTGAAATCGAGCGAAAAATTTACAAGTTGTGGACTCTAGGCGGGAACTTCTTCGTCGATGCTGTGTCTCTGTTATTTTTTGATTCGGCAGCGGTAGGGAATTAAAGGATCAATGTTTCAGCGTTATGTAATTACAAGGAGAATGACTAAATGAAGCTCGGCCACTTTTAATTAAGCTTTAGCTTTATTCCACGAAACGTTGCTTCATCCCTGTTGGATGCCGCGTCTTTATTTCTTACTTAACTCCGCACTTTCAGGGGGGTTTCGCAACGAGGACTTAGAAATTCGAAGGCGGAACTTTCCCGGAAACTTCGCAACTCTGCCAAAATTGCCAAACTGTCTTGAGAATTTACGTAATCGAACAGTGCATTGTGCGTTATATTCCCAACGAAAGAATCTTCCATTCCCGTTTCACTTTCTCTCCGTTTCGCTCTTTTACTTTGACTTTCGTCTCGTTCGCGTTTTAAACCCGGAAAATTTCCGAAAAATACACAAGAACCAAGATGGAAGGAACTCACCACGCTCTGTGTTTCGAGAAAAACGGACTTTTAATTTCCCAATCGATTCGCAATTCTCCGGACGAGCCGTTTCGAAGAACCACCCCCGGGGTAAGCAAACTAATAACCCGGTGGGGCGTATTTTCCCGCGGCAAAAACGATTTCGAATTTGCACGCGAGTAATCAGTCGCGAGTCGCTGGCAGGCTCGCGGAGGAAGCGAACTTTCGCATTAGCCGCATAGTTGGCGGATGTTGCCGGGGAAAAAAGGGCCCCCAAAGTTTCCTATTGCTCGTGGAGCTAAATTGCCACGGCCGGCAGAGGGAATCCTCCATAGCCGAGCTGAAGAAATCGGTCTTGGATCTCTGACTTCTCGAGCAATGAGACGCGAGAAAGCCGAAACGGAGAAGAAAATAATTCTCAACCGAGTTACGAATTTCGTTTATTCGTTAAACGTCGCAACCTCTCTCTCTCTCTCTCTCTCTCTCCCTCTTTCTTCCTTCAAACTTGGCCGATAAGTAATCATAAGGGTCCTGTTTCCGGAGGAAAAAAACGCGCAAGGGAGGGTGAGTCTGGCGCGATGTAGCCCGTGAATTTTCGTGCGATTTATGGGCTCCCGCGAACTCGTTTCCCTTTCGGTTCTTTATAAAAAGACAGGCCGAGGAGGAAACTTCGGGGTAGGTAAATTAAGGGGCGGGCTTTTTAAGGGCGCGCGAGTTGCGGAACAAGTTTGCTCTTGGATACCCGGGTCGAAGCTCGTGAATTATAGTTACTCGTAACGCGATACCCGCGGATTTACTTTCGCCATCGACGAGGCAACTGTTACCGGGATTACTTTCCGTCCGTCTATTAAAACCCCTCCGCGGGAAATCTTGCCGAGATATAACGAGGGATAAACCGAGGCGCGCGGGGTGGCGTCTAATCCCGGGTAAAAGCGAACGACGAGGTATCAAACGGCATTTCCGGCATGTATCCAGCTCGACGTCTGCTCATTGTCTAGCTTCTCGTGAAACGACCTGTACCACGCAGACTCGCGTGCGCGTGGCGTTGAAAGCCGGTGAAAAGCCGTTTGGAAAAGGAGCGAGAGGGAAAAGGGGCTCTCTGGCTGAGAACGGAGAAAGGACGAACGCATTCGCTCGCTCGCTCGCTCGCGAGCTGGTGTGGGAAGAGAAAAAGCGTGTGCACCAGGTTCAATTTCGTCCCTTTGGAAGAAGAGATATCGACGTCATTCATAGCGAGGCTTTTCGCGCCCTCTCAGCGTAAGGGGAACGTAATTATAGGTATCCCTTTCATCCGACTCCGGAATAGATAGATCCAGCCGGCCAACTAATCCAGCTAATCCCTCTTCTAGGCTTTCAACGGGCCCCTCGCGCGGCTTCGATCCCATCAGACGATGCTTATCATTTCGTGGCTGGTTTTATTAAATGCACCATCCCTCCGCACACACCCCCGATGACCCGCTCTCGCAAGAGCGACGCGTCTATCCTCCAGAAAACCACCAACGTCACCTGCGCCCGTGTCGCTAGCAACCCCCTTGCGACTAGCGACCTCACGAAGAACCGGATTCACCCTCGAAATCCGATAGATCGGATACGGTACGCGTTCGTTTGATCGTTGTATACGGGTCCAAACGAATTTGGAAAGGTTGGTCGGTTAAGCGAGATTGCTCGGAGTTAAGGCGAGCTCTGTTTGAGTTCTCTCGTGTACTTTGGATTTATTCGATAGGTTGCCGCGTTTCGGGGCTGAATATTTCATCGGGCCGCGGGATTTAAATTTAATTCGAATTCAAATTCGCATTTAAATGCCGAGCCCCGTGTCCGAACTTCCAGTCTGAGATTTCAAATTTAAATGATTGAAAATTGAAAGTTCCGGGGCGAGGGGGGTAATGGAAATTCCGGCGGCTAGAGCAACGACGGCGGCATCTTCCGCGAGTGACGGCAATCAGCCTGCCTAATTATCAAACAGAAACCGCGGCGCGATGTTGGAAAACAATGCCGCGAGCAAGGCGGGCCGCGGTAGGCACGTACACGCGCCAACGCTTACCTGGCCGAACCTCGACTAAATAACCACGAAACACGGTCAGTGAAATCAACAACCTGTTGATATTCCGCGTATTTAAGAAACAGCCTGCGCGACGCCGATACGTCGCGTTATTTTTCCCCGTCGAATTATCGCCGCTCGTGCAAGTCGAGCCTATTCGCGACACGCACGCGAAATTCCTCTGACCAATCCCGAACAGACCGAAAACTCGCTAAATATCTTCCTAAAAAAAATTCGATCCAACTACGTGATTCACTGACGCGATATCTCTGCGAAATTTTAATTCCCTCGAACGACCGATGGTTTCTACGATTTAAACGGAAAATAGGAATATTCCTAGAAATCGGGAAAATTTATTAAACGAATCGTTTACCTTTGTCGCAATTCTTCCATGGTAAACCTGCGAACGAACGTTTGTTAGGGTTCCGCTTAAAATATCTTCATCCCGTGAAAATCGTAACGAGAACAAAGGGTTAACGTTGGACGAATGCGTTAACGGATCGCGCAACGCATTTAATTATATTAATAACACCGGAAGGGTAGGCGGGATTCCAGAGATTCCGGCGTGCCTCCTCTCCGAACTGGAATTCCTCTTTCTTGCCGAATTGAAATATTGTAATGCACGTTTCGGAACAATGAGAACGAGGAAGAGGGTAGATCGAGGAAACGCGGAGAAAGTAATTACTTCGCTGTGAAAATGCGAGTGCTAATTTTATGGCGGACGAAAAAAAAGAGAGAGAGAGATGGAGGGTGGAAAAAGGAGGAGAGGAAAAAGGAAAAAGGGCAGCCGGTGCGAGAGAAAAGGGGGGTGAGAGGTGGATAGGCAGAGAGCGAGATGGATGGAAGTTGAGGGATCTTTTAGCAGGAATTAAACGCGTGCGCGTGTTTGAAACGGGCCCGAGTGCTCTCGTACACGATGAAGATATCTCTGTTTTGATGAGAAAGTCATTCCGCGCGTATTCGCGTTTCATATAACCGGAAATCACGACGAGTCCCCCTGTCCCTCTCCCGCTTTCCCTCTCTCTGTGTATCGCAATTTGCGTTTCGCATTACGTCCCGTAGACTGCTCTATGAGACCTCGCCGCCAATCCCCGAGTCCTATCGATGGGAAATTCCGTAATAATATCGCGAAACTTCACCCTCCGCAGAAGTTCGTGCAAATACCGGCTGTTTGCGTCCTTCGAAATGTTTAACCCTCCTACCACCTGGAAAAAGATAGTTTCCGACGTGCAAACACGACACCTAGCTGAATTCCTGAAATTTATTTCTCGCCAGCTGACACGAGCGGCAACTCGTATCCGCGTTATGTACCATCCATTACCGTGCCCTCGATAAATTTAACTGGAAACCAACGCAGCTTCGAAACTTAGCGGCAAGAATTTCGGCGGGTCCTTTCGTTGACGAAACTAACTTCTTCCAGCTGACATAACTGGGCCAGAAAATGGATCTCGTTGCGAAACTTTGTCCTATTGTTTCCCTTTCTTTTTTTCCCCCTCTTCCTTTGCGTTTCGCTCGTGTATTTATCTCTCCGTTATCGAATCGAGGGGTACAGGGTATCGAGAGGACCAGCAAGTGCCTCGAACGTGTTCTTTCTTTTCTCCCCGAGACAGGCAAATGTTCCTCGATATCGGAAACCCAGTTCCTTAACACGGAGTCGAGCGTTAATTGGACAAAGAAAATTATCGGCAGCACGGGGGCGAGAAATTCGGAATAATTCGGATGAAAAATCGCGAGTGGTCGATTCGAGGGAACCAGCCAGTGCGAACCATCAGAAACCACTTCTCTCTTACTCTTTCTCGAGCAGCAGAGGGGAACTCGAAGAGAAACAGTTGACTCTTTCGTCCCTGCAACCCCCTCTCGCACCATCGATCCCTCTTCGTTCCTTTAATAAACGTTTAATACAAGCGAGCCTTGGAATTTATTTGAAAAGGGATTTATCCTGTGTATTTCGCTGCGGTAACGTACAAAGGGGCACCTCAAGTGGCAATTAGTATGCCGACATTTCGAGCGGCATAGATAACTAAGAATGTTATTATCTGCTACCAAAAGGAATATCTCGATACCAATTTGCACAAAGCCCGACGGGGGAGATCGCGAAGCACAATACTTCCATTCATTCCTTTGAGAAATCGCTCCTAAACGAGCCACCAGACAAAAGGGGAACAATAAAACCGGCATCTTTTTTTCTCCTCCCCCTTCCCACCTCCTTCTTCACCTCCTTCGCCATCCTCCTTTGCACCTGTCCCTTTGTTACCGGTCGGACTCGTTTCGCTTGACACGAAATTTCACTTAGCTACGATCTTCCCTTGGTAAACAGTTTTTATCCCGATTCCATTCTAATTCTTCTTTTAATTCGATCAGCAAGAGAAACACCGCGCGATTCGCTTTTCAGCGGAGGATGAAAGGCAATGATTCGTTTGGAAACAAAACCACAGACGTTGACGCCGCGTTGGATTCATCGACGAGTCGAATTCGGATGGAAACTTCAGGACTCGCATTCGAGGAGAAAGAAATCGCGAGATTGTTTCAGGGTCAGGAAACTGATCCTGAATTTCAGTGGAAACGCAAGAGATCGAATTGAAAGAGGAAGAGCTGGACGTCTCGGAGAGTATAATCATCCTCGCGGTTGTGATACTTGGAAACCGACGCTTTCTTCTCGTTACGCTTTCTCCGGTACTATAGAAAGCAACGAGGGGATGTTCCGAGTGGTCGTCTCGAACGACACACCCTTTCTAAACGGAAAGAACGCGATGTCAAATAAGTCTCGCGTCCGGTGGAACGCGATGGTCCTTTGCCCGGAAACGGGATCGGCGAGATTGGCCGATGAACGCGAAATTAACCGGCGACGTCGGTGAAGGAGCTTTGAAGGAAGAAGCTTCGCGGCGATCGGAGCTAGAACGACGCGACGCGACGCCGAGAATCGAGTAGCAGAAAGAGGGTACGAGAACGCGTGGCGGGTACGTACACAATGGACAAAGTGGGTCACGTTACGTGTTGCGAGGTGCGTCGTAAAGGCATCGAATGCCTTCTAAAATGTCTTTGGCGTCCGTTCTGTCGGAAAATTCGCCCGGTCGGGTGTCGACAAGCGTTCCAGCGGCGTTTCCGCTCGCTGCAAACCCGCCCCGTTCCACTCGCTCTCGCCCCGCGCCGCTGCAGCGGCATCCGGAAACGCAGGTACCATCCGAATATAAATTCGCGGGAGAAAGGGGAGGAAAGGACGGGTCCACCCGTAGGAACGTAGTGTGCTTCGCTATCGGAAGAAATCGCTCGGGAAACACCCGCATCTCCTTCCGGAATCTCCGAGGCGCGCGCGGAGCTGTTCGTCTAGAAAATATGCATCTTCACGGTGCTTCGGCTTCGCTGCACGCGCCCGCATCATCTTTGACGCTGCTAGGCGTTTCCCGTCGCCCGGAAAATACCTGCCTCGCGCCCGAATTTTTTCCCCTTCAATTGCCCGGAAACAATTCGCAAAGGGGTTGAAGCGAGCAACGCGACCGCACGTGTCGCGCCACGGGAAACGAAACTTATCCGGCAATCGTTCTTCTTTTCTTTTTTTCTTTCTTTCCTCCCTCTCTCTCTCTATCTCTCTCTTTCTCTTTCTTTTCCCTTCCTTCTCGCCTTCTCTTCGCGAACGATTTCACGGCGCGTCGAATGTCGAAGCGTCGAAGCGACGATGGAACGCGGAAAGATAGATTCACCGCGTTCGAGAAGGGCAAAAGCGAGTGATATTTCCCGAGATATCGCGGTCCTGACGAATTTCGCGGACACGGACTCGATGTCTTCGAGAACAGCACGCGAGTAGTAGCGTTTCGCGGCAATAGAGGCCAGCCGGTCGGTTCTATACATTTTTCAGTGCTTTTCTTCGAAGCGTAGATTACTCGGAAGGAAATTGGTCGTTGAGAAATTCTCGGCCTGATCTGTTTCTCACTTTCCCTTCTTTCCGTTCCCTCGTTTCCCGGCACGCTATGCAATCGTTACGGGGCCATTACGACCGTGCACCTCGAGCTCCGAGTTCCGCCACAATAGAAGAACTCGGAAAAATCGCAGACACTGTTGCATTAGCCAGCGCAGTCTCGCGAAATTGAAGATATCGATGATATCCCGGCACCAGCGATTTTTGATAAGCCTCGGGCTTTCTTCTGCGAACTTTCGAGGACGCGTTAGTGCTGGATAGCGATTAGGCGAACGATCTTCGTTAGGGAACATGGCAATCTACCAATCTACGAACTTTCTACGAATTCCTTAAATCCAGATTAAGCTTCGAACTACTTTGAATCGTAGACCGATCGTTCTACCTCGAATCTTGGCTTAACCTGAGCTTTCTAAAATCTGCTCCAAGTTTTTTGGAGTTGCTCCTTACCTTTTACCATTTTTAATCGCTTTGTAAAGCGTTTAAATATCGGTTACGTCATTTTTTCGACCCAATAACGATACACGAAGCTGTTTTCAATCCGAGAAAGTGCCGGAGAACGATCGGCCCAAGTATCGACTCGATTTTCGCCCAACAAACTGGATACCGAACACGCGTTTATTTCGCGTGGAAGATGAATCTCCGTGGACTTTCGAGCAGTCCTATTTCCGGTATTTGGAAACTTCTTCGGTGTTTTTCAAAGAGCGTTGAACTGCGGAACGGGTTGATTGAAGTTCCCGGAGCAATTCTTCAGTGGATACAAGAGGATTCTGCTTGGCTGTCGTTCGTAACGGATCCACGCGAAACTTCTCGTCTTGCCGGCCGTAATTCTCGAATCGAAACTTTCGGAGTCATCCAACGTCGGACTGATAATTGTTCCTTCTTCATACATAGTCAGGACACAGACGTGCATTAGCCCGCGAGTGTGTGTGTGTGTCTTTCGCGAAACTCGTACGAACTTTATGTCGATCGAACTCGACCGAGCAAACCTGCAAGTTACGTCTCGTAAACCGGTTCCCGTCGCGTCGCAGGCACATTTTAGTTAAAATATCAAAAATCTTTGAGAAATATCGACGTATCGTAAGAATAACACGGGACGTCTTTGAACGTACCGAGGTACGACGGGAATTAATACAGGACAGCAACGATCATCGTTTCTCGCGGTTGATTTCGATATTAACGACCTCCTCTTTTCTTTCGTCCATTCGTTCTTTCCTTCTCCCATCTCTTTTCTCCTTTTCCGTTCTTCTGCTTCCGCGAAGAATCGAACGACCACTGCCGAGCTTCCGTTTCACGAACTCGTAACTGACCGCGGTTTCCTTCCCACGAGCGGAGAACAAGCGCGGAAGAATTAAGGGGACCAAGTGACGTCGAGACACAATGGGTTCTCGTTGCGGCCAGAGGATTCCGAGAAAGAGGAAACTTCATGGGAGCCAGAAATGACGGAACGGTCCGTGGTAGTCGTATAATTCGCGGTGAAAAAAGTCACGAGTAACGGAGCAGAACAAAGAAAAAGGGGCGCAAGTGCGCGAAGAAATTGATAATACTCGATAACCTTATTGGAGCCGAGGTTCGATTTTCCTGTGGAATCAAACAAACAAATTCTCGTACCGATAGCTGCCTAGCGGACCTTAGATTTGGTCGATTGTCCCAGGATCACCTGCTCTCGTCTCGGTGTCCGATATCGGGTCACCGTATGCTCCAGACTCGCTGCAGACGTACCCTTTGTCACGCGACACCGTCATCCTACGCTGTCTTCGAATACGACGAACGCCGCAAAAATATCTCGCGAAAATCTATCGCGAAACTCTGATCCGCTTCTCTCTCGTGGACAAAACCCAAACGCGATTAAGAATCGAAAATTCGTTCGGCGAGAGAGTTCGGAAGAACGCACAGCGAGTTCTCCGTCCCGATCTCGTTAAAACGCATCGTCTCCTGTTCCAAGACGAGTTCATCCCCTGCGAGTTTGCTCGAGCAAAGTCGAGTCAGCGTATGAGATATGCGACCAGCCGAAGCGAGAGCAAGCAAACAGGCAAGCAAACTCCGGCAGACAACGGAACGAAAGTAATTCCCGCTCGGCAACTCGGCCGTGCTCCTCGCGATTATACGGCAGAGAAGGAAAAATTTAATTGGAAAAATTTCTCCGGCAGCCTCGCGTCATCGAGCGGAATTCCTGAGACGTCGCCGGACGCGCGGCATTCAATCCGTTTAAACGAGCCGCGTGATTTTACGCGCACGAACGAAGCGTATAACCGGACTGGAAAACTCCGGCAGGCTCCGCTCGGCGAAGAAAGACAACGCAAGAAGTTGACCAGGAGAAAATAAGGCTTGCAGCACGCTGCGCGTTACCGCGCGCGGTTAACGTTGTTCCCTTCTTGCTCGGCTTTGTTATCCCCGGTTGCTTCGCTCCTCGGGGTGAGATAGCACGCCGGGATCTCTTTCCCGGGCGTGCTGGATTTTACGATACGCCTGGAAGAAACTAGTTCCGCGCCAGGGTTGCATCAACGACTCTAATTTGATCGCAATAAACGGCCGGGTCTCACGGTGCCGCTGGAAAATTTACTCGAACAATAAACGACCCAGGGCTACGAGCCCCGACGAATTCCCAAGCGTCGGAAAATTTCGAGGAAATTACCCCGGAGGCTAATAATCCGAAAAACGGCGCGCGTCATAGTATACTCGTCATCGGGAATTCTTAACGTTCTATTTTCTACCTTCCGATCCACGAGTCGTTCGCCTCGTTTCGATCAAGTATCGTCGATGTATCGTTTTCATTAGGCATCGGTGCAGCTTCTGCGATAATCGCGTTTTTTCGTCTCTCGGTCGGCCAGGTTTTCCGCTCGTTCTTTCGCGGATGCGTGATAAACGATCCGCGTCCGAGCTGATAGGTGACGTCAGTTCCATTTATCATCCGTGTTATTTGTAACTATATCGCGGTTAATACTCCGTTCTACTTAAGATCGTCCACGATACACTCGTTTCTTTCCTAGTGGTGTTCATATCGCGCGAGTTATCCCCGTGTAAATGAATAAATAAATCAAACTTCCGCGATTACCGGCAGCTCGCACCACTCCTGCGGATATAATTCGCGTATTAAGATCTGCTATCTCCGCGTAATTCAATTTCCAACAATGCGCGGTGAATCGGATACAGCTGTCGGAACCGAAATATCTGAGACACGATCGTACGTTGAGCCATTAATTCGCATACCCGTAGCCGGTCGGTTAAATAAATCTGGCGTTACTGAAAATTTCTTCGTGCCGTTTCTCCTTGAATGAAATACCCGACGCGACGCGGAACGACAAGGAAGAAAGGCGAGTTAATTAAATCACGGCATCAGCCAGTTCCACGCGTACCATCCTCGTTCGAACAACAATACTCGTTTCCCGGCGTTCGTCCCGGTTCTAATACCACGGAAATCCCGCTAGCTGCTACGCTCCTGTCCACCCCTCGCCACCCCTCGCCACCTACCCCCCATCAAGCGCAGACCGGGCCAGGGGAAAAACGATCCGCGGAATTATAACACTTCCTGGCCGCTCGACTTGAATTAAGCCCATTTTTAAAACGCGCCACCATCCCTCCGCTACCCCTTTGCCACCCCTCCGACGGCCGCGGCTTTTTTCGCCCTCCGGGCCCCGTATCGCGATTTCTTCTAGCTAATATTTCAACGGGAATCGCGCTGGCTGCGAAGTCTACGGAAATTAGATCTCGGCCGTGGCCACTGGCAATTTCAACGCGGCATCAACTAAATAATACGCTCGTAACTTTTCCTCCATTCTGCCTCTGCGCCCTTCTATCCTCGCTAGAACCTTCATAACGACGATATACGCGGAACGAGGCGGAGGGGCGAGGGATAAATAGGATTCGCTCGGTTCGAGACGAGACTTCGGGGATTAGACCGCGATAGCGAAAGTATGGGATGGGATTGCTGACCTAATTGCGAGAATGGCCGTTGGTTTAGGGGTGCGTCCCGGATGAATCGGCGAAACGACGGGGTGAATGTCGTTGAATGTCGATGAACGTCGTTCTGCCGGCGTTCGCGTTTCTCTTCTCTTCTTTTTACCCAGTCCCCGAATGGTTTCGGTGTATAGAGACCGGAGTGGCCACGTAAATGAGAGATAGTTCCCTCGGACAGGGGGACGCGTGGTGTCGCTATTAATAAGTTTTAATTGCTCGCTGCTCTAAATCCGCATTATCTTGGTAAATTGTTGCAGTCGCAGGAACGGGATACGACTTCCTACGGACACAGAAACGGAATACAAATTGCTCGGGTATTCAGATTCGGGTTTGGCCTCGCAAGTGTTATTAAGTGTGCTATTAAGCAGCGACGTTGATCTTTCCTCGATGCGTGGATACTTGAGAGCGTCTTTGTATCTTTCTATCTGCAATTCGATGAAATACGAAGACGAGACGTTGAAACTTGGTCATTCGCGAACGAGAGAGACAATCTGTTACTCCGAATTTTCATTAGCGTGAAAGCCGTGTCCGACTATCGTCTTTTTTTTCTTTATCCTCTTGTCCTAATTTATAGAGAAGTCCGATAATATTCGAAACGTAGGAGAGTGGTTCGATTAAAAAATTCCACCGATTATATTCGACGGAACAGGTAGAAAAAGTGGCAAGCTACGAGCTGTTTAGGAGAATTGCTCTCGCGTTGATGAAAAAGGAGGGGTTTTCTATTATTTTACGAAGCATCGGAAGATTCTCGAGCATGGAACACGGCACGTTGAAAGTTCCACGGCGCAGAAGGCGCGGGTGACGAGCTAGGAGCGTCGCGAGTTTCCGGGAAAAAGTGGAAAGGTCGAAGACCAGACGAGACGAGACGAGCGAGTGACGAGACAACTTACGCTGAAACGCTGGAAATTATGCGATAGTTTCAGGCCAGACTAAGGTGATGAGACTTCGGGACGAGACAGCGACGATAACTCCGCGGCTGCATAAAGACGGTTTAAAACGCGACGCGACAGTTGTCACGGTGCCCTAGCTCGCGATCTTCTCGATGAAATCTTACAGCCTGCCCCCGCTACGCATTTCCTCGAAATTTCACGGGAAACTCGTGTACCACGCAACGGAATATAAATAGAACGCTGGCGAATTCATAAATTCAGCAGGAGGCATTGTGCGAACGAAAATGAGACGGCGTTTGTCGGACAAAGCCCAACTACGACTGAATTTCAATGCAGCTTTTGTACAACGCCAGAAAGACGTTTGAATACGTCTCGCGCGTGTTCCGAACTTTCGATTTAATTTGTACCCCGAAATCCGCCCTGCCATTCGCCGAAGATCATTACTCCGGGCCCGCGCGTAAGCTCGCTTCTTGTCTAACAAAACTTTCCAATCCCACCTTTGAACCACGGGTATACATATTCCGCAACAGTGCCGCGCAAACTATCAGCGAACGGCAAAACCGGCTAGCGAACCTCTCGATACCAGACTCAAGGCCACCAACCGGCTCACGCAAAAACCCATCCGACTAATACCCTAAACGATCTTTCGAGCAACTTGCAACGCGACAACCGTAGCGGGATTTAGGT